>OY783227.1:17707599-18307599 GCA_963678685.1 Patella ulyssiponensis | reverse complement strand
AATGTATTCAACAAAATTCGTGAGCGTATTACGACAGAAACACGTGGCACAGTGAACATGCTTTTTGTTTTTATATGTTTATAAGCGACCAAATATTTATGATATACCAATAGTCCTATGCAGATGAGCACACTGTGCAATGAGGGTAATTTTGTCCGGACAGGGGGGTTATAATCAAATCTTCGAATTCCACGACGAACTCGGGCATTCGTTCAATGCGTAGAAATGTATGCCTTTCCTTAGCATTATCTCCATATTGCACAGATGGCAAGAGAAAACCAGTCTTGAAAATTCGGAAATAGACAGGAACCTTCTTGTTTATGAATAAGAATTACTCTGTGCCAGCACCATAATCACTCGACATTCGAGTTATTATAGAAATATCCCAGACATAAAACAACTTACCTTGTTCAAGTAGTGATGATACTGTTGAATGATTTAATAAAAGTTTGCCTTGTATTTATATTACTATAGAAACAGGATTTAACAAACTAATTAATATAAAAATAGAAATAATGTTAATATCTAATTTATAATACCTGTTAATGAACACCCTCAATTCAACACTTGCCTTAAACTTATCAGCTACATACACCTACTCTTTGATTCAGGTATTATAAACAGATAAAAAGTGTCGATGTCATTATAGAAAATATTTAGATGCATTAAAGGGGCTAAACCTCTAACTCAATATTTTCCATAAAATCCAAAATACAAAATTTATTTACCTTGAAAAATGTACACTATCAAATTGGCATGATACTAAACCAAATTACCATGTTGTCCGGCAGTAACCTGATTGCTAAATATAAACCGTTCTTTCAATTTAACCGAGGTCCCGTGTACATATTGGTGTGTACTTAAAAGATTCCTTGTCAGAGTTTATTAAAACACGCCTTTTTAAAGAATATTATGGGACATAAAATCTGTTACAGCACATAAACCTTACTGTCATTAGACTTTTTGTGGCGTTATGAGTTATACTTAGCGTATGGAGTTTAGCACATTAAAAGTGCACTTTTATTATTATGATTAATAATAATAATAATAATAGTGAGTTCTTATATAGCGCACAGATCCATTAAAGTTAATGCTCAAGGCGCATAAACCTTTTGTACATAAACAAGATTTTATATACTAACTGAACGTTTACAAAGACATTTTATAAGTTAATTAATTGACTGTTACCCTATTATATTTCTTACTTTATTTTAAGGGGAGTGGAACAAATTGAAACATTCAGTTGAAACATTTCTATTCAATTTTATCATTTTGCATGTCAAAATGTTCCAAATTATTTATATTTTTTTTTTTATTTTGGATATAAATATTTTCTATAATGACATCGACACTTTTTATCTGTTTATAATACCTGAATCAAAGAGTAGGTGTATGTAGCTGATAAGTTTAAGGCAAGTGTTGAATTGAGGGTGTTCATTAACAGGTATTATAAATTAGATATTAACATTATTTCTATTTTTATATTAATTAGTTTGTTAAATCCTGTTTCTATAGTAATATAAATACAAGGCAAACTTTTATTAAATCATTCAACAGTATCATCACTACTTGAACAAGGTAAGTTGTTTTATGTCTGGGATATTTCTATAATAACTCGAATGTCTAGTGATTATGGTGCTGGCACAGAGTAATTCTTATTCATAAACAAGAAGGTTCCTGTCTATTTCCGAATTTTCAAGACTGGTTTTCTCTTGCCATCTGTGCAATATGGAGATTATGCTAAGGAAAGGCTTACATTTCTACGCATTGAACGAATGACCGAGTTCGTCGTGGAATTCGAAGATTTGATTATAACCCCCCTGTCCGGACAAAATTACCCTCATTGCACAGTGTGCTCATCTGCATAGGACTATTGGTATATCATAAATATTTTGTCGCTTATAAACATATAATAACAAAAAGCATGTTCACTGTGCCACGTGTTTCTGTCGTAATACGCTCACGAATTTTGTTGAATACATTTGATGTGTTGTTGAAAATATTACTTAATAAAAGAATATAACATTTACTACCCTTAACAGGTCAAAACATATCTTTGGAATCAACAGCTTTATTCGATATATTGGTGTTTTGTTTCTACATGGCATTGCGACAAAACAGTTCCACAATTCTGACTGCGCCAGCATATTTTTCCATTTGAAGAAAAATGAATTAACTTTAGAGAGAAAATGTTAAATTTAATTAATGTTCATTTTTAATAGTTTGCCATTTAGGAAATTTACTCGATTCTGCCTTTCGTTTTATGCTTTCTTATATCTTTGATAACCCTCTAAGATTAATGACGTACAGTATCTGTAATTATAAACAGTACTTATGAGCAATAATACCAAGTCGGTCCATTCCCAACATTATTAAAATCATTCATTTATTATTTCAGATGAAATTATTGGTTTGTGTTCTGATTTTCGCAGTACTTTCTGTCCATACAGAGGCATGGACAATTCCAGGAATCAGAACTCCTGACATTCGGGTTCCACGCATTCCTACTCCTCCACCTCTAAGAGTCAGGGGATGGAAGAAACGGGACGTTATTCAAGACGCCAATAAGGTTAGCTGTTCATGCAAGTTATTTTCTTTAATAATATTTATATGGAACTTTAATTGGTATAAAGTAAAACAACATTTATTTCAGAAACTTACCACCACCTACGACAGTCTCCTTTGCTTTTACTGAATCATTATGTTTGCTGAATGTTGCTGTTGTCAACTGGCCCCCTTCCTTTGAATACAACATACTGTACTCAAAGTTGTGGTGAATGTCGTAAATAAGACAGTGTTCTCACAGTTCCATCATTTATTAGTCTGTTTACCTATTTAATATTCTTTCTGACATCTTCTTGTTTCACTTTGTGAATTGTTTTTCACCACACACTATGGATTGTCTTTGCTATGTTTGTATACGTGTAGCTGGGAGGTTATGCCACACTGTTCAACTTGTCTGCTATTTTTCTTGCAGATGAAAGAAGATGACTTGTAAACTGTACTCATCATCCTGATTGTCTTAATATAAATAATAATAAATCAAATATTATTTTTGACATTTCGAGTTTTGTTTTTCATGTTCGGTAATTACATTTTGGGACTTGGGACATTTTAGGATATTCATTAGGGCATATGAATATGTGACGATGATCTAAAGTACACGCATAAGTCCACTAAGCCACCCACTCTAAACGATAAATAAACAACAAAGACAATGAAATGATTTGATGTTAAACGTCTCAGTTTTCATCACCAACTTGGCCAATGCAGATGGCCATATGTGGTGTATTCGCAGTTACCATTGACGACAGCATTGAGAATCAAACAAAGCAACCATATCTGAATGTTGTGACAAAATCAATTAAGCTTTTTGGAAACAGTTTTGCTATTGAAATATTTTTATTCCTTGCTATAAGTCGAATTCTCCTGAACACCACTTGCCCAAAGATACAGTTACATAAAACACAAACGCCATTATGCAATGGAGCATGTACAGCACATCGCCTTGAATCCAAAGAACGGGATATTATATAAATTATATTCCTAGATTCTGGGATACCAATAAACGTTCACTTAAGTTATCTTTTATATAACCGTCCTTTGCAAGCTCTGATTTCCACCTCCCATGTCGTTTAAACAATCTGTCAGTAATACCTAAATTAGCACACGCTGTAGCACCACCGGAACGCAAACTGTGTAGTCCATATGAGGATATATCATCAACAAAAGGTTTAAAGGCTTCAATGAACAACTCTCGCATACGAGTATACGATAGTGGTTTATTACATCGAAATTGGTAATCATTTTTGCACTTTGTTAGCTTTCGAAAAATAAACTCATCGGAATCAGCACCAAAGCCTGCAAGAGCAAAATAATTTTCTGTAATTTTAACTGGACACAAATCCGTCAAGGTTCTTGCGATTTGAACCCACGAGCCATCTCTATAGATATCTGTTTTACTCTTTTGGCTTTTGGATGAAAATACTCATATGTGTAGTCAAAATCTGAAAATCAGATCGTCTTAAATTCAGCAACTCATTAGATCGTAAAAAACCAGCGAAAGCCAGCAAACAAGCACAAATAGTTCTCTGATTATAAAGATTATCTACAGAATGTAAACTATGATACATTTTCGTCAAATGCTCGACTGTGATGGGCTCTTTCTTCCCCACAGACTTGGCTAGTTTACGTTTCCCGGATTCTAACATATTCTTTACAATAGACGAATTTGTAGGAGTCGACAAATCTGCCATATCATGCGCCCATTTAATACTATAAAATGCAGAAATAACAGGACTGGGAGAATTAGCATCTTGAATAAATACAAAGCCACATGAAGAGCCTTAGCGGGTAAAATATCCCTATTCGAAATATCATGAGCGAGTGCCCACTGTTTTCATTTCATAAAACCTCTACTGTACTTCAAAACTGTATTCTTAGCTTTAGAATTGTCCAGCAGATCAGTTAGCGCTCCTATTTTACCAACTAGACATTCAGGCAGCTGTTGTATTTCCTCCCGATGGCTCTGCATAAATATACTAGTATGTAAAAGACGGAAAAATAAAAAATAATAATTATTTTTACACAAATTAGGTAATATACGACAACCAGAATAATAATAGGCTTGCTATAGTCTCAAAAATAATTCATAATAAAACTTCGTCTACAGTGACGAAAAAATATATTTATAACTTTTATCTACAGTGACGAAAAAATACATCAATCAACTTTCATCTACAGTGATGAAAATTACATTTTTGTCAACAGTCACAAGAAAAATATTCATTGGCAGTGCTCACCAATAATATATATTTCCCAAAACCAAGTTTGTCATCAATGACAAACAGTTTTAACATTTCCAAGGGTACATTCACAAAATACTTCATAAACTTGATACAACTGTAAAAACATTATAATCATTCATTTCAAAAATGATACTTTGAAAGCAAGCATACGAAATTTTAAATCTGAGTTCCCAAATACACCTTTACCGAAACGTCCTGGAATGTAAAATGATTTTACGATTGGCAAATCTATATAGTCAGTAATAAAACTAGCAAAGACTGTCCCTGATGGACATAATATAGGCCAAAATGGAGCAGATCTCCAACAGGGAATAATAACAGTTCCATGTGCTTTACATTTCTCCATGTGTTTCAGAACACGACTAATTAAATAGATAGGTGGTACAAATAAACCATTAACACCGTGCCAATCTACAGTGAAGGCATCAACACCAGTGGTGCCAGAATTCCAAAATCTGGAATAAAAAACAGACAACTTTGCATTATAATCAGATGCGAACCAGTCACATACATGTGGCCCAAAACGTTTATCAATTATTTCAAATAACTATGTACAGAAATTCCCCAATCGTCATAATCTATAATCTTTGACAAAAAGTCAGCTCTCTCATTTTCAGTACGAGGAATCCAGTCTATATCCAACGTAATAGATGATTTCATGCAAGTTAAGGAAATATCGTAAGCTATACTTTGCAAATCTGTTTTCATACTGCCTTTATTTACGATGGCGACAACACCTTGGTTATCTGTAAACCATTTTACACGACTCCCGTGCAAAATGTGTACTAACGAATGTAAAACTCGTTGAACGGCTACTAGTTCACGCCAAGTAGAGCTATTACAACACTCATCTCTATTCCACATACCGTGCGCGATCCCGTTAAACATTGACACCTCATAACCCGCAAAAGCCGAACTGCTTCCATCAGTATACACTATCTTAGAACAACAGGGATTATAGAACACATGTTTATGATTTAAAGAAACAAGGTTATCTTCCCAGAACTTAATCTGTGATAAACTGGTATCAGATAATCTTATGTACGAATTCCATGACAAAGCAGAAATAATATCTATACTCAAGAATTTTGTCATAATTTTAACACTACTCCCAATAACAACCGACGTTGAAATAATCTGTCCTACTAAACTAGCCACTTTACGAACATGAACTCTGCCATGATGCTTGGATTTAAAAAGACAGTTATTAATATCCAAAATAGTATCTAAACGTTTTTCAGGTATAGAAATTGAGCCAGAAAATGAATCAAATCGTACAACCAACCACTGTAATTCTTGAGTAGGCAACCATGTTGATTTTTCGACATTGGGAACAAATCCACTATAAATTAGGTATTTTTTAATCTGAGAACTAACCAAGGTAGTCTCTCCCTCATCCTGCGAGGTTCCAAATCCATCGTCAAAATACATAACTACAAATTTTCCCTCGCCTCTCCATTTACCTATTAGAGGTCGTGTAACTTTAGTAAAAATATATGGTGCTGAACTAAGGCCAAAAGGTAAAACAAGAAATTTAAAATATTTACAAACACCGTTAAATATCCACGAGAACCCCAAAAAACGTGTATGCAGTGGATATATGTCAATGTGATGATAAGCCGAATGAATGTCAAAATTAAACAACCAAGAATTAGGTTTCAGATATGATAATGCAATACGAACATCCTCAAATTTAACAGATTGTTTCCATATGAATTTATTAACATGTCTCAGGTCTAGTATAAGACGTTTTTTGCCAAAAGTTTGTATTGATACCGATAAAGGGTTGTCATCACTACATTCAAAAATAAGACCTCTAGTATTTAAATCTGAAATAGCTTGGCATACAAATTCTGTATAATTTAATGCTGAACGATTATTCTTAAAATGTGCAGGGAATGGTCCAGAATAAAATGGTATTTTATAACAAAATCACTAGATTCGATGTTCCTCCAAAGTTGTTCATTTGTTTTGGGACGCCCCTTAACGATAATGTCACATTGACCTTGCTCATAATCATAAAAATCGTCTGTAAAATACTCATCTTTAATCACGTCCGAAGGTTGAACAGATTTATTTTCTGTTCGAAGTTGTAGTCGATGGGTCTTTTGTGTAAGGACATGCTTGTCGAAAATGTCTGAATTCTCCACAGGAATAGCAGCTTCCACCTGACCTTGAATTGGTTTGGGAACGAAAGGAATTACGAAACCCCTGTCCGTAATTATTACTGTTTGTATTACCACCATAAGACGGATATCCACCATATTGATAAGGAGAATAACGACCATTGAAGAAATGATCAGACCTTTCATTCCTGGACATAAAACTAGAGTTGGTGTTAAAATTAGACATAGGCGTAGAAGATTTCTGTTTATTTAGTTTCTTGCGTTTGACAACCTGCATAGCACGACTTTCAGCCTTTTTGATTCTGGTCTCGTCATCAGAATCACTTGCAAGGGGGTTAGAGGTATATTGTCTAACGGTTTCCCACCCCCCTTCAGAAATGTCTGCTAATTTTATCAATTTATTACGTTGTTTGAGTTTATCAGAAATCTCTTCTATAACCTCCTGACAATATTCCGGTTTTCCGTTAACTAAACCCCATACCGCCTGTGATAACCCATCTATCAATTCAGAATTAAAAGTATACTGAATCTTATTACCGATCTTTGACCACTTATGCTCAGAATCAAGTTTAAGTTTCTTAACCTCTGACTGAACAGCTAAAGAATTACCTCTTACTTCATTTTTAAAACTATTCAGTTTCTCATCGATTTTATTTTCCAAATCATCAACAACTGTTTTTCTGTCTTCTTTCAGATCTTGTAATTGGGATAAAACCAATTTCAGTGTTTCACCGATGTTATCAGTCGATTGTCCATCGCCCATCATAGTAAACAAACACACGTGAAGACAATCAGATAAATTCTCGTGCATTCAAGACGATGTCTGTAGCGCTGAATGATCAATTCAATAGGCACACCCCCTAACATCCAACAGCGCCATCACCTATCTAGTTTGGTCACAAACAGGAGAAAATAATTCACATCTAATTCATAAATTCAAACGACATGAATGTAATGAATTCTATCCATGTTAAATTTGTTGGATTGGCGAATGTTTTAACGCGTGCACGTTAGAACAAAGGGTATGTCATTGAATCAAGAGGCGTGGTTTTGATTCCCCGATTGTGCATGTCAACAGTACGGGTCGTCATTTAAGCCTCGTTGGCTTATTCGGGTCCTCCGAATTTCCCCCAAAGATCCCTTACACGTAAGATAATTGTTTTAGCACAACCCAGAACAAAGAAGATTGACCCAAACAATATGTTGATCTGTGTAATAGTCATCATTATTTAGCTTTAGTCAGTGCCAGACTGGTGGGCCAAAGGCTCATCTGTCAGTGTCAGGTCATTGACCAAGGCCCACACAAGTACGCGCCGATGACACGTGAGAGTCCGAGGGGGGTCGGGACCCCCCAGGAAAATTTTGAAAATTGACAACCGCAAACCCATTTTCCTAGCATTTCAGAAGAAGGCAAATTTTTGATTTCCTGATACAATTAGATAACAGAATGACCTAAGAGCACTTGAAATATAGGTTTATCCCCATAAGATCTTGGCTGCTTTCGATATTGGCATGTATCGGATCAAAACTTCATGGATTATGGCCCCTGATTGTACGAAAAATCACGTTTTTAGCTTGTGGACCCTATAGAGGTCACAATTTTGAACTGATTTTGATGAAACTTGACATGCATGTTTATAACCCAAAGATCTTGGTTCCTTTCGATATTTGCGCATATCGGATCAGAACTTCCTGAATTATGGTCCCTGATTATACGCAAAATCGCCTTTTTATACGCCCACATTTTCATGTGGACGTATTATGTCGTCGCCCCTGTCCGTCCGGCCGGCCGTCCGTCCACAATTTGTTTGTGGTCTCTCTACAGGTCACAATTCTTATCTGATTTTGACAAAACTTGAAACATAGGTTTATCCCCATAAGATCTCGGCTGCTTTCGATATTGGCATGTATCGGATCAAAACTTCATGGATTATGGCCCTTGATTGTATGAAAGATCACGTTTTTTAGCTTGTGGAACCTATAGAGGTCACAATTTTGAACCGATTTTGATGAAACTTGACATGCCTTTTCATAACCCACAGATCTTGGTTCCTCTCGATATTTGCGCCTATCGAGACGTAATTTCCTGAATTATGGCCCCTGATTGTCCGAAAAATCACCTTTTTTAGCTTGTGGTCCCTCTGGAGGTCACAATTATTATCCGATTTAAAAAACAGTTTCATTATATCACCGTTACACCCTAAGGAAGGTTGAGTTCGAATTTCGGGAAAATCGGACCAAAATTGCCATACAAAATGGCCGCCGTTTGTACGCGAATACTTTTAAAAAATGGTGCATCAAGGTTGTGGACCCTGTAGAGGTCACAATTTTAATTCGATTTTGATGAAACTTTAAATTCATGGTTATAACCCAAAGATCTTGGTTGCTTTCGATATTTGCGCATATCGGATAGTAACTTCCTGAATTATGGCCCCTGATTATACGCAAAATCGCCTTTTTTTAGCTTGTGGTCCCTCTGGAGGTCACAATTATTATCCGATTTAAAAAAAAATTTGATTATATTACCGTTACACCGTAAGGAAGGTTGAGTTCGAATTTCGGGAAAATCAGACCAAAATTGCCATACAAAATGGCCGCCGTTTGTACGCGAATACTGTTAAAAAATGGTATATCATGGTTGTGTACCCTGTAGAGGTCACAATTTTAATTCGATTTTGATGAAACTTGAAATGCATGGTTATAACCCAAAGGTATTGGTTCCTTTCGATATTTGCGCATATCGTATCGTAACTTCCTGAATTATGGCCTTTATTTAGCTTGTGGTCCCTCTGGAGGTCACAATTATTTTGTCTAAAATGGGTTCGTCTGTCTGTCTGTCTGTCTGTCCGTCTCACTTTTTGGGACACAATAACTCTCTTCCTAATTGAGCTAGAATGTTCAAACTTGGTGTATGTGTTTATTAGGTCAATGCCTTGATGGAGTTCGATAATGAGAACTTTCTGCTCAGGGTAAGCAGAGTAAATTATACGCAATTTGATTGGTCGAGACTTTGGAACACAATAACTCTCCTTCTAATTGAGTTAAAATGTTCAAACTTGGTGTATATGCTTATTAGGTCAATGCCTTGATGGAGCATTTTCTTCTTAGGGTAAGCAGAGATAAGCAATTTGATTGGTTGATGCTTTGGGACACGATAACTTTAGTTCTAATTAAGTGAGAGTGATGAAACTTGGTGTATAGTTTCATTACAGTAATACCTTGACTAAGTTCGATAATGAGCATTTTCTGCTCAGGGTAAGCAGAGCGATACACAATTTGATTGGTCGAGACTTTGGAACACAATAACTCTCCTTCTAATTGAGTTAAAATGCTCAAACTTGGTGTATATGCTTATTAGGTCAATGCCTTGATGGAGTTCGAAGATGAGCATTTTCCGCTTAGGTTAAGCAGTATAAGCAATTTGATTGGTTGATGCTTTGGGACACGATTACTTTAGTTCTAATTAAGTGAGAGTGATGAAACTTGATGTATAGTTTCATTACAGTAATACCTTGACTAAGATCGATGATAGGCATTTTCTGCTCAGGGTAAGCAGAGCGATAAGCAATTTGATTTGCCGAGACTTTGGAACACAATAACTCTCCTTCTAATTGAGTTAAAATGTTCAAAATTGGTGTGTATGCTTATTAGGTCAATGCCTTGATGGAGTTCGAAAATGAGCATTTTCTTCTTAGGGTAGGCAGAGATAAGCGATTTGATTGGTTGATACTTTGGGACAAGATAACTTAGGTTCATCTTGATTGATGATTTTTATGCCAATACAATGACTGCATTCTCATTCAGTAATGGATTCGACAGTAACAGTGTATAGAAACGATTGACTCGGACACGAGGGCCCTTTCCCTTGGCCAGAGGGGCCCTTTTGTCAAGCGTGGGGGCCCTTTTGTCTGCCTTTAGGGTCCCCCTAACTAGGGTACATTTTCATTTTTCTCGTCGGTTTTAGCATTTTTCTTTATAAAACACTTTTGGATGACACTTCGGGTACAGTTTGATTGCTCGATAAGTTTGAAAAAAATAAATGTGCCATTAATTAATATGTGTCATCTATTTATTTTGGGATTTCGGCGGGGGACATCAGCCTCACTGTTGGCTTGTCCGATTTAAAAAAAACGTTTGATTATATCGCCGTTACACCTTAAGGAAGGTTTGAGTGTGAATTTCGGGAAAATCTGACCAAAATTGACAGACAAAATGGCCGCCGTTTCTCCGCGAATACTGTTAAGACATGGTTTATCATGTTGTGGACCCTGTATAGGTCACAATTTTAATTCGATTTTGATGAAACTTGAAATGCTTGGTTATAACCCAAAGATCTTGGTTCCTTTCGTTATTTGCGCATATCGGATCGTATTTTCCTGAATTATGGCCCCTGATTGTCCGAAAAATCGCCTATGGTCCCTCTGGAGGTCACAATTATTATCCGATTTAAAAACACGTTTGACTCTATCACCGTTACACCCTACGGAAGGTTGAGTTCGAATTTCGAGAAAATCAGACCATAATTGCCAGAAAAAATGGCCGCTGTTTGTACGCGAACAGCGTAAAAATATGGTATATCAAAGTTGTGGACCCTGTAGAGGTCACAATTTTAATTCGATTTTGATGAAACCTGAAATGCTTGTTTATAACCTAAAGATCTTTATTCTTTTCGATATTTGCGCATATCAAATTGTAACTTAATGAATTATGGCCTTTGATTGTAGGACCCGTCTTCCATTAGCCCATAAGAGTAGGACGTTAAACCCCATTTCATTTCATTTGATTGTAGGAAAAATCACTTTCGGTATTGCTTGTTCTCTGTCGATCTCTCGAACAATTATTATCTGATTTAAAAAAAAAACTATGATTATATTACTGTTGCACCGTAATTTTGTGAAAATCGTACCAAAATTGCCGAATAGTGTAAAAATATGGTATATCATGGTTGTGGACTCTCTACAGGTCACAATTCTTATCCGATTTTGACGAAAAGTAACATTTCTAGGTTGTGTACCGTCACACCATAATCATTGTCGGCTTCGAATTTCATGAATATCAGACTGGAACTGACCAACAAAATGGCTGCTCCCAATACAGTATGAAATACAGGACTTAATGATGTAGGAAAAATCACTTTCGGTGTTGCATGTTCTCTATCCATCTCTCAAAAATGTGGGCGTATCCTGCCTGGCAGTGCCAGCCTATCTTTCTATTTCAGGATGGGCATATGGATAAGCTCCTGGGTATCCATGTCTATACTAGCCAAATTATAGCGGTAAGTGATCGTCTCGATTATCAAGTCACACTCATGCAATAGAACAGTTAAGCTCCTTAAATGAGTTACTTTCTATCTAGCACACATTTTTGATTTAAATTAGTTTTCAAGCGAGGTAATCATGCTTTTTGTCCACATAGTTTTTATACGCCCACATTTTCATGTGGACGTATTGTGTCGTCACCCCACTCCGTCCGGACGTTCGTCCACAATTTGTTTGTGGACTCTCTACAGGTCACAATTCTTATCCGATTTTGACGAAACTTGAAATATACGTTTATCCCCATAAGATCTCGGCTGCTTTTGATATTGGCATGTATCGGATGGAAACTTCATGGATTATGGCCCCTGATTGTACGAAATATCATGTTTTTAGCTTGTGGACCCTATAGAGGTCACAATTTTGAACCGATTTTGAGGAAACTTGACATGCATGTTTATAACCCAAAGATCTTGGTTCCTTTCGATATTTGCGCCCATTGGATTGTAACTTCCTGAATTATGGCCCCTGATTGTCCGAAAAATGACCTTTTTTAGCTTGTGGTCCCTCTGGATGTCAGAATTATTATCCCATTTAAAAAACGTTTGATTATATCACCGTTAAATCGTAATGAAGGTTGAGGTCGAATTTACGTGAAAATCATACCAAAATTGACTGAAAAAATGGCCGCCGCTTGTACGCGAAGAGTGTAAAAATATGGTATATCAAGGTTGTGAACCCTGTAGAGGTCACAATCTTCATTCAATTTTGATGAAACTTGAAACACATGTTTACAACTTAACAATCTTAGTTCCTTTCGATATTTGTGCATATCAGATTGTAACTTCCTGAATTATGGCCCCTGATTGTACGAAAAATCACCCTTTTTAGCTTGTGGTCCCACTGGAGGTCAGAATTATTATCCCATTTAAAAAACATTTGATTATATCACTGTTACATCGTAACGAAGGTTGAGGTCGAATTTCGTGAAAATCGTACCAAAATTGACTGAAAAAATGGCCGCCGCTTGTACGTGAAGAGTGTAAAAATATGGTATATAAAGGTTGGGATCCCTGTAGAGGTCACAATCTTCATTCAATTTTGATGAAACTTGAAACACATGTTTACAACTTAACAATCTTAGTTCCTTTCGATATTTATGCATATCGGATTGTAACTTCCTGAATTATGGCCCCTGATTGTACGTAAAATGACCTTTTTTTTTACCTTGTGGTCCCTTTTGGGTCAGAATTATTATCGTATTTAAAAAACCGTCTGATTATATCACCGTTACATCGTAATGAAGGTTGAGGTCGAATTTCGTGAAAATCAGGCCATCCATCCTTCATCACTAACAAGGGGAAACCACGCCAGAAAATCTAGATGAACTTTGTCACCCAATGCAGGGATCAAACACCCAACCTCAAGGCTACCGAGCCAGCATCTTACCCACTTAGCAACATGATCCCCAGTCGAATTTAAAGCCTACTGAAATGCACCTTTATAACCAAAAGATCTTAATTCATTTCGATATTTGCACATATCAAATTCTAACTTAATGATGTAGGAAAAATCACTTTCGGTATTACTTGTTCTCTATCCATCTCTCGAAAATGTGGGCGTATCCTGCCTGGCAGTGCCAGCCTATCTTTTTTAGCTTGTGGTCCCTCTGCGATCAGAATTATTATCCCATTTAAAAAACCGTTTGATTATATCACCGTTACATCGTAATGAAGGTTGAGGTCCAATTTCGTGAAAATCGAACCAAAATTGACAGCTGTTCTTATCAGGCCATCCATCCTTCATCACTAACAAGGGGAAACCACGCCAGAAAATCTAGATCAACTTTGTCACCTTAAGGAAGGTTGAGTTCGAATTTCGGGAAAATCAGACCAAAATTGCCATACAAAATGGCAGGCGTTTGTACGAGAATACTTTTAAAAAATGGTATATCATGATTGTGGACCCTGTATAGGTCACAATTTTAATTCGATTTTGATAAAACTTGAAATGCATGCTTATAACCCAAAGGTCTTGGTTCCTTTCTATATTTGCGCATATCGGATCGTAACTTCCTGAATTATGGCCCCTGATTGTATGCAAAATTGCCTATGGTCCCTCTGGAGGTCACAATTATTATTTGATTTAAAAAGACGTTTGACTTTATCACTGTTACACCCTACGGAAGGTTGAGTTTGAATTTCGAGAAAATCGGACCATAATTGCCATACAAAATGGCCGCCGTTTGTACGTGAATAGTGTAAAAATATGGTATATCAAAGTTGTGGACCCTGTAGAGGTCACAATTTTAATTTGATTTTGATGAAACCTGAAATGCATGTTTATAACCTAAAGATCTTTATTCTTTTCGATATTTGCGCATATCAAATTGTAACTTAATGAATTATGGCCTTTGATTGTAGGAAAAATCACTTTCGGTATTGCTTGTTCTCTATCTATCTCTCGAACAATTATTATCCGATTTAAAAAAAAAACTCTGATTATATTACTGTTGCACCGTAAGGAAGGTTGAGTTCGAATTTCGTGAAAATCGTACCAAAATTGCCGGACGAAATGGTCGCCGTTTGTACGCGAATAGTGTAAAAATATGGTATATCATGGTTGTGGACTCTACAGGTCACAATTCTTATCCGATTTTGACGAAAAGTCACATTTCTAGGTTGTGTACCGTCACACCATAATCATTGTCGTCTTCGAATTTCATGAATATCAGACTGGAACTGACCAACAAAATGGCTGCTCTCAATACAGTATGAAATACAGGACTTAATGATGTAGGAAAAATGACTTTTGGTATTGCTTGTTCTCTATCCATCTCTCGAAAATGTGGGCGTATGCTGCCTGGCAGTGCCAGCCTATCTTTTTAATGGGCTTAGGCGGGCAGGTGGGCCTAGTCCGGCACTGGCTTTACTAAAGAGAGAGAGAAATGGGGTTTAACGTCCACTCAACACAACCAGGTCATTTCGGGACTAACATATGGTTTCAATTTTATTTCAGTATTCGCTTGCGCGTAGGGGTCTTTAGCCGTGGGAGGAAATCGGAGTGCGCGGAGGAAACTCACGAGGTTGAAAAGGCGCCCCTGTCTCCATGCCACATACGCTCACACCAGGGCTCGAAACCACAGCCGCAAGCCAGAGGTGACGGGCCAGCTAGAGGTCGATGCGCGGCACTCTAGACCACTAGGCCATCCCACCCCCCCTGGCTTTACTAATATAATATAGAAACAGGTATGTGTGTATGGGGGGATGTCCTGTACATATTCTACATAAGAATTATAATAAAACAATCTGGCAGTGAGTCAGGATAATAGGTAAGACTTTAAGGATTTCATTGATTGTGGTTTTGGAAGCATGTCTGATAAATCCTTTCTTTGCAAATTAAAGAAAAATAGTCTGTCAGCAGTTCAAAATACTTTTTTTAGTTTTATAATTTGCCATTACCATTGCATCATATTACCAATATCACAGTGTTAAATTATAGAAAAGGGGGCACTATTCAATTATACAAAATTCAGGAAATTTTCAAAAATTGGAGGTCGGAAACGTGATTTCCTGTCATTTCGGCACTTCTGTCGGAGCCATTTAGAAGTACCGCCCCCGCCCCCGCCCCCCTACAAAAAAATAAAATTCTGCCACAAAATTAGCGCATTCTGGCGTAATTTCAGTGGACCAAAACCATGCGAGTACAATGACATGATGGCATTTCTAGAAGAGGAGGCTGGAGCCCGTTAAATCCGCCACTGTAAGCGAGCAGAGCTACATCAAACCTAATTTTGAAGTCGCTCAGTGATAAATAACGGGGTCACTTGATTCGGAATTACCAAATGGTAATGCGAGATTTAATCAAGAAATCTCAATATTTCGTGTGATCATGATGTGCACCTCATCAAATTCAGCTTATACCCACAACAAATAACAACAACAACAACATTTAAGCTTATATACAATCGTACGTCAATCTGAGGCAAAATTTGCGCTACTCGAAATGATGGGGACGGGTAATTTGTTCGAGTTATACGATAATTCGAGTTAGACGATGTTCGGTCCAGTCCAACAGAAGATCTCACGACAATAAAAGACCATGTGTTACACCCTTAGATAAAGCCACAAAAAGCATTTATTTTTCAAATCTTCATGTTTCTGGGAAGGTTGCCAAAGCACAGTCGCCTGCAAAATCCCTTATTTACTGTCCGAGTTAGGCGATGTAAATGATAAGACTTCGATAAGGATTGTACCGGAAATTTAGTTCCAGCTATGCGATATTTCGAGTTACAGTTACTGAGTTATGCAATGTTTTATGAAAGGAAAATGAAAGAAAATATTAGTTCAACGAATTTTGTTCGAGTTAGGTGATAATTCGCATTTTGCGGAGTAAAATTACGCGGAGTTAGATCTGAATGATGATAATCAATGGATGAACACTCTTTGTTTTTTACCTCTGCCCCCCCCCCCCCATATCTATGGCGTAGAGTGAAAATGTCGAAAAGAATGGACGGCCCTAAGAAATGTAGTCTATACAGAAACAAAAATATAGTCAAGGTGATAAAGAATACGAGTGCAGCAATATGTAGAATATGTACAGGACATCCCCCACACACACATACCTGTTTCTATATTATTACTAAAGCCAGTGCCGGACCTGTCACACAGAGGTGGGCAGGTGGGCCTAAGCCCATTAAAAAAAGTGGGCCTAAGCCTATAAAGAAAGCCTGAAAAGGTTTTTGTTTTTGACACTCAATAGAATTCTCAAATTCATCTAATGATAGTGCTCTTAGGTCATTCTGTTATCTAATTGTATCAGGAAATCAAAAATTTGCCTTCTTCTGAAATGCTAGGAAAATTGGTTTGCGGTTGTCAATTTTCAAAATTTTCCGCGTGTCATCGGCGCGTACTTGTGTGGGCCTTGGTCAATGACCTGACACTGACAGATGGGACTTTGGCCCACCAGTCCGGCATTGACTAAATCTAAATAATGATGACTATCACACGGATCAACATATTGTTTGGGTCAATCTTCATTGTTCTGGGTTGTGCTAAAACAATTATCTTACGTGTAAGGGATCTTTGGGGGAAATTCGGAGGACCCGAAGAAGCCAACGAGGCTTAAATGATGACCCGTATTGTTGACATGCACAATCGGGGAATCGAAACCACGCCCTTTGATTCAATGACATACCCTTTGTTCTAACGTGCACGCGTTAAAACATTCGCCCATTCAACACCCCTTATACACGGATAGAATTCTTCGACTGATAGCAAGGAATAAAACAATTTCAATAGCAAAACTGGCTCCAAATAGCCTAATTGGTTATGTCACAAAATCGGATATATGGTTGCTTTGTTTGATGCTCAATGCTGTCGTCAATTGTAACAACGCTACTGCGAATACACCATATATGGCAATCTGCATTGGCCAAGTTGGTGATGAAAAGTGAGACGTTTAACATCAAATCATTTCATTGTCTTTGTTGTTTATTTATCGTTTAGTCCAGTGGGTGGCTTAGTGGACTTAGGCGTGTACTTTAGATCATCGTGTCCACTTTCGAGCCATTCGTGTGGCTTCGAGTCCATGGTGGTAGGTACAAATAAGCCATGTCGAGTCATTCTTACTGTAGAAAACATTGCATCACATATTCATATGCTCTAATGAATATCCTAAAATGTCCCAAGTCCCAAAATGTAATTACCAAACATGAAAAACAAAACTCGAAATGTCAAAAATAATATTTGATTTATTACTTATATTAAGACAATCAGGATGATGAGTACAGTTTACAAGTCATCTTCTATCATCTGCAAGAAAAATAGCAGACAAGTTGAACAGTGTGGCATAACCTCCCAGCAACACGTATACAAACATAGCAAAGACAATCCATAGTGTGTGGTAAAAAACAATTCATAAAGATGTCAGAAAGAATATTAAATAGGTAAACGATGGAACTGTCTTATTTACGACATTCACCACAACTTTGAGTACAGTATGTTGTATTCAAAGGAAGGGGGCCAGTTGACAACAGCAACATTCAGCAAACATAATGATTCAGTAAAAGCAAAGGAGACTGTCGTAGGTGGTGGTAAGTTTCTGAAATAAATGTTGTTTTACTTTATACCAATTAAAGTTCCATATAAATATTATTAAAGAAAATAACTTGCATGAACAGCTAACCTTATTGGCGTCTTGAATAACGTCCCGTTTCTTCCATCCCCTGACTCTTAGGGGTGGAGGAGTAGGAATGCGTGGAACCCGAATGTCAGGAGTTCTGATTCCTGGAATTGTCCATGCCTCTGTATGGACAGAAAGTACTGCGAAAATCAGAACACAAACCAATAATTTCATCTGAAATAATAAATGAATGATTTTAATAATGTTGGGAATGGACCGACTTGGTATTATTGCTTATAAGTACCGTTTATAATTACAGATACTGTACGTCATTAATCTTAGAGAGTTATCAAAGATATAAGAAAGCATAAAACGAAAGGCAGAATCGAGTAAATTTCCTAAATGGCAAACTATTAAAAATGAACATTAATTAAATTTAACATTTTCTCTCTAAAGTTAATTCATTTTTCTTCAAATGGAAAAATATGCTGGCGCAGTCAGAATTGTGGAACTGTTTTGTGGCAATGCCACGCATAAACAAAACACCAATATATCAACTAAAGCTGTTGGTTCCAAAGTATATTTAAATATATGCAGTCCAAGATATCTTTTGACCTGTTAAGGGTAGTAAATGTTATATTCTTTTATTAAGTAATATTTTCAACAACACATCAAATGTATTCAACAAAATTCGTGAGCGTATTACTACAGAAACACGTGGCACAGTGAACATGCTTTTTGTTATTATATGTTTATAAGCGACCAAATATTTATGATATACCAATAGTCCTATGCAGATGAGCACACTGTGCAATGAGGGTAATTTTGTCCGGACAGGGGGGTTATAATCAAATCTTCGAATTCCACGACGAACTCGGTCATTCGTTCAATGCGTAGAAATGTATGCCTTTCCTTAGCATAATCTCCATATTGCACAGATGGCAAGAGAAAACCAGTCTTGAAAATTCGGAAATAGACAGGAACCTTCTTGTTTATGAATAAGAATTACTCTGTGCCAGCACCATAATCACTCGACATTCGAGTTATTATAGAAATATCCCAGACATAAAACAACTTACCTTGTTCAAGTAGTGATGATACTGTTGAATGATTTAATAAAAATTTGCCTTGTATTTATATTACTATAGAAACAGGATTTAACAAACAAATTAATATAAAAATGGAAATGGTGTTATATCTAATTTATAATACCTGATTATGAAACCCATCAATTCAACACTTGCCTTAAACTTATCAGCGGCATACACCTATTCTTTGATTCAGGTATTATAAACAGATAAAAAGTGTGGATGTCATTATAGAAAATATTTAGATACAGTAATGGGTAACTTTGAAAGGGCGAACTTCACATTAATTAGTTACGGGTGAATGGTAACTTAAATGCCAAATACCAATATTCTTATATTTTACCTTAAAAATATATAGCAAATTGATCGGTAGACCTTTTAGTGGTCTTAACTAAAGTCTATAGTCTTGAAAGGAGGTGTATAACTTTTCTTAAATTTGTATTTATATTTTAACTCATTAATGTGAATGTATCCATCTTCCAGCTTTGTTGAATCAAATTCAAATTTTCCTTTTGAATATTTTAAACGGATAAACGCAACTTGATCTCATTAGTCACAAGTTCAGTTTATAATTACAGATACTGTACGTCATTATTCCTAAAAGGTTATCAAAGATAAAAGAGGACATAAAACGAAAAGTAGACTCGAGTAAATCGATAAGTGAATGCCCTAAATGGGAAATAATCACAAAAGAACATTAATAAAATTGAATTGTATATATCTGAGGATTCCAAATTAGATTTAGAGACAATATAGAATACCTTCTTGGCTTTGAATTGTTTTAGGTTGTAAATATTCTAAATATATTAATTGATATTTAATGACAGTTAGCCTTGAATTTATGTAAGTATAGAACGGGATATAACAAATTAATATTACACAATTTCCAATTTCTAAAATATATAGAGAATCTCCTACAAGTGTTTTTTGATATCAAAAAATATCAACACAAGTTGATAAAGAATAAAAAAACAAGGCTCTGCCGAGTTTTTTTTTACTTTATCAACGAGTGTTGATATTTTTGTTGATATCAAAAAACACGAGTTTGATATTTTATTTATCATCCAATCCTTTCTTACATGCACAAATAAATAAATATAATTTTTTGGTATAGATTTCACTTTTACTGAATCTGAATACACTACAGTGTAGTGATACATCATTTTTTGACAGCAGTTTATCCTATTGCAAAGTCCGATATATTGAACCAGTATTTCCTTTAAGGTCAATTAAATAAAAAAAAAACCTGTCCGGACAAAATTACCCTCATTGCACAGTGTGCTCATCTGCATAGGACTATTGGTATATCATAAATATTTTGTCGCTTATAAACATATAATAACAAAAAGCATGTTCACTGTGCCACGTGTTTCTGTCGTAATACGCTCACGAATTTTGTTGAATACATTTGATGTGTTGTTGAAAATATTACTTAATAAAAAAATATAACATTTACTACCCTTAACAGGTCAAAAGATATCTTGGACTGCATATTTAAATATACTTTGGAATCAACAGCTTTATTTGATATATTGGTGTTTTGTTTATGAGTGGCATTGCGACAAAACAGTTCCACAATTCTGACTGCGCCAGCATATTTTTCCATTTGAAGAAAAATGAATTAACTTTAGAGAGAAAATGTTAAATTTAATTAATGTTCATTTTTAATAGTTTGCCATTTAGGAAATTTACTCGATTCTGCCTTTCGTTTTATGCTTTCTTATGTCTTTGATAACCCTCTAAGATTAATGACGTACAGTATCTGTAATTATAAACGGTACTTATGAGCAATAATAGCAAGTCGGTCCATTCCCAACATTATTAAAATCATTCATTTATTATTTCAGATGAAATTATTGGTTTGTGTTCTGATTTTCGCAGTACTTTCTGTCCATACAGAGGCATGGACAAATTCCATGAATCAGAACTCATGACAATCGGGTTCCACGCATTCCTACTCCTCCACCTCTAAGAGTCAGGGGATGGAAGAAACGGGACGTTATTCAAGACGCCAATAAGGTTAGCTGTTCATGCAAGTTATTTTCTTTAATAATATTTATATGGAACTTTAATTGGTATAAAGTTAAACAACATTTATTTCAGAAACTTGCCACCACCTATGACAGTCTCCTTTGCTTTTACTGAATCATTATGTTTGCTGAATGTTGCTGTTGTCAACTGGCCCCCTTCCTTTGAATACAACGTACTGTACTCAAAGTTGTGGTGAATGTCGTAAATAAGACAGTGTTCTCACAGTTCCATCGTTTATTAGTCTGTTTACCTATTTAATATTCTTTCTGACATCTTCTTGTTTCACTTTGTGAATTGTTTTTTTACCACACACTATGGACTGTCTTTGCTATGTATACGTGTAGCTGGGAGGTTATGCCACACTGTTCAACTTGTCTGCTATTTTTGTTGCAGATGATAGAAGATGACTTGTAAACCGTACTCATCATCCTGAGTGTCTTAATATAAATAATAAATCAAATATTATTTTTGACATTTCGAGCTTTGTTTTTCATGTTCGGTAATTACATTTTGGGACTTGGGACATTTTAGGATATTCATTAGAGCATATGAATACGTGAGTAGTTAATTGTTGTCTGATTCTTAGTTAATCTTGGAAGAGTTACTTCCCTTTAACTGTCTTTGCCTTTTATATGTATACTATTCAAAAAAAGTAGGGGATATTTGATTTTGGGGGCATAATACTAAAATATGCAAATGACTACGAAAAAAGTCACTATAGAACCTAACAGAAGAAACATTTCCAGTTACAAGTGACGCCCAAACGCACTAATAGCTACCGCATGGAATGCAGGTGATGCTTGGGATCATCATGGGGGTCCAACCCAAGATTTGCACGACTCTGACTTTGAATGTTACAGTCATTGTGGCATTGAATTCCAGGGTGTGACAGCCGTAGGAGGGTGTGGCGTCGTCGAAACGAGCGCTTCCAAGACGTTAACGTCATCAGACATGATCGATTTGGGGGTGGTTCTGTTATGGTGTGGGGAGGCATCACTGTTGCTGGAAGAACGGCTTTACATGTTGTTGCAGGGCGTGTTACAGACCAGTACTACCGGGACAACATCTTGGCAGTCCATGTTGTGCCGTTCGCACGACGTCATGGCCGCCGTTTCATCTTCCAGGATGACAACGCAAGATGTCACAGGGCCAGGATCGTTACAGGTTACCTCCAACAACAGAACATCACCCCATTACCTTGGCCAGCACTGAGTCCCGACCTCTCCTCCATCAAGCATGTCTGGGACATGCTTGGACAGAGGTTACGTCAACGTCAACAACGTCCTGCCAATGTCCAAGAACTTGCTGCTGCGTTGCAACAGGAATGGGACAATCTGGACCAAAATGACCTTAGACGTCTCATTAGGAGTATGCCACGTCGGATTAATGCTTGTTTGGCAAACAGAGGAGGATTTACCCGTTACTGACTTTGTTGTGATGCTGTGGTAACTTTGCTGTTTGACCCCGGGTATCATTTTACCCTTATAATGGTCAGTCTGTGCCTTACTTAGTCTAACGATCATTTGGAATAAATCGATGAATGTGAACTTCATTTCATTTTGTCATTTCTTTCTTCGTCAGTTTCATTAGGTGACTTTAATAACACTTAAAAATCAAATATCCCCTACTTTTTTTGAATAGTATAATAAATAAGACTGATTGATGTTTCTACTGTGGATGAGTGATCTGCCCTTAGAGAAAGGCTAATAAACATGTGGATCTTTTAATGGTGGTTTATCTTTATTGAGTTTGAAACATTGAGAAGTAGTGACACCCCCAGTGGGATTGAACCCACATAACATGGTGGAGTTGCCAGATCTTTCCCTGAATTGACTTTGTAGCCAGTGATTTTAGGTGGATGTCATGAATTTTCTAAGATTGAGTTGGATTTGATTTTCGTTTTGAGCCAGTCAACACTCGCCTGGTTTATAATAATAATAACAATAATAATAATAATAATAATAATAATATCTTTATTTCAAAAGGGTGAACAATCTAGGTCCGATATGGATGGACCTTTCTGACACGTTGTGCCCTTTATAACAAAACAATAAAAATAACAAATATAACAAGGTTATCAATTGAAATAAACATTAAACATAATTGCTTACATATCGATTTTGCACCAATTATGTACCGTGTGGTACATGCATCACCGGTAGTATTAGTAAGATGATGATTTAGGTTTGAAACATATTTTTAGTAATAAGTCTTCGAAAAGAATGAACATTTCTGCAATTTGTTTTTATGGTTTCAGGTAAATCATTCCACAATTTTACACCTTTATAACGCAAACTATTCTTAATAATATCTAAATTCGGTCTGAAAAGGGTCAGTCGAGAATTAATACTGCTATAAGGAGTCTTATAATTCAATAATAGATTAGATAAATAACTTGGACAAACATTGTTAAGTATTTTATATATGAAAATAAGTTTGTTTAACCTATGTCTTGACTCTATATTCAGCAGCTTGCATTTCCTTAGAAAAGGGGGCAAGTCATCAGAATGTTCTTGATCAAAAATGAGTTTGAAGGCCCGATTTTGTTGACGCTGAAGGAGTGAATATGCAGTTTTGCTACAGTTATCCCAAATTGGAGAGCAGTAATCAATATATGGCACGAAATGTGACTTGTAATATAGTAGCTGGAAGGATTTAGATAGATATGTTTTAATCCTTCGCAATTGAAATAGTTTCTGGTTTAAGGTTTTACTGATCATCTTAACATGGTCATTCCAATTCAAATTTTGATCAATATATACACCCAAGAGTTTAAAAGAGTTAACTACTTCAATTTTTTTACCTTCAATTTGAATATCAAGGGATTCTTTAATAAATTTTCTTTTCTGAGGCGTTGTTACAAGCATAGCTTTAGTTTTCATTACATTTATTATCATGGAATTATTAACACACCAATTTAGAACACTATTAGCATCTGACTGTAATTTAGTTTGAAGTTCGGATAACGTTGCAGCCGAAGTATAAACCGTAGTATCGTCTGCAAACAGATCACAATTAGAAGACAAATTTAAAGGCAGATCATTAATGAAGATATTAAAAAGTAAGGGACCAAGTACAGATCCTTGTGGCACCCCGTGTAAGACTGGCTGAAATGAAGATGTGCATCCATTAACAGATGAACACTGATTTCTGCCAAAAAGATATGATTTAAGATATGACAGGGAAGATTTCGATAATTTGTATAAAGCACATTTTTGTAATAATAATTTATGATTCACTAAGTCAAAGGCTTTTCTGAAGTCAAAAAAGATTAATCCACTTAACAAATTGGAATTCAAATTATCATAAATATTTTCTGTTATATGTGTCAAGGCAGTTAAACAAGAACTAGTTTGTCTGAAACCTGATTGCTTAGCATACAATAAACTATGTTTGTTTAAAAATTCTGTTAGACATTTAGATACATGTTTTTCAAGTGGTTTTGATAATACAGGTAAAATAGATATTGGACGAAAATTATTCGGATCAGCTTTACAACCAGACTTATGTAAAGGCAGAACCTTAGCTGAGTTAAATAAATCTGGAAATACACATTTAGCTATGCATAAATTATAGATATATGTTAGACTTGGAGCAAGTATACCAAACCCCAGCTTTAAAAAAATTGGATTAACAAGATCTAAGCCTACAGATTTAGTTGTATCAAGCAACTTAAGAAATTTTGACACTTGCATAACAGCCATAGGAGTAATTTCAAAAACCTCATGCGATGGAAGGTGCCCTTGAATAAAATTGAAAACTAGCTCATCATTGAAATATTCAGGTGATACAGATGCTTTCTTTAAAAGATTATCAGGTATTTTAGAAAAATAGTTATTAATAGATTCACAATCAATGGGTATAGAAGAATTAGATTTAGAGGTGTCAGTTACACTATTCATAGCCTTCCAAATTTGTTTTGAATTTTTTGAATCAGTTACTAAGCTACGAAAATATTTAGATTTAGAGTTTCTGATTAAATTTTTCAGTCTATTTCTACATATTTTGTATTCAATGATTTCGCCTCTCTTCTTGTGTTGGTCGCGTAGACGCATCATTTTAACAATTTCATCAGAAAGCCACGGTGGCTTTGAGACGGTTTTAACTCTTTTGGTCCTAAAGGGAGCATGCTTATTAATAACTGGAAGAATAGTATCATACCACATTTTAAGTGCAATATTTGGATCAGAAGCATTGTAAACATTATCAAAAGGGGCAGAATTTAAATCACTCAAGAAATCAGATTCATTGAATGTCTTGAATGATCTATAAGAAATAGTAGTATGGGATGATTTCGGGATCTTGATACCTTTCTTATACCATGTAAAACAGCATGGAAAATGATCAGATATATTTATATTTGGTACATTAATTTCCACAATGTGTTGAGGAGAAGACACTATAATATGATCGATTAATGTTGATGATGTTGCCGTAACACGTGTAGGAACATTAACTAATTGTTTAAGGTTATATAACTCAAGAATATCTGTCCAAAAGAAGTTGTTAGATTTAAAGAGATCAAAGTTCATGTCACCCATCATTATAATTTCATGACCTTCATTCCAAACAGTGTCCATCATTGCTTGAAAATATACAAGCCATTTTGACAAGGAAGCAGGATTACGGTATAAACAACAGATTAAAATAGGTAGAGAGTTCCTTAAGGATACTTCAACCCAGATACATTCAATAAATTTATGCTCAAGATCAGTCCTACGTTTACAGACAAGAGATTCTTTTACATATAAAGAAACACCAGAGGAACCGCCCAAGCAATTATCTTTTCTGAATGGCTCGTGGAAGCCAGAAAACTTTATAGCGTCACATGGGATATTCTCATTTAAATCTGTTTCTGTGAAACCAAAAACATGAAAGTCATTAATAAGCAATTTCACCTCGTCTATTTTGTTGATCACATGGTGAATATTGATGTGACCGACATGTAAGCCTTTATGGAATAAAATATTATCAAACATAAACACTACAATAACACAATATCAAAATGTGAAAAATTAAAACCAGTATGTACAGTATAAACAAACAGAATGCAAGACAAAATAAGTTAAGTGGTGAGTTTTAATAAACAGAAATCTGTTTACCACTACTTATAGATAGAAAACAAGGTTCGTTCGTTCGTTTTTGGGGTTTAACGTCCACTTCCACCAAGGGTGATTACGTGGACAAGAATACAGGGGATAAAACGACCTATAAATAGTAAATGCAATGACCTATACTTAATTAGTTGTTAATTATGCAGTGTGAATACAGCCTTCAAGATATAACATTGTATTATTTTGTAGTAAGAATTTCTAACAGTATTAAAGTACAGTTCTGGGCATTTTGTTTGGCTGAGACTTAAATTATTACCAAATTAATATCAAACAATTATGTTTGTATGGTGGTACAGAACATATAAATCTAAAATGCCTGCTTTAAGCAATGTACAGTACATAATTATTCAATAATATATTACAGCATTAAACACAGTTACTTGCTAGCTATTGTTAATAACAATATTATAATATCATCAATTCAATATCAACACTAAAACACTGTAACGGTTGGTTACACTAAAACATCAAATATTAAATCATAACATTAGGCAGCAGTTGATTACAGTAACTGCTTGCTTCCCCATATTCGGGGGGTGGGGGGGGGATATGACATCAGTATTCATACTTTACATAAGCCAATTTTAGCAACTCAGTTTTCTGGTCATGATCAATTAACAAGCCTTGTACATTCAAGGAAATATTTATTCCTACAATTACCAAAACCCATTTGACTGATAGGGAAACCGAGGAGGGCTACGACTAAATGATTGAATCCTAGGCCAGTTGGAAGCGTGTAGTGGGGATAGGCTGTTGAATGCATAGGAAATAGGTTCATATCGATGCGGTAGTGGTACAGTCCGTACCGGTGACCTCTTTGGAGTCTGAATGTCAAAAACTTGCTTTATAATGAAAGCCAGATAGCCTACACCTCTTGCATTTAAATGGGTGTGGTCAACATAGAGATATTTTTTAACCCCTCCATTAGACTGGAAAAAATAATCATTAGTTTTAATGAAATCACAATTATTAGAATTACAAACTCTATTTAAAATTTTATTTACTTCTTTAACCCTATTGTTAAAAGCAAAATCTTCTCTAGGTAATAGCTCCAAAAATCTAGGTAATAGCTCCAAAAAGCTAATACGGGCAAGGGGAAACTTCACTTTTAAGATAGAAATTAGGTCATCGTATAATAACTCTAAGGCCGGTAAAGCATCCAGAGACAAATTAGAGCAATCATTGGAACCTATGAGCAATAATACCCTTTTAACAGAAGTCATTGGTCTCCCGACTCTTGCTATATAATTATACATATCATTTACACCAGCACCCGAAATTGATCGCACTTCTGTGTTTCCAGAAAAGTCTAATCTCTTTGGAGAAAGATCTTTCAACATTGAGGAGCTTAGGACAACATTTTTAACACCAGAAAGAGGCCCTAACGGAGTTCACTCTTCTGTTCATATAAGGTCTAGAGTTGCTAATAGATGTATACCCATCTTTAATCAGCGATTTCACTGATGTTTGATCAACATCACTAATATTGGAATTACGTGTACCGGTAAGCTTACAGTTATTATTTTGATCTACGGGTTTGTGCATTTTCAAATACTGGTCTAACTTGCTTATTTGGCTACAAATTGAATTCATCTGAGCAGCAGAATCGTCAATTTTCTTTGATAATATTAAAAATTCTGATTGTAACAAATACTTTGTATTACTCAATTGTTCACATTTGCCCCCCGAATGATGGTCTATAGGTGTGGCATGTGTGGAATCACTACACAAAGGTTCACTTATTGGATTTGGCACTCTTGTACGTTTTGATTCTATGCTCAAATTTTCGAGTTCAAGTTTAAGTTTATTATTTTCATTTGTAAGCAAATCTACTTTTTCGCTAAGCATATTATTCTCATTCATAAGCACATCTATTTTCTCATTGAGGGCGTCCTTTAACGCGGTGGTGCTTTTTTTTATCAATACATCTTCAGCATATGTGCTATTTTTAATATCCATAATACCGGTGCCAGAGTATTTTATTATACGCGGTATGGCAGAAGCAATAGGCCTACGATATCTGGGGGTGTCATAAACCCCGTTTACATTACAAATTTTAAGCGTGCCAGGTACCGTTCCTGGTACGGCGCGGTTAATTTTTTTGTAGTGTAAACGGGTAAAACACAAGCGTGCCGTACTGAGTACCGTGCCAATCTGGCCCACTGAAGTGAGGTGGTCTCGGAACCGTACTAAGAACGGTTCGCTTTAAATTTTCGTAGTGTAAACGCTAACCGGTCTGAGTACGGATTACTGCGCATGCGCCAAATGAACCTTGACCTTTTTTCCTGCAAACTTTGACAGTTCTGTCATCAGTTCTGTCAAAATGGCTGCTCAAACTAAATCAGTCATCATAATTAATTTCATCTGGGTAATTTGTACAGGGGCTGAAATTAACTTTTCTGTGAAGAGTTCCTCATTTGGCGTGCTTGGCACGGTTCTGAGACTGGTTATTTTAGAGTAATGTAAACGGGTCAATTTCTTGAAATTTATCGCGGCCTGGTACCGTACCTAGTACGGCACGCTTATCGTGGCCAAGTGTAAACGGGGCTATACATGAGCGTTTGGGTGATAGAGTGCACATTACTACAAGTGCTAGCAACACTGTATTTGTTTAATGGAAGTAATTTCGGTGGTGTGTAAGTTAATTCTTGTTTGTTCAAACTAGAGTGAGAATAGTCCAGGGGAGGCAACTCCAGTGGTACTAGGCTAGATTCATTCATTGAAGAATTTTCTACATCTAGGCTTTTGGGGCTGACCTTAATTGGTTTTATTGAGGTTGGACTAACAAGATTCATTGATTCTTGAGGACCAGCTTTAATTCTTTAAGCTGCTCATCAGTATTTGAGAAGACAATTGTGCCTATTTGTGGTACAGTTTGACTTTGTTGAGTGTTCCAGAACAGTTTCATTGCGAAATTTGTGGTTGCAGTTTGACTTTGTTGAGTGTTCCAGAACAGTTTCATTGTGAAATTTTCATGTGTATGATATTCATCTTAGGCTTAGTCTGCGATATGTACTGTGTTATGGTGTTTCACTTCATTCAATAAGCCTAGATCAGAAGATGTAGTCAGGAAACTGTCAAGACACCTTTTAGCCTGTTATGACTTTTATCAACATTACAACTAACATGAAGAAAGTAACAGCTTAAATTTACAACCATTTGTGTAGATGACCCCAGATCTTATTTACAAAAAAAAAACCCCAAAAACTGAACAATTTCGTCTTCGACTTTGAATCATATTCAACTCCGTAAAGAGTTTTCAATTAGCACAGTTTGTACAGTTACATGTGCTGTTTTGAGAGTGAAGTGACATTATCACCCATTTTAGCATCGTCAATAATTTGATATTCTGTGTTATATAAAACTATTACTATAATTACAGAACTGTTTAGTAATATTTTCTCAATTTGTACAAAATTATTTTGTCCACTACTTGAAATGTAATATTTGTTTTCTTGTGTAGGAATCAATTGTATGCTACTAATCAAAATTTATTTTCAGGTTTAAGTTTTATATGGTTTATGTTTTATTACCGGTACCAGAATTTGATCAGTGTGTGTAAGGTCCTAAGTACCATAATTTTAAATGTTAATTTTTGGCCTAATATTTCTCATCATATTCTGATTTGTTTACTCATTTTTTTATGATTTCTTTGATTTATTCAAAGTTTCATACCTTGTAATATATGTTACACATTAGTAATTTTAAGCATTTATACAACATAGATCATATGTATTGTCAAACTAGTTTTTCCAAAAACTGTGTTTTTATACGCCCACATTTTCATGTGGACGTATATTGTCGTCGCCCCTGTCCGCCCGTCCGTCCGTCCACAATTGTTTGTGAACAGTCTACAGGTCACAATTTTTATCCGATTTCAATGAAACTTAAAATATAGGTTTATCACCCTAAGATCTCGGTTCCTTTCGATATTGGCATGTATCGGACCGTAACTTCATGGGTTATGGCCCCTGATTGTACGAAAAATCACGTTTTTTAGCTTGTGAACATTGTAGAGGTCACAATTTTGAACCGATTTGGATGAAACTTGAAATGCATCTTTATAACCCAAAGATCTTGGTTCCTTTCGATATTTGCGCCAATCGGATCGTAACTTCCTGAATTATGGCCCCTGATTGTCCGAAAAATCGCCCTTTCTAGCTTGTGGTCCCTCTGGAGGTCAAAATTGTTATCCGATTTAAAAAACCGTTTGATTATATCACCGTCCCATGGTTATGAAGGTTGAGTTCAAATTTCGTGAAAATCGGACCAAAATTGACAGACAAAATGGCCGCCGTTTGTACGCGAATAGTGTGAAAATATGTTATATCAAGGTTGTGGACCTTATAGAGGTCACAATTTTGAACCGATTTTGATGAAACTTGACATGTATGTTTATAACCCAAAGATCTTGGTTCCTTTCGATATTTGCGCCAATCGGATCGTAACTTCCTGAATTATGGCCCCTGATTGTCCGAAAAATCGCCCTTTCTAGCTTGTGGTCCCTCTGGAGGTCAAAATTGTTATCCGATTTAAAAAACCGTTTGATTATATCACCGTCCCATGGTTATGAAGGTTGAGTTCAAATTTCGTGAAAATCGGACCAAAATTGACAGACAAAATGGCCGCCGTTTGTACGCGAATAGTGTGAAAATATGTTATATCAAGGTTGTGGACCTTATAGAGGTCACAATTTTGAACCGATTTTGATGAAACTTGACATGTATGTTTATAACCCAAAGATCTTGCTTCCTTTTGATATTTGCGCCAATCGGATCGTAACTTCCTGAATTATGGCCCCTGATTGTCCGAAAAATCGCCCTTTTTAGCTTGTGGTCCCTCTGGAGGTCAAAATTGTTATCCGATTTAAAAAACCGTTTGATTATATCACCGTCCCATGGTTATGAAGGTTGAGTTCAAATTTCGTGAAATTTCGTGACAAAATGGCCGCCGTTTGTACGCGAATAGTGTGAAAATATGTTATATCAAGGTTGTGGACCTTATAGAGGTCACAATTTTGAACCGATTTTGATGAAACTTGACATGTATGTTTATAACCCAAAGATCTTGGTTCCTTTTGATATTTGCGCCAATCGGATCGTAACTTCCTGAATTATGGCCCCTGATTGTCCGAAAAATCGCCCTTTTTAGCTTGTGGTCCCTCTGGAGGTCAAAATTGTTATCCGATTTAAAAAACCGTTTGATTATATCACCGTTCCATGTTTATGAAGGTTGATATTGAATTTCGTGAAAATCGTACCAAAATTGACGGACAAAATGGCCGCCGTTTGTACGCGAATAGTGTGAAAATATGTTATATCAAGGTTGTGGACCTTATAGAGGTCATAATTTTGAACCGATTTTGATGAAACTTGACATGTATGTTTATAACCCAAAGATCTTGGTTCCTTGCGATATTTGCGCCCATCGGATCGTAACTTCCTGAATTATGGCCCCTGATTGTCCGAAAAATCACCCTTTTTAGCTTGTGGTCCCTCTGGAGGTCAAAATTGTTATCGGATTTAAAAAAAACGTTTGATTATATCACCGTTCCATGGTTATGAAGGTTGAGTTCGAATTTCGTGAAAATCGGACCAAAATTGACGGACAAAATGGCCGCCGTTTGTACGCGAATAGTGTGAAAATATGTTATATCAAGGTTGTGGACCTTATAGAGGTCACAATTTTGAACCAATTTTGATGAAACTTGACATGTATGTTTATAACCCAAAGATCTTGGTTCCTTTCGATATTTGCGCCCATCGGATCGTAACTTCCTGAATTATGGCCCCTGATTGTCCAAAAAATCGCCCTTTTTAGCTTGTGGTCCCTCTGGAGGTCAAAATTGTTATCCGATTTAAAAAAACGTTTGATTATATCACCATTCCATGGTTATGAAGGTTGAGTTCGAATTTTGTGAAAATCGGACCAAAATTGACGGACAAAATGGCCGCCGTTTGTACGTGAATAGTGTGAAAATATGTTATATAAAGGTTGTGGATCTTATAGAGGTCACAATTTTGAACCGATTTTGATGAAACTTGACATGTATGTTTATAACCCAAAGATCTTGGTTCCTTTCGATATTTGCGCCCATTGGATCATAACTTCCTGAATTATGTCCCCAGATTGTCCGAAAAAATCGCTTTTATTAGCTTTTGGTCCCTCTGGAGGTCAAAATTATTATCCGATTTAAAAAAACGTTTGACTATATCACCGTTACATGGTAATGAAGAGACGGGGTGAATTACGTGAAAATCGGACTAGAATTGACGGACAAAATGGCCGCCGTTTGTACACGAATAGTGTGAAAATATGTTATATCAAGGTTGTGGACCCTATAGAGGTCACAATTTTGAATCGATTTTGATGAAACTTGACATGTATGTTTATAACCCAAAGATCTTGGTTCCTTTCGATATTTGCGCCCATCGGGTCATTACTTCCTGAATTATGTCCCCTGATTGTACGAAAAATCACCCTGTTTCGCTTGTGGTCCCTCTGGAGGTCACAATTATTATCTGATTTAAAAAAAAACGTTTGATTATAAAAACCAAACAAATTCTAATGATTTTCTGATAATTCCTTAATATGCGACAACTCTTGTTGACTGCCCGGACGATTTGGCTGCTGTGTGGGCGTATGTTTCGTTGCCTGGCAACCTATTTTTGACTTAGGAGGGAGGGATGTTATATAGCGATAAGTCTAGTTACAGAAGTAGTTAATTGTTGTCTGATTCTTAGTTAAGCTTGGAAGAGTTACTTCCCTTTAACTGTCTTTGCCTTTTATATGTAATAAATAAGACTGATTGATGTTTCTACTGTGGATGAGTGATCTGCCCTTAGAGAAAGGCTAATAAACATGTGGATCTTTTAATGGTGGTTTATCTTTATTGAGTTTGAAACACTGAGAAGTAGTGACACCCCCAGTGGGATTGAATATACCAATCAAAGTTCCATATAAATATTATTAAAGAAAATAACATGCATGAACAGCTAACCTTATTGGGCGTCTTGAATAATGTCCCGTTTCTTCCATCCGCTGGCTCTCGGAAGTTTGATTCTTAGAGGTGGGGGAGTAGGAATGCTTGGAATTCAAATGTCATAGGCTGTGATTTAGCCACAAAAATCGCTTCATTTTGTCTCAGCAAATTCCAGGTGAAAATCTGACCCTTTGCTGCACAAGTAAACAAGTAAGTCGTCACTGTAGTACACATTTCTATTGCGATGTTTTGCACAATCAGACCAGCACTCGAATTACGCCTCGGACTATATTTGTCAAGTGCAGCCATAATGTGGTAAAGAAATCAAATTCTAAGCCAACCAGAAACCAGAAAAGCAATCAACGTCATTAGGTCAGGGGTCAATAGCCATAAATAGCCCAGGGAATACCTTTTACGAGACGGAACACGTTGGCTTGTTTACATTTGTATGAGAGAATTTTTCTGCAAATATGCCTGAATTACGGGACAACAACAACAACATCAGATAAATGTTGTGTTGACACCGTGAACACTGCTAGCCCCTGATTTGCGGCAAAAGTATGGTCAAAAGCGAAATTGTATCAATGAATGTGATATTTCCTGGAAAAAAGCATTTTTTCAATTTTATTTCTATTAAACAATATCCAAAAGATATTTAAATATAATATACAGATGAAAACGTTTTTGGCAAGATTGAAGTACTGGTTCGGTATAATAATTATATATAATGTTGAGAAAAAGACAAAAAAAATAATACCATCTAATGATTCACCTCACAACTACCTCTGTACATGCACCAATTATACTTGTTTTTGTTTATTTTTTTAAAAAAAAACAATATAGACATATTATAAGAAATGTCAAATAAGTATACATTTATTTAAAATGTGGGGGTTTCGTATTTTACAGATCATTGAAATAGCTGTGACCTCAGTTATTCTCGTCCCGTGAATGGAAATGACCTATATTTAGTTAAAACGGCCAACGGAAGTGCTAACCGAATTAGTGCGAATGCAGTGTCAAAGTTTATGCACGTGCATTCGGCAGCTGAGAGCGTATACAAAGGGAAAATGTACCCTAGTTAGGGGGACCCTAAAGGCAGACAAAAGGACCCCCACGCTTGACAAAAGGGCCCCTCTGGCCAAGGGAAAGGGCCCTCGTGTCCGAGTCAATCGTTTCTATACACTGTTACTGTCGAATCCATTACTGAATGAGAATGCAGTCATTGTATTGGCATAAAAATCATCAATCAAGATGAACCTAAGTTATCTTGTCCCAAAGTATCAACCAATCAAATCGCTTATCATCTTCGAACTCCATCAAGGCATTGACCTAATAAGCATATACACCAAGTTTGAACATTTTAACTCAATTAGAAGGAGAGTTATTGTGTTCCAAAGTCTCGGCAAATCAAATTGCTTATCGCTCTGCTTACCCTGAGCAGAAAATGCTCATCATCGATCTTAGTCAAGGTATTACTGTAATGAAACTATACATCAAGTTTCATCACTCTCACTTAATTAGAACTAAAGTTATCGTGTCCCAAAGCATCAACCAATCAAATTGCTTATACTGCTTACCCTAAGCGGAAAATGCTCATCTTCGAACTCCATCAAGGCATTGACCTAATAAGCCTATACACCAAGTTTGAACATTTTAACTCAATTAGCAGGAGAGTTATTGTGTTCCAAAGTCTCGACCAATCAAATTGTGTATCGCTCTGCTTACCCTGAGCAGAAAATGCTCATTATCGAACTTAGTCAAGGTATTACTGTAATGAAACTATACACCAAGTTTCATCACTCTCACTTAATTAGAACTAAAGTTATCGTGTCCCAAAAAATCAACCAATCAAATTGCTTATCTCTGCTTACCCTAAGAAGAAAATGCTCATCTTCGAACTCCATCAAGGCATTGACCTAATCAGCATATACACCAAGTTTGAACATTTTAACTCAATTAGAAGGAGAGTTATTGTGTTCCAAAGTCTCGACCAATCAAATTGCGTATCGCTCTGCTTACCCTGAGCAGAAAATGCTCATTATCGAACTTAGTCAAGGTATTACTGTAATGAAACTATACACCAAGTTTCATCAATCTCACTTAATTAGAACTAAAGTTATCGTGTCCCAAAGCATCAACCAATCATATTGCTTATCTCTGCTTACCCTAAGCGGAAAATGCTCATCTTCGATCTCCATCAAGGCACCTAATAAACACATACACCAAGTTTGAACATTCTAGCTCAATTAGGAAGAGAGTTATTGTGTCCCAAAAAGTGTGACGGACAGACAGACAGACAGACAGACGTACCCATTTTTCTTCGAAAGGCGGGGGACAAAAATAATTGTGACCTCCAGAGGGACCACAAGCTAAATAAAGGCAATTTTGCGTACAACCAGGGGCCATAATTCAGGAAGTTACGATACGATATGCGCAAATATCGAAAGGAACCAAGACCTTTGGGTTATAACCATGCATTTCAAGTTTCATCAAAATCGAATTAAAATTGTAACCTCTACAGGGTCCACAACCATGATATACCGTTTTTTAACAGTATTCGCGTACAAACGGCGGCCATTTTGTATGGCAATTTTGGTCTGATTTTCTCGAAATTCGAACTCAACCTTCCTTACGGTGTAACGGTAATATAATCAAACGTTTTTTTTTAAATCGGATAATAATTGTGACCTCCAGAGGGACCACAAGCTAAAAAAAAGGCGATTTTGCGTATAATCAGGGGCCATAATTCAGGAAGTTACTATCCTATATGCGCAAATATCGAAAGCAACCAAGATCTCTGGGTTATAACCATGAATTTAAAGTTTCATCAAAATCGAATTAAAATTGTGACCTCTACAGGGTCCACAACCTTGATGTACCATTTTTATACACCCACATTTTTATGCGGACGTATATTGTCGTCGCCCCTGTCCGTCCGGACGTCCGTCCACAATTTGTTTGTGGACTCTCTACAGGTCACAATTCTTATCCGATTTTGCAAAACTTGAAATATAGGTTTATCCCCAAAAGATCTCGGCTGCTTTCGATATTGGCATGTATCGGATGAAAACTTCATGGATTATGGCCCCTGATTGTACGAAAAATCACGTTTTTAGCTTGTGGACCCTATACAGGTTACAATTTTGAACTGATTTTGATGAAACTTGACATGCATGTTTATAACCCAAAGATCTTGGTTCCTTTCGATATTTGCGCCTATCGGAATGTAATTTCCTGAATTATGGCCCCTGATTGTCCGAAAAATCACCCTTTTTAGCTTGTGGTCCCTCTGGAGGTCACAATTATTATCCGATTTAAAAAACCGTTTGATTATATCACCGTTACACCCTAAGGAAGGTTGAGTTCGAATTTCGGGAAAATCGGACCGAAATTGCCATACAAAATGGCCGCCGTTTGTACGCGAATACTGTTAAAAAATGGTATATCAAGGTTGTGGACCCTGTAGAAGTCACATTTTTAATTTGATTTTGATGAAACTTGAAATTCATGGTAATAACCCAAAGATCTTCGTTCCTTTCGATATTTGCGCATATCGGAACGTAACTTCCTGAATTATGGCCCCTGATTATAAGCAAAATCGCCTTATTTTAGCTTGTGGTCCCTCTGGTGGTCACAATTATTATCCGATTTAATAAAACGGTTGATAGTATTACCGTTAAACCGTAGGGAAGGTTGAGTTCGAATTTCGGCAAAATCGGACCAAAATTGCCATACAAAATGGCCGCCGTTTGTACGCGAATACTGTTAAAAAATGGTATATCAATGTTGTGGGCCCTGTAGAGGTCACAATTTTAATTCGATTTTGATGAAACTTGAAATTCATGTTTATAACCCAAAGATCTTGGTTCCTTTCGATATTTGCACATATCGGATCGTAACTTCCTGAATTATGGCCCCTGATTATACGCAAAATCGCCTTTTTTTAGCTTGTGGTCCCTCTGGAGGTCACAATTATTATCCGATTTAAAAAAACGTTTGATTATATTACCGTTACACCGTAAGGAAGGTTGAGTTCGAATTTCGGGAAAATCGGACTAAAATTGCCATACAAAATGGCCGCCGTTTGTACGCGAATACTGTTAAAAAATGGTATATCATGGTTGTGGACCCTGTATAGGCAACAATTTTAATTCGATTTTGTTGAAACTTGAAATGCATGGTTATAACCCAAAGATCTTGGTTCCTTTCGTTATTTGCGCATATCGGATCGAAACTTCCTGAATTATGGCCCCTGATTGTCCGAAAAATCGCCTTTGGTCCCTCTGGAGGTCACAATTATTATCCGATTTAAAAAAACGTTTGACTCTATCACCGTTACACCCTACGGAAGGTTGAGTTTGAATTTAGAGAAAATCGGACCATAATTGCCAGACAAAATGGCCGCCGTTTGTACACATTTCTAGGTTGTGTACCGTCACACCATAATCATTGTCAGCTTCGAATTTCATGAATATCAGACTGGAACTGACCAACAAAATGGCTGCTCCCAATACAGTATGAAATACAGGACTTAATGATGTAGGAAAAATCACTTTCAGTATTGCTTGTTCTCTATCCATCTCTCGAAAATGTGGGCGTATCCTGCCTGGCAGTGCCAGCCTATCTTTTAAAAGTATTCGCGTACAAACGTCGGCCATTTTGTATGGCAATTTTGGTCCGATTTTCCCGAAATTCGAACTCAACCTTCCTTAGGGTGTAACGGTGATATAATCAAACAGTTTTTTAAATCGGATAATAATTTTGACCTCCAGAGGGACCACAAGCTAAAAGATAGGCTGGCACTGCCAGGCAGGATACGCCCACATTTTTGAGAGATGGATAGAGAACAACCAATACCGAAAGTGATTTTTCCAACATCATTAAGTCCTGTATTTCATACTGTATTGGGAGCAGCCATTTTGTTGGTCAGTTCCAATCTGATATTCATGAAATTCGAAGCCGACAATGATTATGGTGTGACGGTACACAACCTAGAAATGTGACTTTTCGTCAAAATCGGATAAGAACTGTGACCTGTAGAGAGTCCACAACCATGACATACCATATTTTTACACTATTCGCGTACAAACGGCGACCATTTCGTCCGGCAATTTTGGTACGTTTTTCATGAAATTCGAACTCAACCTTCCTTATGGTGCAACAGTAATATAATCAGAGTTTTTTTTATAAATCGGATAATAATTGTTCAAGAGATAGAGAACAAGCAATAGGGAAAGTGATTTTTCCTACAATCAAAGGCCATAATTTATTAAGTTACAATTTGATATGTGCAAATATCCAAAAGAATAAAGATCTTTAGGTTATAAACATCCATTTCAGGTTTCATCAAAATCGAATTAAAATTGTGACCTATACAGTGTCCACAACTTTGATATACCATATTTTTACACTATTCGCGTACAAACGGCGGCCATTTTGTCTGGCAATTATGGTCTGATTTTCTCGAAACTCGAACTCAACCTTCCGTATGGTGTAACGGTGATAGAGTCGAACGTTTTTTTAAATCAGATAATAATTGTGACCTCCAGGCGATTTTTCGGACAATCAGGGGCCATAATTCAGGAAGTTACGATCCAATATGCGCAAATAACGAAAGGAACCAAGATCTTTGGGTTATAACCATGCATTTCAAGTTTCATCAAAATCGAATTAAAATTGTGACCTATACAGGGACCACAACCATGATATACCATTTTTTAACAGTATTCGCGTACAAACGGTGGACATTTTGTCTGTCAATTTTGGTCCGATTTTCCCAAAATTTGAACTCAACCCTTCCTTAAGGTGTAACGGTGATATAATGAAACGTTTTTTTAAATTGGATAATAATTGTGACCTCCAGAGGGACCATAAGCTAAAAAAGGTGATTTTTCGGACAATCAGGGGCCATAATTCAGGAAATTACGTTCCGATAGTCGCAAATATCGAAAGGAACCAAGATCTTTGGGTTATAAACATGCATGTCAAGTTTCGTCAAAATCGGTTCAAAATTATGACCTCTATAGGGTCCACAAGCTAAAAACGTGATTTTTCGTACAATCAGGGGCCATAATCCATGAAGTTTTGATCCGATACATGCCAATATCGAAAGCAGCCGAGATCTTATGGGGATAAACCTATATTTCAAGTTTCGTCAAAATCAGATAAGAATTGTGACCTGTAGAGAGTCCACAAACAAATTGTGGACCGACGGACGGACGTCCGGACGGACGTCCTGACGGACAGGGGCGACGACAATGTACGTCCACATAAAAATGTGGGCGTATAAAAAGGTGATTTTTCGGACAATCAGGGGCCATAATTCAGGAAATTACGTTCCGATAGGCGCAAATATCGAAAGAAACCAAGATCTTTGGGTTATAAAAGGGCATGTCAAGTTTCATCAAAATCGGTTCAAAATTGTGACCTCTATAGGGTCCACAAGCTAAAAACGTGATCTTTCATACAATCAAGGGCCATAATCCATGAAGTTTTGATCCGATACATGCCAATATCGAAAGCAGCTGAGATCTTATGGGGATAAACTTATGTTTCAAGTTTCGTCAAAATCAGATAAGAATTGTGACCTGTAGAGAGTCCACAAACAAATTGTGGACGGACGTCCGGACGGACAGGGGCGACGACATAATACGTCCACATGAAAATGTGGGCGTATAAAAAGGCGATTTTGCGTATAATCAGGGGCCATAATTCAGGAAGTTACGATCCGATATGCGCAAATATCGAAAGGAACCAAGATCTTTGGGTTATAAACATGCATGTCAAGTTTCATCAAAATCAGTTCAAAATTGTGACCTCTATAGGGTCCACAAGCTAAAAACGTGATTTTTCGTGCAATCAGGGGCCATAATCCATGAAGTTTTGATCCGATACATGCCAATATCGAAAGCAGCCAAGATCTTATGGGGATAAACCTATATTTCAAGTGCTCTTAGGTCATTCTGTTATCTAATTGTATCAGGAAATCAAAAATTTGCCTTCTTCTGAAATGCTAGGAAAATGGGTTTGCGGTTGTCATCGGCGCGTACTTGTGTGGGCCTTGGTCAATGACCTGACACTGACAGATGGGACTTTGGCCCACCAGTCCGGCACTGACTAAATCTAAATAATGATGACTATTACACGGATCAACATATTGTTTGGGTCAATCTTCATTGTTCTGGGTTGTGCTAAAACAATTATCTTACGTGTAAGGGATCTTTGGGGGAAATTCGGAGGACCCGAAGAAGCCAACGAGGCTTAAATGACGACCCGTATTGTTGACATGCACAATCGGGGAATCGAAACCACGCCCTTTGATTCAATGACATACCCTTTGTTCTAACGTGCACGCGTTAAAACATTCGCCCATTCAACACCCCTTATACACGGATAGAATTCTTCGACTGATAGCAAGGAATAAAACAATTTCAATAGCAAAACTGGCTCCAAATAGCCTAATTGGTTATGTCACAAAATCGGATATATGGTTGCTTTGTTTGATGATCAATGCTGTCGTCAATTGTAACAACGCTACTGCGAATACACCATATATGGCAATCTGCATTGGCCAAGTTGGTGATGAAAAGTGAGACGTTTAACATCAAATCATTTCATTGTCTTTGTTGTTTATTTATCGTTTAGAGTGGGTGGCTTAGTGGACTTACGCGTGTACTTTAGATCATCGTGTCCACTTTCGAGCCATTCGTGTGGTTTGGAGTCCATGGTGGTAGGTACAAATAAGCCATGTCGAGTCATTCTTACTGTAGAAAACATTGCATCACGTATTCATATGCTCTAATGAATATCCTAAAATGTCCCAAGTCCCAAAATGTAATTACCGAACATGAAAAACAAAACTCGAAATGTCAAAAATAATATTTGATTTATTACTTATATTAAGACACTCGGGATGATGAGTACAGTTTACAAGTCATCTTCTATCATCTGCAAGAAAAATAGCAGACAAGTTGAACAGTGTGGCATAACCTCCCAGCTACACGTATACAAATATAGCAAAGACAATCCATAGTGTGTGGTAAAAAACAATTCACAAAGTGAAACAAGAAGATGTCAGAAAGAATATTAAATAGGTAAACAGACTAATAAATGATGGAACTGTGAGAACACTGTCTTATTTACGACATTCACCACAACTTTGAGTACAGTATGTTGTATTCAAAGGAAGGGGGCCAGTTGACAACAGCAACATTCAGCAAACATAATGATTCAGTAAAAGCAAAGGAGACTGTCGTAGGTGGTGGTAAGTTTCTGAAATAAATGTTGTTTTACTTTATACCAATTAAAGTTCCATATAAATATTATTAAAGAAAATAACTTGCATGAACAGCTAACCTTATTGGCGTCTTGAATAACGTCCCGTTTCTTCCATCCCCTGACTCTTAGAGGTGGAGGAGTAGGAATGCGTGGAATCCGAATGTCAGGAGTTCTGATTCCTGGAATTGTCCATGCCTCTGTATGGACAGAAAGTACTGCGAAAATCAGAACACAAACCAATAATTTCATCTGAAATAATAAATGAATGATTTTAATAATGTTGGGAATGGACCGACTTGGTATTATTGCTCATAAGTACCGTTTATAATTACAGATACTGTACGCCATTAATCTTAGAGGGTTATCAAAGATATAAGAAAGCATAAAACGAAAGGCAGAATCGAGTAAATTTCCTAAATGGCAAACTATTAAAAATGAACATTAATTAAATTTAACATTTTCTCTCTAAAGTTAATTCATTTTTCTTCAAATGGAAAAATATGCTGGCGCAGTCAGAATTGTGGAACTGTTTTGTCGCAATGCCACGCATAAACAAAACACCAATATATCAAATAAAGCTGTTGATTCCAAAGTATATTTAAATATGCAGTACAAGATATGTTTTGACCTGTTAAGGGTAGTAAATGTTATATTCTTTTATTAAGTAATATTTTCAACAACACATCAAATGTATTCAACAAAATTCGTGAGCGTATTACGACAGAAACATGTGGCACAGTGAACATGCTTTTTATACGCCCACATTGAAATGTGGTCGTATATTGTCGTCGCCCCTGTCCGTCCGTCCGTCGGTCCGTCGGTCCGGCGTCCACAATTGCTTGTGGACGCTCTAGAGGCTAAAGTTAATATCCAATTGACTTTAAATTTATACACAGTGTTTGAGGTCATGAGACGAAGAAGCCTATTGTTTTTCAGCGATTTCCGATAATAACTACCAGAGTTATGGCCCTTGATCACTTCAAAAAATCTTGTGGACGCTCTAGAGGCCAAAGTTAATATTCGATTGGCTTTAAATTTATACACAGTGTTTACGGTCATAAGACGAAGTAGCCCCTATCGTTTTTCAGCGATTTCCGATAATTAGTGCTAGAGTTATGGCCCTTGATCACTTCAAAAAATCTTGTGGACGCTCTAAAAGCCAAAGTTATTATCCGATTGACTTTAAATTTATACACAGTGTTTAAGGTCATAAGACAAAGAAGCGTATTGATTTTCAGCGATTTCCGATAATTAGTGCCAGAGTTATGGCCCTTGATCACTTAAAAAAATCTTGTGAACGATCTAGAGGCCAAAGTTAATATCCGATTGACTTAAAATTCATACACAGTGTTTAAGGTCATAAGACGAAGAAGCCTATTGATTTTCAGCGATTTCCGATAATTAGTGCCAGAGTTATGGCCCTTGATCACTTCAAAAAATCTTGTGGATGCTCTAGAGGCCAAAGTTGATATCCGATTGACTTTAAATTTATACACAGTGTTTAAGGTTATGAGACGAAGAAGCCTATTGATTTTCAGCGATCTCTGATAATTATTGCCAGAGTTATGGCCCTTGATCACATCAAAAAATCCTGTGGACGCTCTAGAGGCCAAAGTTAATATCTGATTGACTTTAAATTTACACACACTAAGGTCATGAGACGAAGAAGCCTACTGATTTTCATTGATTTCAAATAATTACTTCCAGAGTTATCTCCCTTGATCACTTCAAAAAACCTTGTGACGCTACAGATGCCAAACTTATCATCCGTTTGACTTCAGATTGATACACAGAGTTTAAGGTGTTGAAACGCACAAGTATTTTGATTTTCAATGAATTTTGATAACAGAACAGCTAAATCCATGATGTTAAATGTTTCCTATACTAATTGATAGCGTGGGGCAAAACTTTATAAAAAGCAAACAAATTCTAATGATTTTCAGATAATTACCTAATGAGTTGTTTCATTACCAAAAAAAGTAAAAATATGCGACAACCCTTGTTGACTGCCCGGACGATTTAGCTGCTGTGGGCGTATGTTTCGTTGTCTGGCAACCTATCTTTGTTATTATATGTTTATAAGCAACAAAATATTTATGATATACCAATAGTCCTATGCAGATGAGCAAACTGTGCAATGAGGGTAATTTTGTCCGGACAGGGGGGTTATAATCAAATCTTCGAATTCCACGACGAACTCGGTCATTCGTTCAATGCGTAGAAATGTATGCCTTTCCTTAGCATAATCTCCATATTGCACAGATGGCAAGAGAAAACCAGTCTTGAAAATTCGGAAATGGACAGGAACCTTCTTGTTTATGAATAAGAATTACTCTGTGCCAGCACCATAATCACTCGACATTCGAATTATTATAGAAATATCCCAGACATAAAACAACTTACCTTGTTCAAGTAGTGATGATACTGTTGAATGATTTAATAAAAATTTGCCTTGTATTTATATTACTATAGAAACAGGATTTAACAAACAAATTAATATAAAAATGGAAATGGTGTTATATCTAATTTATAATACCTGATTATGAAACACCTCAATTCAACACTTGCCTTAAACTTATCAGCGACATACACCTATTCTTTGATTCAGGTATTATAAACAGATAAAAAGTGTGGATGTCATTATAGAAAATATTTAGATGCATTAAAGGGTAACTTTTAAATGGCGAACTTCACATTAATTAGTTACGGGTGAATGGTAACTTAAATGCCAAATACCAATATTCTTACCTTAAAAATATATAGCAAATTGATCGGTAGACCTTTTAGTGGTCTTAACTAAAGTCTTTTGTCTTCATCTGGTACTCAAATGATAGCTTTAAGAGGAAAGGGGGTGTATAACTTTTCTTAAATTTGTATTTATATACTATTCAAAAAAAGTAGGGGATATTTGATTTTGGGGGCATAATACTAAAATATGCAAATGACTACGAAAAAAGTCACTATAGAACCTAACAGAAGAAACATTTCCAGTTACATGTGACGCCCAAACGCACCAATATCTACCGCATGGAATGCAGGTGATGCTTGGGATCATCATGGGGGTCCAACCCAAGATTTGCACGACTCTGACTTTGAATGTTACAGTCATTGTGGCATTGAATTCCAGGGTGGAAACATCAGTTTAATTGTTTTAGAGACCAGAAAACACATTTTGATATGCGTCGGCTTACCCAAAATGAAAGGTTACGTGCCCTTGGCATGCTACAGATCGGCACAACACAGGCGGTTGTGGCGCGGACGATGAATGTTTCTCAGTCTGTCATAAGCAGGCTATGGTCCAGATACCGTGATGCACAATCTCTACAGGACAGACCACGCTCAGGTCGACCAAGGGCGACAACTCAAGCCCAGGATCGATTTATCCGTACCTTGGCCTTGAGAAATCGTGTCATCACAGCAAATCAGATCAGCGCTCGACTTCAAACAGACACTGGTGTGAGAGTGAGTGGCCAGACGATTCGGAAGCGACTGCATAGGGGTCACCTTCGCGCCCGACGTCCTCGCGTGATCCCTTGTTTGAGAGATCATCACATTCAGGCAAGACGTCGTTGGTGTAGGGATCGTCAACACTGGGATAATCGACGCTGGAGCAATGTGATGTTTTCAGATGAGTCAAGGTTCACTGTTGATTTTTTGGACAGACGTAGGAGGGTGTGGCGTCGTCGAAACGAGCGCTTCCAAGACGTTAACGTCATCAGACATGATCGATTTGGGGGTGGTTCTGTTATGGTGTGGGGAGGCATCACTGTTGCAGGAAGAACGGCTTTACATGTTGTTGCAGGGCGTGTTACAGGCCAGTACTACCGGGACAACATCTTGGCAGTCCATGTTGTGCCGTTCGCACGACGTCATGGCCGCCGTTTCATCTTCCAGGATGACAACGCAAGATGTCACAGGGCCAGGATCGTTACAGGTTACCTCCAACAACAGAACATGACCACATTACCTTGGCCAGCACTGAGTCCCGACCTCTCCCCCATCGAGCATGTCTGGGACATGCTTGGACAGAGGTTACGTCAACGTCAACAACGTCCTGCCAATGTCCAAGAACTTGCTGCTGCGTTGCAACAGGAATGGGACAATCTGGACCAAAATTACCTTAGACGTCTCATTAGGAGTATGCCACGTCGGATCAATGCTTGTTTGGCAAACAGAGGAGGATTTACCCGTAACTGACTTTGTTGTGATGCTGTGGTAACTTTGCTGTTTGACGCCGGGTATCATTTTACCCTTATAATGGTCAGTCTGTGCCTTACTTAGTCTAACGATCATTTGGAATAAATCGATGAATGTGAACTTCATTTCATTTTGTCATTTGTTTCTTCGTCAGTTTCATTAGGTGACTTTAATAACACTTAAAAATCAAATATCCCCTACTTTTTTTGAATAGTATATTTTAACACATTAATGTGAATGTATCCATCTTCCAGCTTTGTGGAATCAAATTCAAATTTTCCTTTTGAATATTTTAAACGGATAAACGCAACTTGATCTCATTAGTCACAAGTTCAGTTTATAATTACAGATACTGTACGTCCTTATTCCTAAAAGGTTATCAAAGATAAAAGAGGACATAAAACGAAAGGTAGACTCGAGTAAATCGATAAGTGAATGCCCTAAATGGGAAATAATCACAAAAGAACATTAATAAAATTGAATTGTATATATATCTGAGGATTCCAAATTAGATTTAGAGACGGTATAGAATACCTACTTTGCTTTGAATTGTTTTAGGTAGTAAATATTCTAAATACATTAATTGACAGTTAGCCTTGACGGGATATAACAAATTAATATAACACAATTTCCAATTTCTGTATATGTTTATGAAACACCCTCAATTCAATGGTTGATACACTTGTATATCACACGAGCGAAGATCAATGCTATGATTATATCAACAGGAAAGCTGCCAAAACTTATTAGCGACTCACACTTATTCTGTGATTCAATTACTGTAAACAGACAAAAAGTGTCGATTTCATTAGAAAAGGTTTGTATGGTGTCAGAAATACATATTTTTTTTACGAACACCCGAATCATGACACAGAGGTGTCTACAAGCGTGGACGTCAAACATCAATCAAAATGTGCCACTCATTCTCCAACGTGGAAGCATATTAGTATGGAAGGGTATCGCTGCCAATATTAAATACTCTGCTAAAATGTCTTTTCCATTGATTACATATAAAAAGTACAATGTACAAAGTCTTAATACCGGTAATGATCAAGTCAAAATACCTAAATGTAAAACGTTAAATGCAATGTGTCAAATGACAATTGTTTCATTGGAAAATGCTGTTTTTGACGTGTGTACAATAGACATTTCCCTCATTACATTTAGCCACTTCTCATTTGTTGTTTGCGCTTTGTATATATCATCTTACGCAGAGCATCATCTATGGTATGCAAATATAGATATCACGTGACTTATGGAAACGAGGCCGAGATCAACCTGGCATACAGTAATCCAGCACACGATAGCGTTAAGCACACTATACAAAATTTATTTACCTTGAAAAATGTACACGATCAAATTGGCATGATACTAAACCAAATTAACATGTTGTCCGACAGTAACCTGATTGCTAAATATAAACTGTTCTTTCAATTTAACCGAGGTCCCGTGTACATATTGGTGTGTACTTAAAAGATTCCTTGTCAGAGTTTAATAAAACACGCCTTTTTTAAGAATAGTATGGGACATAAAATCTGTTACAGCACATAAACCTTACTGTCAATAGACTTTTTGTGGCGTTATGAGGTATACTTAGCGTATGGAGTTTAGCACATTAAAAGTGCACTTTTATTACTATGATTATAAACACTTTGTACATAAACATGATTTTATATACTAACTGAACTTTTACGAAGACATTTTATAAGTTAATTAATGGACCGTTACCCTCTTATATTTCTTACTTTATTTTAAGGGGAGTGGAACAAATTAAAACATTAACTTGAAAAATTTCTATTCAATTTTATCATTTTGCAAGTCAAAATGTTCCAAATTATTTATATTTTTTTTTATTTTGGATTTTATGGAATATATTGAGTTAGAGGTATAGCCCCTTTAATGCATCTAAATATTTTCTATAATGACATCCACACTTTTTATCTGTTTATAATACCTGAATCAAAGAATAGGTGTATGTCGCTGATAAGTTTAAGGCAAGTGTTGAATTGACGGGTTTCATAATCAGGTATTATAAATTAGATATAACACCATTTCCATTTTTATATTAATTTGTTTGTTAAATCCTGTTTCTATAGTAATATAAATACAAGGCAAATTTTTATTAAATCATTCAACAGTATCATCACTACTTGAACAAGGTAAGTTGTTTTATGTCTGGGATATTTCTATAATAACTCGAATGTCGAGTGATTATGGTGCTGGCACAGAGTAATTCTTATTCATAAACAAGAAGGTTCCTGTCTATTTCCGAATTTTCAAGACTGGTTTTATCTTGCCATCTGTGCAATATGGAGATTATGCTAAGGAAAGGCATACATTTCTACGCATTGAACGAATGATCGAGTTCGTCGTGGAATTCGAAGATTTGATTATAACCCCCCTGTCCGGATAAAATTACCCTCATTGCACAGTGTGCTCGTCTGCATAGGACTATTGGTATATCATAAATATTTTGTCGCTTATAAACATATAATAACAAAAAGCATGTTCACCGTGCCACGTGTTTCTGTCGGAATACGCTCACGAATTTTGTTGAATACATTTGATGTGTTGTTGAAAATATTACTTAAAAAAAGAATATAACATTTACTACCCTTAACAGGTCAAAACATCTCTTGTACTGCATATTTAAATATACTTTGGAATCAACAGCTTTATTCGATATATTGGTGTTTTGTTTCTACGTGGCATTGCGACAAAACAGTTCCACAATTCTGACTGCGCCAGCATATTTTTCCATTTGAAGAAAAATGAATTAACTTTAAGAGAGAAAATGTTAAATTTAATTAATGTTCATTTTTAATAGTTTGCCATTTAGGAAATTTACTCGATTCTGCCTTTCATTTTATGCTTTCTTATATCTTTGATAACCCTCTAAGATTAACGACGTACAGTATCTGTAATTATAAACGGTTATACTTATGAGCAATAATACCAAGTCGGTCCATTCCCAACATTATTAAAATTATGTAAGTATAGAACGGGATATAACAAATTAATATTACACAATTTCCAATTTCTAAAATATAATATATATAGAGAATCTCCTACAAGTGTTTTTTTGATATCAAAAAATATCAACACAAGTTGATAAAGTAAAAAAAACAAGGCTCTGCCGAGTTTTTTTTTACTTTATCAACGAGTGTTGATATTATTTTATATCAAAAAACACGAGTTTGAGATTTTATTTATCACCCAATCCTTTCTTACATGCACAAATAAATAAATATAATTTTTTGGTATAGATTTCACTTTTACTGAATCTGAATACACTACAGTGTAGTGATACATCATTTTTTGACAGCAGTTTATCCTATTGCAAAGTCCGATATGTTCAACCAGTATTTCCTTTAAGGTCAATTAAATAAAAAAAAACCTGTCCGGACAAAATTACCCTCATTGCACAGTGTGCTCATCTGCATAGGACTATTGGTATATCATAAATATTTTGTCGCTTATAAACATATAATAACAAAAAGCATGTTCACTGTGCCACGTGTTTTTGTCGCAATACGCTCACGAATTTTGTTGAATACATTTGATGTGTTGTTGAAAATATTACTTAATAAAAGAATATAACATTTACTACCCTTAACAGGTCAAAACATATCTTGTACTGCATATTTAAATATACTTTGGAATCAACAGCTTTATTCGATATATTGGTGTTTTGTTTCTACGTGGCATTGCGACAAAACAGTTCCACAATTCTGACTGCGCCAGCATATTTTTTCATTTGAAGAAAAATTAATTAACTTTAGAGAGAAAATGTTAAATTTAATTAATGTTCATTTTTAATAGTTTGCCATTTAGGAAATTTACTCGATTCTGCCTTTCGTTTTATGCTTTCTTATATCTTTGATAACCCTCTAAGATTAATGACGTACAGTATCTTTAATTATAAACGGTACTTATGAGCAATAATACCAAGTCGGTCCATTCCCAACATTATTAAAATCATTAATTTATTATTTCAGATGAAATTATTGGTTTGTGTTCTGATTTTCGCAGTACTTTCTGTCCATACAGAGGCATGGACAATTCCAGGAATCAGAACTCCTGACATTCGGATTCCACGCATTCCTACTCCTCCACCTCTAAGAGTCAGGGGATGGAAGAAACGGGACGTTATTCAAGACGCCAATAAGGTTAGTTGGTCATGCAAGTTATTTTCTTTAATAATATTTATATGGAACTTGCCACCACCTATGACAGTCTCCTTTGCTTTTACTGAATCATTATGTTTGCTGAATGTTGCTGTTGTCAACTGGCCCCCTTCCTTTGAATACAACACACTGTACTCAAAGTTGTGGTGAATGTCGTAAATAAGACAGTGTTCTCACAGTTCCATCATTTATTAGTCTGTTTACCTATTTAATATTCTTTCTGACATCTTCTTGTTTCACTTTATGAATTGTTTTTTACCACACACTATGGATTGTCTTTGCTATGTATACGTGTAGCTGGGAGGTTATGCCAAACTGTTCAACTTGCTATTTTTCTTGCAGATGACAGAAGATGACTTGTAAACTGTACTCATCATCCCGAGTGTCTTAATATAAGTAATAAATCAAATATTATTTTTGACATTTCGAGTTTTGTTTTTCATGTTCGGTAATTACATTTTGGGACTTGGGACATTTTAGGATATTCATTAGAGCATATGAATACGTGATGCAATGTTTTCTACAGTAAGAATGACTCGACATGGCTTATTTGTACCTACCACCATGGACTCGAAACCACACGAATGGCTCGAAAGTGGACACGATGATCTAAAGTACACGCATAAGTTCACTAAGCCACCCACTCTAAACGATAAATGAACAACAAAGACAATGAAATGATTTGATGTTAAACGTCTCACTTTTCATCACCAACTTGGCCAATGCAGATTGCCATATATGGTGTATTCGCAGTAGCGTTGTTACAATTGACGACAGCATTGATCATCAAACAAAGCAACCATATATCCGATTTTGTGACATAACCAATTAGGCTATTTGGAGCCAGTTTTGCTATTGAAATTGTTTTATTCCTTGCTATCAGTCGAAGAATTCTATCCGTGTATAAGGGGTGTTGAATGGGCGAATGTTTTAACGCGTGCACGTTAGAACAAAGGGTATGTCATTGAATCAAAGGGCATGGTTTCGATTCCCCGATTGTGCATGTCAACAATACGGGTCGTCATTTAAGCCTCGTTGGCTTCTTCGGGTCCTCCGAATTTCCCCCAAAGATCCCTTACACGTAAGATAATTGTTTTAGCACAACCCAGAACAATGAAGATTGACCCAAACAATATGTTGATCCGTGTAATAGTCATCATTATTTAGATTTAGTCAGTGCCGGACTGGTGGGCCAAAGTCCCATCTGTCAGTGTCAGGTCATTGACCAAGGCCCACACAAGTACAACCGCAAACCAATTTTCCTAGCATTTCAGAAGAAGGCAAATTTTTGATTTCCTGATACAATTAGATAACAGAATGACCTAAGAGCACCATCATTAGATGAATTTGAGAATTCTATTGAGTGTCAAAAACAAAAACCTTTTTAGGCTTTCTTTATAGGCTTAGGCCCACTTTTTTTAATGGGCTTAGGCCCACCTGTCACACAGAGGTGGGCAGGTGGGCCCAGTCCGGCACTGGCTTTAGTAATAATATAGAAACAGGTATGTGTGTGTGGGGGATGTCCTGTACATATTCTACATATTGCTGCACTCGTATTCTTTATCACCTTGACTATATTTTTGTTTCTGTATAGACTACATTTCTTCGGGCCGTCCATTCTTTTCGACATTTTCACTCTACGCCATAGATATGGGGGGGGGGGGCAGAGGTAAAAAACAAAGAGTGTTCATCCATTGATTATCATCATTCAGATCTATCCCCGCTAACTTTACTCCGCAAAATGTGAATTATCGCCTAACTCGAACAAAATTCGTTGAACTAATATTTTCTTTCATTTTCCTTTTATAAAACATTGCATAACTCAGTAACTGTAACTCGAAATATCGCATAGCTAAATTTCCGGTACAATCCTTATCGAAGTCTTATCATTAACTCGAACAGTAAATAAGGGATTTTGCAGGCGAGTGTGCTTTGGCAACCTTCCCGGAAACATGAAGATTTGAAAAATAAATGCTTTTTGTGGCTTTATCTAAGGGTGTAACACATAGTCTTTTATTGTCGTGAGATCTTCTGTTGGACTGGACCGAACATCGTCTAACTCGAATTATCGTATAACTCGAACAAATTACCCGTCCCCATCATTTCGAGTAGCGCGAATTTTGCCTCAGATTGACGTACGATTGTATATAAACTTAAATGTTGTTGTTGTTGTTATTTGTTGTGGGTATAAGCTGAATTTGATGAGGTGCACATCATGATCACACGAAATATTGAGATTTCTTGATTAAATCTCGCATTACCATTTGGTACTTACAGTGTTAGACGTTTGTCAAAATCGAGACCAGCTTGGTCGCAACGTTACGACCTCCATTCATCAAATCATCGTTCTGATATAATGCGATTCCGAATCAAGTGACCCCGTTATTTATCACTGAGCGACTTCAAAATTAGGTTTGATGTAGCTCTGCTCGCTTACAGTGGCGGATTTAACGGGCTCCAGCCTCCTCTTCTAGAAATGCCATCATGTCATTGTACTCGCATGGTTTTGGTCCACTGAAATAACGCCAGAATGCGCTAATTTTGTGGCAGAATTTTATTTTTTTGTAGGGGTGCGGGGGCGGTACTTCTAAATGGCTCCGACACAAGTGCCGAAATGACAGGAAATCACGTTTCCGACCTCCAATTTTTGAAAATTTCCTGAATTTTTTATAATTGAATAGTGCCCCCTTTTCTATAATTTAACACTGTGATATTGGTAATATGATGCAATGGTAATGGCAAATTATAAAACTAAAAACGTATTTTGAACTGATGACAGACTATTTTTCTTTATACAGGTCACAATTCTATGGAATACAATTATTGCTTATTACTGAGCGACGTTTCGACTAGGCTTCTCTAGTCGTTATCAAGCCTAGTCGAAACGTCGCTCAGTAATAAGCAGTAATTGTATTCCATAGAATTGTGACCTGTATACTCTAGTTCAATTACTAAATGCCATTGAAACAGTTTATTTTTCTTTAATTTGCAAAGAAAGGATTTGTCAGACATGCTTCCAAAACCACAATCAATGAAATCCTTAAAGTCTTACCTATTATCCTGACTCACTGCCAGATTATTTTATTATAATTCTTATGTAGAATATGTACAGGACATCCCCCCATACACACATACCTGTTTCTATATTATTAGTAAAGCCAGGGGGGTTGGGATGGCCTAGTGGTCTAGAGTGCCGCGCATCGACCTGTAGCTGGCCCGTCACCTCTGGCTTGCGGCTGTGGTTTCGAGCCCTGGTGTGAGCGTATGTGGCATGGAGACAGGGGCGCCTTTTCAACCTCGTGAGTTTCCTCCGGGCACTCCGATTTCCTTCCACGGCTAAACCCCTACGCGCAAGCGAATACTGAAATAAAATTGAAACCATATGTTAGTCCCGAAATGACCTGGTTGTGTTGAGTGGACGTTAAACCCCATTTCTCTCTCTCTTTAGTAAAGCCAGTGCCGGACTAGGCCCACCTGCCCGCCTAAGCCCATTAAAAAGATAGGCTGGCACTGCCAGGCAGGATACGCCCACATTTTCGAGAGATGGATAGAGAACAAGCAATACCAAAAGTGATTTTTCCTACATCATTAAGTCCTGTATTTCATACTGTATTGAGAGCAGCCATTTTGTTGGTCAGTTCCAGTCTGATATTCATGAAATTCGAAGACGACAATGATTATGGTGTGACGGTACACAACCTAGAAATGTGACTTTTCGTCAAAATCGGATAAGAATTGTGACCTGTAGAGTCTACAACCATGATATACCATATTTTTACACTATTCGCGTACAAACGGCGACCATTTCGTCCGGCAATTTTGGTACGATTTTCACGAAATTCGAACTTTTTTAAATCGGATAATAATTGTTCGAGAGATAGATAGAGAACAAACAATACCGAAAGTGATTTTTCCTACAATCAAAGGCCATAATTCATTAAGTTACAATTTGATATGCGCAAATATCGAAAAGAATAAAGATCTTTAGGTTATAAACATGCATTTCAGGTTTCATCAAAATCAAATTAAAATTGTGACCTCTACAGGGTCCACAACTTTGATATACCATATTTTTACACTATTCGCGTACAAACGGCGGCCATTTTGTATTGCAATTATGGTCCGATTTTCTCGAAATTCGAACTCAACCTTCCGTAGGGTGTAACGGTGATAGAGTCAAACGTCTTTTTAAATCAAAAAATAATTGTGACCTCCAGAGGGACCATAGGCAATTTTGCGTACAATCAGGGGCCATAATTCAGGAAGTTACGATCCGATATGCGCAAATATCGACAGGAACCAAGACCTTTGGGTTATAAGCATGCATTTCAAGTTTCATCAAAATCGAATTAAAATTGTGACCTATACAGGGTCCACAACCATGATATACCATTTTTTAAAAGTATTCTCGTACAAACGGCGGCCATTTTGTATGGCAATTTTGGTCTGATTTTCCCGAAATTCGAACTCAACCTTCCTTAAGGTGTAACGGTGATATAATCAAACGTTTTTTTAAATCGGATAATAATTGTGACCTCCAGGGGCCATAATTCAGGAAGTTAAGATCCAATATGCGCAAATATCGAAAGGAACCAGGATCTTTGGGTTATAACCATGAATTTCAAGTTTCATCAAAATTGAATTAAAATTGTGACCTCTACAGGGTCCACAACCTTGATATACCATTTTTTAACAGTTTTCGCGTACCAATTGGCGGCCATTTTGTATGGCAATTTTGGTCCGATTTTCCCGAAATTCGAACTCAACCCTCCTTAGGGTGTAACGGTGATATAATCGAACGGTTTTTTAAATCGGATAATAATTGTGACCTCCAGTGGGACCATAAGCTAAAAGATAGGCTGGCACTGCCAGGCAGGATATGCCCACATTTTCGAGAGATGGATAGGGAACAAGCAATACCGAAAGTGATTTTTCCTACATCATTAAGTTAGAATTTGATATGTGCAAATATCGAAATGAATTAAGATCTTTGGGTTATAAAGGTGCATTTCAGTAGGCTTCAAATTCGACTGGGGATCATGTTGCTAAGTGGGTAAGATGCTGGCTCGGTAGCCTTGAGGTTGGGTGTTTGATCCCTGCATTAGGTGACAAAGTTGATCTAGATTTTCTGGCGTGGTTTCCCCTTGTTAGTGATGAAGGATGGATGGCCTAACAAGAACAGCTGTCAATTTTGGTTCGATTTTCACGAAATTGGACCTCAACCTTCATTACGATGTAACAGTGATATAATCAAACGGTTTTTTAAATGGGATAATAATTCTGACCGCAGAGGGACCACAAGCTAAAAAAGATAGGCTGGCACTGCCAGGCAGGATACGCCCACATTTTCGAGAGATGGATAGAGAACAAGTAATACCGAAAGTGATTTTTCCTACATCATTAAGTTAGAATTTGATATGTGCAAATATCGAAATGAATTAAGATCTTTTGGTTATAAAGGTGCATTTCAGTAGGCTTCAAATTCGACTGGGGATCATGTTGCTAAGTGGGTAAGATGCTGGCTCGGTAGCCTTGAGGTTGGGTGTTTGATCCCTGCATTGGGTGACAAAGTTCATCTAGATTTTCTGGCGTGGTTTCCCCTTGTTAGTGATGAAGGATGGATGGCCTGATTTTCACGAAATTCGACCTCAACCTTCATTACGATGTAACGGTGGGTGATATAATCAGACGGTTTTTTAAATACGATAATAATTCTGACCCAAAAGGGACCACAAGGTAAAAGAAAGGTCATTTTACGTACAATCAGGGGCCATAATTCAGGAAGTTACAATCCGATATGCACAAATATCGAAAGGAACTATGATTGTTAAGTTGTAAACATGTGTTTCAAGTTTCATCAAAATTGAATGAAGATTGTGACCTCTACAGGGATCACAACCTTGATATACCATATTTTTACACTCTTCGCGTACAAGCGGCAGCCATTTTTTCAGTCAATTCGACCTCAACCTTCATTACGATGTAACAGTGATATAATCAAACGTTTTTTTAAATGGGATAATAATTCTGACCCCCAGAGGGACCACAAGCTAAAAAAGGTCATTTTTCGGACAATCGGGGGCCATAATTCAGGAAGTTACAATCCAATGGGCGCAAATATCGAAAGGAACCAAGATCTTTGGGTTATAAACATGCATGTCAAGTTTCATCAAAATCGGTTCAAAATTGTGACCTCTATAGGGTCCACAACCTTGATATAACATATTTTCAAACTAATCGCGTACAATTGGCGACCATTTTGTCTGTTAATTTTGGTCCGATTTTCACAAAATTTGAACTCAATCTTCATTACCATGTAACGGTGATATAATCAAACGTTTTTTTAAATCGGATAATAATTTTGACCTCCAGTGGGACCACAAGCTAAAAAGGGTGATTTTTCGTACAATCAGGGGCCATAATTCAGGAAGTTATGATCCAATGGGCGCAAATATCGAAAGGAACCAAGATCTTTGGGTTATAAACATGCATGTCAAGTTTCCTCAAAATCGGTTCAAAATTGTGACCTTTATAGGGTCCACAACCTTGATATAACATATTTTCACACTAATCGCGTACAAATGGCGGCCATTTTGTCTGTCAATTTTGGTCCGATTTTCACAAAATTTGAACTCAATCTTCATTACCATGTAACGGTGATATAATCAAACGTTTTTTTTTAAATCAAACAGTTTTTTAAATCGGATAATAATTTTGACCTCCAGAGGGACCACAAGCTAAAAGTAGGGTTGGGTAAATAATAGCTTAATTGCAGTTATCTTATAATGACTTGTGGTTTCTATGGCCATTTTGGCCACTGAACACGAATCCGTCGAAATTTTTGACCTAGGATGACCCTTGACCCTGGATAATTCATTTTTTTCAAGATGGCGGCCAAATTTCAAGGTCAAATATATCATAAACATACCGCCAAACACCTCTATATATAGGTTTTAGAGGTTGGGAAAGAATGAAAAACAACATTTCAGAACAGAATCCGTCGGAATTTTTAACCTAGGATGACTTTGGACACTGGAAAATTCAATTTTATTCAAAATGGCGGCCAAATTTCATGTTTTTGGTCAAATATACTGTCTAATACCTCCACATGAAGGTTTAAGGGGCAGGAAATCATGAAAAACAACATTTCAGAACAGTTGAGAAGTATCTAAGTTTTCAATTTGTCAAAAGCTACGAAAAATCATGAGAAGAGCGTCATTTTGTAGCAAAATTTTACAATTATATTTAATTCAATACTTTCCAGATTCAATAACTCTACATATAGGTTATAGCGACAGGAAATCACGAAAAACAACATTTCAGAACAGTTGAAAAGTATCTAAGCTTCCAAATTGTCAAAAACTACGAAAAATCATGAGAAGAGCGTCATTTTGTAGCAAAATTTGACAACTATTTTTAATTCATGGGGGTACTTTCTAGATTGAAACGGTTGACACAGTAAACAAATTTTCACCCCACAGTTCAATTTATATCACCAAATACTCCTCTAAGAAGTAAATCAATGTCAATAGCAATGCCACTTTCTGGCCATAAAGCGTTCTTTATAGAGTTCCGTAATTCTACCAAGTTGAATTTCTTCATTTTAAAAAGGCGTGTTTCGTGGTCTGTCACACGTCGCTGTTGTCTTATACCAGGTGCAGTTGTTAGCCCCGGGTAGTTGATTTCCTGGATTTATTCTTTTTCGCTAAAACTAACTTTTTAGACGGTTTAAGAGTAGCCACAATGTCCTTTAGTTTTCTTGCTGTCCATGTAGCTTCCGACTTATGGGTTGCTTCTCTGCGAATGGTCTTTTAGTAGATTCGGCTTTCGAGTCCTTGAGCTAAGAGGAGCGGCAAGAGAGGTGGAAGTGGGCCCATAAGTCGGATGCTCCAGTGGCAGCAGAGGAAAACTGGATATAGACATTAGGGCTACTCTGAAATTGATGTAGCAAAATAAAAAAGATGCAATTCAGGACACCATTACTTCAAACGATCGATTAGTGCAAAGAGCATGGTGGACCACAAACAGTTGACAGTCTTTAACTTGTTGACAGGAATTTGACTACCCGAGGACTGAGGCTTACAACTGCATCTGGTATTAGACAACAACCACGTGTGAAAGACCACGGAAACACGTCTGTTCAAAATGAAGAAATTCAACTTGGTAGAATTACGGAACTCTATAAAGAATTTTTTATTGCCAGAAATGCTATTTACAATGATTAACTTCTGAGAGGATTATTTGGTGACGTAAACTGAACTATTGGGTGAAATTTTGTTCACTATGTAAAGCATTTGAATCTGGAAAGTATTCTTTAAAAAAAATGTCAACTTTGCTGCAAAATGACATTTTTTCTCATGATTTTTCGTAGTTTTTGATATAGTTTGAAAGATCAGAAGCTTACAACTGTTCTGAAATGTTGTTTTTCGTTCTTTCCTACCTCTATAACCTATATGTAGAGTTAATGAATCTGGAAAGTATTGATATTAGATATAATTGCCAAATTGTGTTACAAAATGACGCTCTTCTCATGATTTTTCGTAGATTTTAACAATTTGAAACCTTAAATACTTCTCAACTGTTCTGAAATGTTGTTTTTCATGATTTCCTGACTCTTTAACGTATATGTGGAGGTAATAGACAGTATATTTGTCCAAAAACATGAAATTTGGTCGCCATTTTGAATAAAATTGAATTTTCCAGTGTCAAAAGTCATCCTAGGTTAAAAATTCCGACGGATTCTGTTCTGAAATGTTGTTTTTCATTCTTTCCTACCTCTAAAACCTATATATAGAGGTGTTTGACAGTATGTTTATAATATATTTGACCAAAAACTTGAAATTTGGCCGCCATTTTGAAAAAAATGAATTATCCAGGGTCAAAGGTCATCGTAGGTCAAAAATTTCGACGGATTCGTGTTCAGTGTCCAAAATGGCCATAGAAACCACAAGTCATGGAAAAAAGTTCATATTTACCCAACCCTACTAAAAGGGCGATTTTTCGGACAATCAGGGGCCATAATTCAGGAAGTTAGGATCCGATGGGCGCAAATATCGAAAGGAACCAAGATCTTGGGGTTATAAACATGCATGTCAAGTTTCATCACAATCGGTTCAAAATTGTGACCTCTATAGGGTCCACAACCTTGAAATAACATATTTCAACACTATTCGCGTACAAACGGCGTCCATTTTGTATGTCAATTTTGGTCCGATTTTTACGAAATTCGAACTCAAACTTCATTACCATGTAACGGTGATATAATCAAACGGCTTTTTAAATCGGATAATAATTTTGACCTCCAGACGGACCACAAGCTAAAAAGGGCGATTTTTCGAACAATCAGGGGCCATAATTTAGGAAGTTATGATCCGATGGGCGCAAATATCGAAAGGAACCAAGATCTTGAGGTTATAAACATACATGTCAAGTTTCATCACAATCGGTTCAAAATTGTGACCTCTATAGGGTCCACAAGCTAAAAACATGATATTTCGTACAATCAGGGGCCATAATCCATGAAGTTTCCATCCGATACATGCCAATATCGAAAGCAGCCGAGATCTTATGAGGATAAACCTATATTTCAAGTTTCGTCAAAATCGGATAAGAATTGTGACCTGTAGCGAGTCCACAAACAAATTGTGGACGGACGTCCGGACGGAGTGGGGCGACGACATAATACGTCCACATGAAAATGTGGGCGTATAAAAACTATGTGGACAAAAAGCATGATTACCTCGCTTGAAAACTAATTTAAATCAAAAATGTGTGCTAGATAGAAAGTAACTCATTTAAGGAGCTTAACTGTTCTATTGCATGAGTGTGACTTGATAATCGAGACGATCACTTACCACTATAATTTGGCAAGTATAGACATGGATACCCAGGAGCTTATCCATATGCCCATCCCGAAATAGAAAGATAGGCTGGCACTGCCAGGCAGGATACGCCCACATTTTTGAGAGATGGATAGAGAACAAGCAATACCGAAAGTGATTTTTCCTACATCATTAAGTCCTGTATTTCATACTGTATTGGGAGCAGCCATTTTGTTGGTCAGTTCCAGTCTGATATTCATGAAATTCGAAGCCGACAATGATTATGGTGTGACGGTACACAACCTAGAATTGTTACTTTTCGTCAAAATCGGATAAGAATTGTGACCTGTAGAGAGTCCACAACCATGATATACCATATTTTTACACTATTCGCGTACAAACGGCGACCATTTCGTCCGGCAATTTTGGTACGATTTTCACAAAATTCGAACTCAACCTTCCTTACGGTGCAACAGTAATATAATCAGAGTTTTTTTTTAAATCAGATAATAATTGTTCGAGAGATAGACAGAGAACAAACAATACCGAAAGTGATTTTTCCAACAATCAAAGGCCATTCATTAAGTTACAATTTGATATGCGCAAATATCGAAAAGAATAAAGATCTTTAGGTTATAAACAAGCATTTCAGGTTTCATCAAAATCGAATTAAAATTGTGACCTCTACAGGGTCCACAACTTTGATATACCATATTTTTACACTGTTCGCGTACAAACGGCGGCCATTTTTTCTGGCAATTATGGTCTGATTTTCTCGAAATTCGAACTCAACCTTCCGTAGGGTGTAACGGTGATAGAGTCAAACGTTTTTTTAAATCGGATAATAATTGTGACCTCCAGAGGGACCATAGGCGATTTTTCGGACAATCAGGAGCCATAATTCAGGAAAATACGATCCGATATGCGCCAATAACGAAAGGAACCAAGATCTTTGGGTTATAACCAAGCATTTCAAGTTTCGTCAAAATTGAATTAAAATCGTGACCTAGCTCTACAGGGTCCAAAACCATGATATACAATTTTTTAACAGTATTCGCGTACAAACGGCGGCCATTTTGTATGGCAATTTTGGTCCGATTTTCCCGAAATTCGAACTCAACCTTCCTTACGATGTAATGGTAATATAATCAACCGTTTTTTTCAATCGGATAATAATTGTGACCTCCAGAGGGGCCACAAGCTAAAAAAGATAGGCTGGCACTGCCAGGCAGGATACGCCCACAATTTCGTGAGATGGATAGAGAACAAGCAAAGTGATTTTTCCTACATCATTAAGTCCTGTATTTCATACTGTATTGGGAGCAGCCATTTTGTTGGTCAGTTCCAGTCTGATATTCATGAAATGATTATGGTGTGACGGTACACAACCTAGAAATGTGACTTTTCGTCAAAATCAGATAAGAATTGTGACCTGTAGAGAGTCCACAACCATGATATACCATATTTTTACACTATGGTCCGATTTTCTCGAAATTCGAACTCAACCTTCCGTAGGGTGTAACGGTGATAGAGTCAAACGTTTTTTTTAAATCGGATAATAATTGTGACCTCCAGAGGGACCATAGGCGATTTTTCGGACAATCAGGGGCCATAATTCAGGAAGTTACGATCCGATATGCGCAAATAACGAAAGGAACGAAGATCTTTGGGTTATAACCATGCATTTCAAGTTTCATCAAAATCGAATTAAAATTGTGACCTATACAGGGTCCACAACCATGATATACCATGTTTTAACAGTATTCGCGTACAAACGGCGGCCATTTTGTCTGTCAATTTTGGTCCGATTTTCACGAAATTCACACTCAAACCTTCCTTAAGGTGTAACGGTGATATAATCAAACGTTTTTTTAAATCGGACAAGCCAACAGTGAGGCTGATGTTCCCCGCCGAAATCCCAAAATAAATAGATGACACATATTAATTAATCGCACATTTATTTTTTTCAAACGTATCGAGCAATCAAACTGTACACGAAGTGTCATCCAAAAGTGTTTTATAAAGAAAAATGCTGAAACCGACAAGAAAAATGAAAATGTACCCTAGTTAGGGGGACCCTAAAGGCAGACAAAAGGGCCCCCACGCTTGACAAAAGGGCCCCTCTGGCCAAGGGAAAGGGCCCTCGTGTCCGAGTCAATCGTTTCTATACACTGTTACTGTCGAATCCATTACTGAATGAGAATGCAGTCATTGTATTGGCATAAAAATCATCAATCAAGATGAACCTAAGTTATCTTGTCCCAAAGTATCAACCAATCAAATCGCTTATCTCTGCCTACCCTAAGAAGAAAATGCTCATCTTCGAACTCCATCAAGGCATTGAACTAATAAGCATACACACCAATTTTGAACATTTTAACTCAATTCGAAGGAGAGTTATTGTGTTCCAAAGTCTCGACCAATCAAATTGCTTATCGCTCTGCTTACCCTGAGCAGAAAATGCTCATCATCGATCTTAGTCAAGGTATTACTGTAATGAAACTATACATCAAGTTTCATCACTCTCACTTAATTAGAACTAAAGTTATCGTGTCCCAAAGCATCAACCAATCAAATTGCTTATACTGCTTACCCTAAGCGGAAAATGCTCATCTTCGAACTCCATCAAGGCATTGACCTAATAAGCATATACACCAAGTTTGAACATTTTAACTCAATTAGAAGGAGAGTTATTGTGTTCCAAAGACCAATCAAATTGTGTATCGCTCTGCTTACCCTGAGCAGAAAATGCTCATTATCGAACTTAGTCAAGGTATTACTGTAATGAAACTATACACCAAGTTTCATCACTCACACTTAATTAGAACTAAAGTTATCGTGTCCCAAAGCATCAACCAATCAAATTGCTTATCTCTGCTTACCCTAAGAAGAAAATGCTCATCTTCGAACTCCATCAAGGCATTGACCTAATCAGCATATACACCACGTTTGAACATTTTAACTCAATTAGAAGGAGAGTTATTGTGTTCCAAAGTCTCGACCAATCAAATTGCGTATCGCTCTGCTTACCCTGAGCAGAAAATGCTCATTATCGAACTTAGTCAAGGTATTACTGTAATGAAACTATACACCAAGTTTCATCAATCTCACTTAATTAAAACTAAAGTTATCGTGTCCCAAAGCATCAACCAATCAAATCGCTTATCTCTGCTTAACCTAAGCGGAAAATGCTCATCTTCGAACTCCATAAAGGCATTGACCTAATAAACACATACACCAAGTTTGAACATTCTAGCTCAATTAGGAAGAGAGTTATTGTGTCCCAAAAAGTGTGACGGACAGACGGACAGACAGACAGACAGACAGAGACGAACCCATTTTCATGGTCCCCCAACTTTCTTCGAAAGGCAGGGGACAAAAATAATTGTGACCTCCAGAGGGACCACAAGCTAAATAAAGGCAATTTTGCGTACAACCAGGGGCCATAATTCAGGAAGTTACGATACGATATGCGCAAATATCGAAAGGAACCAAGACCTTTGGGTTATAACCATGCATTTCAAGTTTCATCAAAATCGAATTAAAATTGTGACCTCTACAGGGTCCACAACCATGATATACCATTTTTTTTTAACAGTATTCGCTTACAAACGGCGGCCATTTTGTATGGCAATTTTGGTCTGATTTTCCCGAAATTCGAACTCAACCTTCCTTACGGTGTAACGGTAATATAATCAAACGTTTTTTTTAAATCGGATAATAATTGTGACCTCCAGAGGGACCACAAGCTAAAAAAAGGCGATTTTGCGTATAATCAGGGGCCATAATTCAGGAAGTTACTATCCGATATGCGCAAATATCGAAAGCAACCAAGATCTTTGGGTTATAACCATGAATTTAAAGTTTCATCAAAATCGAATTAAAATTGTGACCTCCACAGGGTCCACAACCTTGATGTACCATTTTTTAAAAGTATTCGCGTACAAACGTCGGCCATTTTGTATGGCAATTTTGGTCCGATTTTCCCGAAATTCGAACTCAACCTTCCTTAGGGTGTAACGGTGATATAATCAAACGGTTGTTTAAATCGGATAATAATTGTGACCTACAGAGGGACCACAAGCTAAAAAGGTGATTTTTCGGACAATCAGGGGCCATAATTCAGGAAATTACGTTCCGGTAGGCGAAAATATCGAAAGGAACCAAGATCTTTGGGTTATAAAAAGGCATGTCAAGTTTCATCAAAATCGGTTCAAAATTGTGACCTCTATAGGGTCCACAAGCTAAAAACGTGATCTTTCATACAATCAAGGGCCATAATCCATGAAGTTTTGATCCGATACATGCCAATATCGAAAGCAGCCGAGATCTTATGGGGATAAACTTATGTTTCAAGTTTCGTCAAAATCAGATAAGAATTGTGACGGACGGACGTCCGGACGGACAGGGGCGACGACATAATACGTCCACATGAAAATGTGGGCGTATAAAAAGGCGATTTTGCGTATAATCAGGGGCCATAATTCAGGAAGTTACGATCCGATATGCGCAAATATCGAAAGGAACCAAGATCTTTATTGGGTTATAAACATGCATGTCAAGTTTCATCAAAATCAGTTCAAAATTGTGACCTCAATAGGGTCCACAAGCTAAAAACGTGATTTTTCGTACAATCAGGGGCCATAATCCATGAAGTTTTGATCCGATACATGGACACAGATCACTAAAGGGTATTCAATGCCAAAATACGGTTCTTAGTACGAAATTCCAGCCATTATGTTATATATCACTGAAATGCGCGTTTAATGATCTCTTCAAATATATAAATAATTTTTTGGCACATTCATATTTATGAAGGTGGGGGAGAGGGGTGTTCAATGCCAAAAATTCCAGCCATTATGTTATATATCACTGAAAAGCTCGTTTAATGCTCTCTTCAAATATATAAATAATTTTCTGGCACATTCATATTTACTTACCTTAATAAGCGATCAAAATTGGGTGGTAAAAAACTCTATTATGAAGGAGGGGGGGTATTCAATGCCAAAATACGGTTCTTAGTACGAAATTCCAGCCATTATGTTATATATCACTGAAAAGCTTGTTTAATGATCTCTTCAGATATATAAATAAGTTTCTGGCACATTCATATTTACTAACCTTAATAAGCGATCAAAGCTGGGTGGTGAAAAACTGTATTATGAAGAGGGGTGGGGGGGATTCAATGCCAAAATACGGTTCTTAGTACGAAATTCCAGCCATTATGTTATATATCACTGAAAAGCTTGTTTAATGCTCTCTTCAAATATATAAATAATTTTCTGGCACATTCATATTTACTTACCTTAATAAGCGATCAAAGTTGGGTGGTAAAAAACTCTATTATGAAGGTGGGGGGTATTTAATGCCAAAATAAGGTTCTTAGTACGACATTCATATTTACTTACCTTAATAAGCGATCAAATTTGGGGGGGGGGGGGTAAAAAAAACTCTATTATGAAGGAGGGGGGTATTCAATGCCAAAATACGGTTCTTAGTACGAAATTCCAGCCATTATGTTATATATCAATGAAAAGCTTGTTTAATTCTCTCTTCAAATATATAAATAATTTTCTGGCACATTCATATTTACTTACCTTAATAAGCGATCAAAGTTGGGTGGTAAAAAACTCTATTATGAAGGAGGGGGGGGTATTGAATGCCAAAATACGGTTCTTAGTACGAAATTCCAGCCATTATGTTATATATCACTGAAAAGCTCGTTTAATGCTCTCTTAAAATATATAAATAATTTTCTGGCACATTTATATTTACTTACCTTAATAAGCGATCAAAGTGGGGGGGGGGGGGTAAAAAACTCTATTATGAAGGGGGGGGAGTGTTCAATGCCAAAATACGGTTCTTAGTACGGAATTCCAGCCATTATGTTATATATCACTGAAAAGCTTGTTTAATGCTCTCGTCAAATATATAAATAATTTTCTGGCACATTCATATTTACTTACCTTAATAAGCGATCAAAGTTGGGTGGTAAAAAACTCTATTATGAAGGTGGGGGGTATTTAATGCCAAAATACGGTTCTTAGTACGAAATTCCAGCCATTATGTTATATATCACTGAAAAGCTTGTTTAATGCTCTCGTCAAATATATAAATAATTTTCTGGCACATTCATATTTACTTACCTTAATAAGCGATCAAAGTTGGGTGGTAAAAAAACTCTATTATGAAGGGGGGGGGGGGGGTATTCAATGCCAAAATACGGTTCTAAGTACGAAATTCCAGCCATTATGTTATATATCACTGAAAAGCTTGTTTAATGCTCTCTTCAAATATATAACTAATTTTCTGGCACATTCATATTTACTTACCTTAATAAGCGATCAAAGTTGGGTGGTAAAAAACTCTATTATGAAGGAGGGGAGGGGGTATTCAATGCCAAAATACGGTTCTTAGTACGAAATTCCAGCCATTATGTTATATATCACTGAAATGCGCGTTTAATGATCTCTTCAAATATATAAATAATTTTTTGGCACATTCATATTTATGAAGGTGGGGGAGAGGGGTGTTCAATGCCAAAAATTCCAGCCATTATGTTATATATCACTGAAAAGCTCGTTTAATGCTCTCTTCAAATATATAAATAATTTTCTGGCACATTCATATTTACTTACCTTAATAAGCGATCAAAATTGGGTGGTAAAAAACTCTATTATGAAGGAGGGGGGGTATTCAATGCCAAAATACGGTTCTTAGTACGAAATTCCAGCCATTATGTTATATATCACTGAAAAGCTTGTTTAATGATCTCTTCAGATATATAAATAAGTTTCTGGCACATTCATATTTACTAACCTTAATAAGCGATCAAAGCTGGGTGGTGAAAAACTGTATTATGAAGAGGGGTGGGGGGGATTCAATGCCAAAATACGGTTCTTAGTACGAAATTCCAGCCATTATGTTATATATCACTGAAAAGCTTGTTTAATGCTCTCTTCAAATATATAAATAATTTTCTGGCACATTCATATTTACTTACCTTAATAAGCGATCAAAGTTGGGTGGTAAAAAACTCTATTATGAAGGTGGGGGGTATTTAATGCCAAAATAAGGTTCTTAGTACGACATTCATATTTACTTACCTTAATAAGCGATCAAATTTGGGGGGGGGGGGGTAAAAAACTCTATTATGAAGGAGGGGGGTATTCAATGCCAAAATACGGTTCTTAGTACGAAATTCCAGCCATTATGTTATATATCAATGAAAAGCTTGTTTAATTCTCTCTTCAAATATATAAATAATTTTCTGGCACATTCATATTTACTTACCTTAATAAGCGATCAAAGTTGGGTGGTAAAAAACTCTATTATGAAGGAGGGGGGGTATTGAATGCCAAAATACGGTTCTTAGTACGAAATTCCAGCCATTATGTTATATATCACTGAAAAGCTCGTTTAATGCTCTCTTAAAATATATAAATAATTTTCTGGCACATTTATATTTACTTACCTTAATAAGCGATCAAAGTGGGGGGGGGGGTAAAAAACTCTATTATGAAGGGGGGGGGGGGGTGTTCAATGCCAAAATACGGTTCTTAGTACGGAATTCCAGCCATTATGTTATATATCACTGAAAAGCTTGTTTAATGCTCTCGTCAAATATATAAATAATTTTCTGGCACATTCATATTTACTTACCTTAATAAGCGATCAAAGTTGGGTGGTAAAAAACTCTATTATGAAGGTGGGGGGTATTTAATGCCAAAATACGGTTCTTAGTACGAAATTCCAGCCATTATGTTATATATCACTGAAAAGCTTGTTTAATGCTCTCGTCAAATATATAAATAATTTTCTGGCACATTCATATTTACTTACCTTAATAAGCGATCAAAGTTGGGTGGTAAAAAAACTCTATTATGAAGGGGGGGGGGGGTATTCAATGCCAAAATACGGTTCTAAGTACGAAATTCCAGCCATTATGTTATATATCACTGAAAAGCTTGTTTAATGCTCTCTTCAAATATATAACTAATTTTCTGGCACATTCATATTTACTTACCTTAATAAGCGATCAAACTTTATTATGAAGGGGGGGGGGAGGTATTCAATGCCAAAATACGGATCTTAGTACGAAATTCCAGCCATTATGTTACATATCACTGAAAAGCATGTTTAATGCTCTCTTCAAATATATAAATAATTTTCTGGCACATTCTTATTTATTTACCTTAATAAGCGATCAAAGTTGGGTGGTGAAAAACTCCATTATAAAGGGTGGGGGGGTATTCAATGGTGGGGTGGGGCGAGTCATTAATGTCAAAATAAGGGTCTTAATACGAAATTCCAGTTATCGTGTCATACATCACCGGAAAGTAAGTTTCAATGTCTCTTTGAATATACTTGTTATTTTCTGGCACATTCATAATAACACACTTTAGAAGAGATAAAACCCTTTTTATTTTGAGCTAAAATTTTGTCGCCATCAAACAATAACCTAGTTACTAAAAATAGACTACTTTCAATTTATTTTATTTATCGAAGGCTCGGATTAGCCCGAACGGAGCACGTGATTTCACTGAAGTCATGGTCATCCAGCAAATTCCTTATTACATGCTGAGTTGATTGTCCCTAATTGTCTGGTAGAAGGTCTTATTGTCTGGTACGCTATTGTATGCTAGCTTGATCTCGGCGAAAGCAGCCAAGATCTTATGGGGATAAACCTATATTTCAAGTGGTCTTAGGTCATTCTGTTATCTAATTGTATCAGGAAATCAAAAATTTGCCTTCTTCTGAAATGCTAGGAAAATGGGTTTGCGGTTGTCAATTTTCAAAATTTTCCTGGGGGGTCCCGACCCCCCTCGGACTCTCGCGTGTCATCGGCGCGTACTTGTGTGGGCCTTGGTCAATGACCTGACACTGACAGATGGGCCTTTGGCCCACCAGTCTGGCACTGACTAAAGCTAAATAATGATGACTATTACACGGATCAACATATTGTTTGGGTCAATCTTCTTTGTTCTGGTTTGTGCTAAAACAATTATCTTACGTGTAAGGGATCTTTGGGGGAAATTCGGAGGACCCGAATAAGCCAACGAGGCTTAAATGACGACCCGTACTGTTGACATGCACAATCGGGGAATCAAAACCACGCCTCTTGATTCAATGACATACCCTTTTTTCTAACGTGCACGCGTTTAAATATTCGCCAATCCAACAAATTTAACATGGATAGAATTCTTCGACTTATAGCAAGGAATAAAAATATTTCAATAGCAAAACTGTTTCCAAATAGCTTAATTGATTTTGTCACAACATTCAGATATGGTTGCTTTGTTTGATTCTCAATGCTGTCGTCAATGGTAACTGCGAATACACCATATATGGCAATCTGCATTGGCCAAGTTGGTGATGAAAAGTGAGACGTTTAACATCAAATCATTTCATTGTCTTTGTTGTTTATTTATCGTTTAGAGTGGGTGGCGTAGTGGACTTATGGGTGTACTTTAGATCATCGTGTCAACTTTCGAGCCATTCGTGTGGTTTCGAGTCCATGGTGGTTAGGTAGGGCCTACAAATAAGCCATGTCGAGTCATTCTTACTGTAGAAAACATTGCATCACGTATTCATATGCCCTAATGAATATCCTAAAATGTCCCAAGTCCCAAAATGTAATTACCGAACATGAAAAACAAAACTCGAAATGTCAAAAATAATATTTGATTTATTACTTATATTAAGACACTCAGGATGATGAGTACAGTTTACAAGTCATCTTCTATCATCTGCAAGAAAAATAGCAGACAAGTTGAACAGTGTGGCATAACCTCCCAGCTACACGTACATGTATACAAACATAGCAAAGACAATCCATAGTGTGTGGTAAAAAAACAATTCATAAAGTGAAACAAGAAGATGTCAGAAAGAATATTAAATAGGTAAACGATGGAACTGTCTTATTTACGACATTCACCACAACTTTGAGTACAGTATGTTGTATTCAAAGGAAGGGGGCCAGTTGACAACAGCAACATTCAGCAAACATAATGATTCAGTAAAAGCAAGGAGACAGTCACAGGCGGTGGCAAGTTTCTGAAATAAATGTTGTTTTACTTTATACCAATCAAAGTTCCATATAAATATTATTAAAGAAAATAACATGCATGAACAGCTAACCTTATTGGGCGTCTTATTGATTTTCAGCAATATCCGATAATTACTGCCCGAGTTATGACCCTTGATCACTTTGAAAAATCTTGTGAACACTCTAGAGGCTAAAGTTAATATCCGATTGACTTTAAATGTATACACGGTGTTTAAGGTCATGAGATGAAGAAGCCTATTGATTTTCAGCGATATCTGATAATTACGGGTACTGCCAGAGTTATGACTCTTGATCACTTTGAAAAATCTTGCGGATGCTCTAGAGGCCAAAGTTAATATCCGATTGACTTTAAATTTATACACAGTGTTTAAGGTCATGATACGAAGAATCCTATTGATTTTCAGCAATATCCGATAATTACTGCCAGAGTTATGACCCTTGATCACTTTGAAAAATCTTGTGAACGCTCTAGAGGCCAAAGTTAATATCCGATTGACTTTAACTTTATACACAGTGTTTAAGGTCATGATACGAAGAATCCTATTGATTTTCAGCAATATCAGATAATTACTGCCAGAGTTATGACCCTTGATAACTTTGAAAAATCTTGTGAACGCTCTAGAGGCTAAAGTTAATATCTCATTGATTTTAAATTTATACACACTGTTTACGGTCATGATACAAAAAAGCCTATTTATTTTCAGCGATATCCGATAATTACTGCCAGAGTTATGACCCTTGATCACTTTGAAAAACCTTGTGAACGCTCTAAAGGCTAAAATTAAAAAACGATTGACTTTAAATGTGTACACAGTGTTTAAGGTCATGAGACGAAGAATCCTATTTGATTTTCAGTGATATCTGATAATTTCTGCCAGAGTTATGGCACTTGATCACTTTGAAATATCTTGTGGACGAAGGCCTTGAGACAAACAATCAAAACAATTCTAATCATTTCTGATAATTACTTAATGGGCTATTACTCGTAATAAGATTATCATGTGTGGTAAATGTTCTCTTTACTGACAAAAGAAACAATATGCGACAATCTTTGTTGACTGCCCTGACAACTTAGCTGTTGTGGGCGTATGTTTCGTTGCCTGGCAACCTATCTTTGTTTTTATATGTTTATAAGCGACCAAATATTTATGATATAACAATAGTCCTATGCAGATAAGCACACTGTGCAATGAGGGTAATTTTGTCCGGACAGGGGGGTTATAATCAAATCTTCGAATTCCACGACGAACTCGGTCTTTCGTTCAATGCGAAGAAATGTATGCCTTTCCTTAGCATAATCTCCATATTGCACAGATGGCAAGAGAAAACCAGTTTTAAAAATTCGGAAATAGACAGGAACCTTCTTGTTTGTGAATAAGAATTACTCTGTGCCAGCACCATAATCACTCGACATTCGAGTTATTATAGAAATATCCCAGACATAAAACAACTTTCCTTGTTCAAGTAGTGATGATACTGTTGAATGATTTAATAAAAGTTTGCCTTGTATTTATATAACAATAGAAACAGGATTTAACAAACTAATTAATATAAAAATAGAAATAATGTTAATATCTAATTTATAATACCTGTTAATGAACACCCTCAATTCAACACTTGCCTTAAACTTATCAGCTACATACACCTACTCTTTGATTCAGGTATTATAAACAGATGAAAAGTGTCGATGTCATTATAGAAAATATTTATATGCATTAAAATGGCTAAACTTCTAACTCAATATTTTCCATAAAATCCAAAATAAAAAAAAAATATAAATAATTTGGAACATTTTGACTTGCAAAATGATAAAATTGAATAGAAATGTTTCAACTGAATGTTTCAATTTGTTCCACTCCCCTTAAAATAAAGTAAGAAATATAATAGGGTAACAGTCCATTAATTAACTTATAAAATGTCTTTGTAAACGTTCAGTTAGTATATAAAATCATGTTTATGTACAAAGTGTTTATAATCATAATAATAAAAGTGCACATTTAATGTGCTAAACTCCATAGGCTAAGTATAACTCATAACGCCACAAAAAGTCTAATGACAGTAAGGTTTATGTGCCGTAACGGATTTTATGTCACATAGTATTCTGTAAAAAGGCGTGTTTTAATAAAATCTGGCAAGGAATCTTTTAAGTACACACCAATATGTACACGGGACCTCGGTTAAATTGAAAGAACAGTTTATATTTAGCAATCAGGTTACTGTCGGACAACATGGTAATTTGGTTTAGTATCATGCCAATTTGATCGTGTACATTTTTCAAGGTAAATAAAATTTTTATTTTGGATTTTATGGAATATATTGAGTTAGAAGTTTAGCCCCTTTAATGCATCTAAATATTTTCTATAATGACATCCACACTTTTTATCTGTTTATAATACCTGAATCAAACAATAGGTGTATGTCACTGATAAGTTTAAGGCAAGTGTTGAATTGATGGGTTTCATAATCATTCAGGTATTATAAATTAGATATAACACCATTTCCATTTTTATATTAATTTGTTTGTTAAATCCTGTTTCTATAGTAATATAAATACAAGGCAAATTTTTATTAAATCATTCAACAGTATCATCACTACTTGAACAAGGTAAGTTGTTTTATGTCTGGGATATTTCTATAATAACTCGAATGTCGAGTGATTATGGTGCTGGCACAGAGTAATTCTTATTCATAAACAAGAAGGTTCCTGTCTATTTCCGAATTTTCAAGACTGGTTTTCTCTTGCCATCTGTGCAATATGGAGATTATGCTAAGGAAAGGCATACATTTCTACGCATTGAACGAATGACCGAGTTCGTCGTGGAATTCGAAGATTTGATTATAACCCCCCTGTCCGGACAAAATTACCCTCATTGCACAGTGTGCTCGTCTGCATAGGACTATTGGTATATCATAAATATTTTGTCGCTGATAAACATATAATAACAAAAAGCATGTTCACTGTGCCACGTGTTTCTGTCGTAATACGCTCACGAATTTTGTTGAATACATTTGATGTGTTGTTGAAAATATTACTTAATAAAAGAATATAACATTTACTACCCTGAACAGGTCAAAACATATCTTGTACTGCATATTTAAATATACTTTGGAATCAACAGCTTTATTCGATATATTGGTGTTTTGTTTCTACATGGCATTGCGACAAAACAGTTCCACAATTCTGACTGCGCCAGCATATTTTTCCATTTGAAGAAAAATGAATTAACTTTAGAGAGAAAATGTTAAATTTAATTAATGTTCATTTTTAATAGTTTGCCATTTAGGAAATTTACTCGATTCTGCCTTTCATTTTATGCTTTCTTATATCTTTGATAACCCTCTAAGATTAATGACGTACAGTATCTGTAATTATAAACGGTACTTATGAGCAATAATACCAAGTCGGTCCTTTCCCAACATTATTAAAATCATTCATTTATTATTTCAGATGAAATTATTGGTTTGTGTTCTGATTTTCGCAGTACTTTCTGTCCATACAGAGGCATGGACAATTCCAGGAATCAGAACTCCTGACATTCGGGTTCCACGCATTCCTACTCCTCCACCTCTAAGAGTCAGGGGATGGAAGAAACGGGACGTTATTCAAGACGCCAATAAGGTTAGCTGTTCATGCAAGTTATTTTCTTTAATAATATTTATATGGAACTTTAATTGGTATAAAGTAAAACAACATTTATTTCAGAAACTTACCACCACCTACGACAGTCTCCTTTGCTTTTACTGAATCATTATGTTTGCTGAATGTTGCTGTTGTCAACTGGCCCACTTCCTTTGAATACAACATACTGTACTCAAAGTTGTGGTGAATGTCGTAAATAAGACAGTGTTCTCACAGTTCCATCGTTTATTAGTCTGTTTACCTATTTAATATTCTTTATGACATCTTCTTGTTTCACTTTGTGAATTGTTTTTTACCACACACTATGGATTGTCTTTGCTATGTATACGTGTAGCTGGGAGGTTATGCCACACTGTTCAACTTGTCTGCTATTTTTCTTGCAGATGATAGAAGATGACTTGTAAACTGTACTCATCATCCCGAGTGTCTTAATATAAGTAATAAATCAAATATTATTTTTGACATTTCGAGTTTTGTTTTTCATGTTCGGTAATTACATTTTGGGACTTGGGACATTTTAGGATATTCATTAGAGCATATGAATACGTGATGCAATGTTTTCTACAGTAAGAATGACTCGACATGGCTTATTTTATGGAAGCCTATTGCGGCCATTTCAGAATCTCGTCCCCTCGCCGCGAGAAGTCGAGGGCGAGGGAGCGAGAACGCGAGGGAGCGAGAAGTCGAGAGCGAGAATGCAAGGAAACAAGGCGAGAATACGAGAATCTCGCCCCGAGAACACGAGATTACTTTCACCTCGACTTTTTGTCTTCTCGTCCCTCGACTTCTCGCTCCCTCGTGTTCTCGCCTTTGAAAAACCTTGTGTTCTCGCTCCATCGCCCTCAACTTCTCGCTCCCTTGCCCTCGACTTCTCGCTTCCTCGCATTCTCGCTCCCTCGTGTTCTCGCCTTTGAAAAACCTCGACTTCTCGCTCCCTCACCTTTGAGTCAATCTCGTCCTCTCGTGTTCTCGCTTTGTCACAATCTCGTCTTCTCGTGTTCTCGCTCCCTCGCCTCGGAAGTACAGTTATTACGCATATCCACTGACTACCGAGTTCTAGACTAGAAAATTTAAATGTTTAATCTCTTCTTGCACAGATAGTATTGTATTCTGTAATTGATTTTAAGTCTTCAGTCAAATCTTTCTTTGCTCTCTAAAAATATTCATCGGGTGTTTTCACTTGATGCGTGGTTTTGTCAGTGCTACAGGATGGAGAGTCTGACAAGGGACAATGTATAGTTGTTCGAATGGGATTTTAAAAAACGATGTCCTGTGTCTGGAATCGCAAGGAAGTTGGTTCTACGGTGGCTCACTGGGTAGGACGTTTGCTCTGTAACTTCAAAGTTCCTCAGTGGTGTAGGACGGAGAAATTAGCAAGAGACAAAGTATAATAGTTCGGACGGAATAAAAATAACCGAAGTCCTGTAGAACGGAGAGCTTAGCAAGAGACAAAGTATAATCGTTCGGAATGAATAAAAATAACCGAGGCCTCGTGTCCGGAATCTAATTGAAGTAGGAACTACGGTGGGTCAGTGAGTGGGACGTTTGCTCTCTTACTTCAGTGGTGTAGGAGGAAAGAATTGACAGGGGACCACGTATAGTCGTTCGGGTGGCATAGAAAAACAATGTCCCGTGTTCGGAATCAAAATGAAGTGGGAGCTACGGTGGCTCAGTGAGTAGGACGTTAATGTTTGGAGCCACGGCTGCTAAGTGGGTAAGACGCTGGCTCACTAAACTGAAGGTCATGTGTTCGATCCCTGCATTGGACTAGAAAGTTTATCGGGTTTTCCGACGTGGTTTCCCCATGTCATTGCATTGGTGCAGGACGGAGGGTTTGGCAAGGATAGTTGTCTATTTGTTCGGATGGGATGAAAATCCTAGGCTGTAAATTGATGTACACGTAAAAGATCCCTTGGCAGCCTGGATCCGATATAAGAAGAGAACTAGGTGCCGCTTTCCGGGCACAATTTCCCTTATAGCACAGTTGGAGCAGAACAGTAGGACGTTAAACCCTATTTCATTTCATTTCATCAAAGTTCATCGGAAATATTCTAGCGGGGTTTTTCCATATCATTGGAGAAGGAAGGGTTGGGTTAAAAGAGCGAGGTCATGTGTCCGGATTTGAAATGAAGTTGGAGCTGCGGTGGCTCAATGCGTAGTCTAGCCTTTCCTAGCGAGGTACCCTCGTATCAGTGTAGGACGGAAGGCCTGAGGACAGCATGTCGTTCGGATGGCATGGAAAATCGAGGTCTCGTATAGGCTACTTATTGGAGTGGGTGTGTGTGTGTGTAGGGGGAGGGCTCGGTTTCGATACCTGCTTCTTTCTATGATGCTAATATTATCAAATAAACTACTCGTAGTTTACCCGCCTATACACGGGCCCAAATTGATTGCCCGGGGTCCAAGTTCGCCCATGGCCCAAATTTGCTAAGGGCCCATATTCGTCCAGTGCCCAAATTCCCACGGGACCTAAATTCGCCCGAGGTCTTATTCGTTCGTGGCCCAAATTTGCCTGTAGGATAGATTCGATGGCCTAAAATACATACGTAGCCGTTCTTTTCAATTTGATACGAGATATGTGGGGGTTAAGCGCGGCGACGAAGCGTAATTCGCCTTGGGCCCGAATTCACTGGCCTAAAACATTCCTGTTGTGATGCTGGTTAATTTAATAACACATAATAATGTGTATGTGGAGTGTGGCGACGAAACGTGATGGGCGAAAAAACATACACAAACATAATACACACACCCATACACACTTAGATTTTATTTATATATATATATATATATATAGGCCGTGGTGTGAAATTTCTAGCTAGCCTGCTTCTGTTTTCCGTCCTAGCAAGTTTCGGGTAAAAAAAGGTACATCATCTAATTCTTCTAGTATTACTTCATTGCCACGCGACTTTTCTGTTATCCATTCTTTGACGTTTGACAGAAACCGTAAAATAAATACAGGCTTACTTAATGTGCGATGGTATTTGAATTTCGCGGTGATTTGGTTTTAACAAATCACGTGACATAGCTCGCCAATCAGACACACACAATGGAAGGTCGAGTAGAGTCAAAGGTCACCGCTCTGTTTAGATAGTAAATATGGCAGAAGGATAGCGAAAACTGAATACTTGTGAATATTTTGTTAAAAACACTAAGCTAAAACCGTTCAATGCGACAAGCTGGGAACAATTTTAGGTATTGGCTAACCATTGGATCGAATTAGATGGAAATGACAGGTTTGTGCCGGAGACAAATGCTGATTTGTAAGACAAAGAACTCCGGGAATGTGCAGACAAAGTTCTCAATCAGTGGGGTATACTATACCGAGTTCTCACATTTCAACGTAAAAAAAAACCGAACTCATTTCAACGTAAAAAAAACCCCAACAACTGTGTATGAAACATTATCACGATTCCAAACTTGAGGAAAGTTAGAAAGTGATGTTAGAAGCAAGCAGCTAAAATTTTACCAACAAAAAAAAGAATAATAGGTCTGCATTGGCCGAGAAAGTTCATCCAGATTTTTTTTCGGGCGTGATTTCTCCTTGTCAGTGATGCAAAACGTAGGGCCTGTCAAGGACACCTATTGGTGTGCGCATAAAAGACCACTTGGAAGTTTAAATTCGATGTAAGAGTAGGCCTTAGCGCCACTGCCCGGGCAAAATTTCCTTGATAGCACACTGTATTGTTGTATCGTATGCCCGTCTTCATTAGCCCAATTTAGGAACAGAACAGTAGGAAGTTAGACCCCATTTTATTTCATTTCATTTCATTTAAATTCCGGACACGTCACCTTGGTTATTTTTATTTCATCCGAACGATTATACGTTGTCTCTTGCTAGGCTCTCTGTTCTATACCACTGACAAGGGTGGAAATAGGCAGAAAAATCACGATGAACTTCGATTAAGTTAGAGAGCAAACCTCCTACGCAGTGAGCCACCGTAGAACCAACTTCATTTCGATTCCGGGCACGGGACCTGTTTTTTTAAAATCCCATTCGAACAACTATACATTTTCCCTTGTCAGGCTCTCCATCCTGCAGCACTGACAAAACCACGCATCAAGTGAAAACTCCCGATGAATATTTTTAGGGAGCAAAGAAAGATTTGACTGAAGACTTAAAATCAATTACAGAATACAATACTATCTGTGCAAGAAGAGATTAAACTTGTTTAGGACTGTTACATTTTCTAGAACTTCAAACATTTTCGTTTATTATAATCCATGTCAAAATACAAATGCCGATACGGTAGTCAGTGGACATGCGTAATAACTGCACTTCCGAGGCGAGGGAGCGAGAACATGAGACGACGAGATTGTGACGAGGCGAGGGAGCGAGAACACGAGAGGACGAGATTGACTCAAAGGCGAGGGAGCGAGAAGTCGAGGTTTTTCAAAGGCGAGAACACGAGGGAGCGAGAAGTCGAGGGCGAGGGAGCGAGAAGTCGAGGGCGAGGGAGCGAGAACACGAGGTTTTTCAAAGGCGAGAACATAAAGGAGTGAGAATTCGAGGGACGAGAAGTCGAGGTGAAAGTAATCTCGTGTTCTCGGGGCGAGATCCTCGTATTCTCGCCCAGTTTCCTCGCGTTCTCGCTCTCGACTTCTCGCTCCCTCGCGTTCTCGCTCCCTCGCCCTCGACTTCTCGTGTTCTCGCGGCGAGATTCTGAAATGGCCACAATAGGCTTCCATATTATTTTTACCTACCACCATCTCGAAACCATACGAATGGCTCGAAAGTGGACCCGATGATCTAAAGTACACGCGTAAGTCCACTAACCCACCCACTCTAAACGATAAATGAACAACAAAGACAATGAAATGATTTGATGTTAAACGTCTCACTTTTCATCACCAACTTGGCCAATGCAGATTGCCATATATGGTGTATTCGCAGTAGCGTTGTTACAATTGACGACAGCATTGAGCATCAAACAAAGCAACCATATATCCGATTTTGTGACATAACCAATTAGGCTATTTGGAGCCAGATTTGCTATTGAAATTGTTTTATTCCTTGCTATCAGTCGAAGAATTCTATCCGTGTATAAGGGGTGTTGAATGGGCGAATGTTTTAACGCGTGCACGTTAGAACAAAGGGTATGTCATTGAATCAAAGGGCGTGGTTTCGATTCCCCGATTGTGCATGTCAACAATACGGGTCGTCATTTAAGCCTCGTTGGCTTCTTCGGGTCCTCCGAATTTCCCCCAAAGATCCCTTACACGTAAGATAATTGTTTTAGCACAACCCAGAACAATGAAGATTGACCCAAACAATATGTTGATCCGTGTAATAGTCATCATTATTTAGATTTAGTCAGTGCCGGACTGGTGGGCCAAAGTCCCATCTGTCAGTGTCAGGCCCACACAAGTACGCGCCGATGACACGCGGAAAATTTTGAAAATTGACAACCGCAAACCAATTTTCCTAGCATTTCAGAAGAAGGCAAATTTTTGATTTCCTGATACAATTAGATAACAGAATGACCTAAGAGCACTATCATTAGATGAATTTGAGAATTCTATTGAGTGTCAAAAACAAAAACCTTTTTAGGCTTTCTTTATAGGCTTAGGCCCACTTTTTTTAATGGGCTTAGGCCCACCTGTCACACATGTTGGACTGGACCGAACATCGTCTAACTCGAATTATCGTATAACTCGAACAAATTACCCGTCCCCATCATTTCAAGTAGCGCGAATTTTGCCTCAGATTGACGTACGATTGTATATAAGCTTAAATGTTGTTGTTGTTGTTATTTGTTGTGGGTATAAGCTGAATTTGATGAGGTGCACATCATGATCACACGAAATATTGAGATTTCTTGATTAAATCTCGCATTACCATTTGGTACTTACAGTGTTAGACGTTCGTCAAAATCGAGACCAGCTTGGTCGCAACGTTACGACCTCCATTCATCAAATCATCGTTCAGATATAATACGATTCCGAATCAAGTGACCCCGTTATTTATCACTGAGCGACTTCAAAATTAGGTTTGATGTAGCTCTGCTCGCTTACAGTGGCGGATTTAACGGGCTCCAGCCTCCTCTTCTAGAAATGCCATCATATCATTGTACTCGCATGGTTTTGGTCCACTGAAATAACGCCAGAATGCGCTAATTTTGTGGCAGAGTTTTATTTTTTTGTAGGGGGGCGGGGGCGGTACTTCTAAATGGCTCCGACACAAGTGCCGAAATGACAGGAAATCACGTTTCCGACCTCCAATTTTTGAAAATTTCCTGAATTTTGTATAATTGAATAGTGCCCCCTTTTCTATAATTTAACACTGTGATATTGGTAATATGATGCAATGGTAATGGCAAATTATAAAACTAAAAAACGTATTTTGAACTGCTGACAGACTATTTTTCTTTAATTTGCAAATAAAGGATTTATCAGACATGCTTCCAAAACCACAATCAATGAAATCCTTAAAGTCTTACCTATTATCAGGGGCGCGCTCACAACCTGAACATAGCCAATTTTTCAATATTCTATATGTAAAGATAGACCAGAATTTTTTTCGAAGTCCGAATTCGGACCATCGTACAAAATTCTGAGCATCCAGCTATATATATTCTGAACGGTAATTGGATAAGCTTTCCAAATATTATTAGTAAAAGTTGGCACAATCATATTAAAGGGGCGCGCTCTCAACCTGAACATAGCCAATTTTTCAATATTTTAAAGTGAAAGAACGGTAATATTCCGAGTCAAAATTCGGGCCATCGTACAAAATTCTGAGCAACCAGCTATATATATTCTGAAAGGTAATTGAATAGGCTTTCCAAATATTATAAGTAAAAGTTGGCACAATCATATTAAAGGGGCGCGCTCTCAACCTGAACATAGCCAATTTTTCAATATTCTATATGTAAAGATAGAACGGAATTTATTTCAAAGTCCGAATTCGGACCATCGTACAAAATTCTGAGCATCCAGCTATATATATTCTGAAAGGTAATTGGATAAGCTTTCCAAATATTATTAGTAAAAGTTGGCACAATCATATTAAAGGGGCGCGCTCTCAACCTGAACATAGCCAATTTTTCAATATTTTAAAGTGAAAAAACGATACTCAACGCAAACTAGGTCATTTCGGGACTAATATATGGTTTAATTTTATTTCAATAATTCGCTTGCGCGTAGGGGTCTTTAGCAGTGGGAGGAAACCGCCCTGCCCGGAGGAAACCCATGAGGTTGAGAATAAGGTCTGTCTCAGACTCAAGTGGCGTGGTTTCAATTCCCCGCTTGTATGTGAGTAGGGGTCAAAAAACACACTTTTATGGAATAACAATTACTATGGTTTATTTTTCACTTCAATGTTTCAACAAGATTTCACAAGTCGTTATCAAGAATTACACACAAATACATAAAGAATGAGAAAAATATGAATATATATATATACAAACATCAGTGCGAAATATCCAATGGAGTAGGGGTGGGGGTAGCCTGTCAAACCTCATGGGTTTATCTCAAATTTTGTCCAAACTGGACAAAGTTTTGGTGTGGCTTTTTTTTGTTACTCAGCTGCGTAAAAACATGTATCCTTAAAAGCACACGATTTTATTATTAATAAATCATTCTCACTTTTCTTATTTGATATTATATTTGTATAATTATTTACATTTCCAGTTCGTACACCCAGATTTCTTTATGCCGGGGAAAGAAAGGCTAAAGAAAATAATACCAGGAAAAGAAAAACCGAGGCTGATAGGAGTATAATGTGGTAGATTAAAAACTGTTCTGTGTACTCTACTACCAAACCAATAATGATGTATTCAGACAGGTAAGTAAATATAAGTAAATAATTTTATAAAGATGTGGAAAGTTAAAGAGGAAGATATTGTGTAAGGACTTGATAAAGAGTGTTTGATATTCATTACTTTAATGTCATGGTAACAAAGGTTTTACAAATTTTAATAGAACAGTTACAGCCATTATATAGAGACCCCTTTACAGATGTAGATTGTGAAAGAGGAACCTATTTTATTAGGAATAGATAAGGCTACAAGGCTACACCTATTAGATTTTCTGTTGATCATGAGCACCCCTAAAAACTGCCCTCCCTTTTTCTTCGTGATAAGGGGTGCTTCTGTGAGTCAGTGAGCAAGACGCTAAGGTGCATACATGGATGTCTCAGGTAGGACGTTAAAACCCATTTTGTTTCATTTTCCTTGTATTTGATTGTGCTGTGCTGTTCAAAAATTTTTATTTGTTGAAATGTTAAACAAATCATCTTTTAATGTAATTCGAACACCTGTTTATTTATCAAGACCCTGAAGCATTGAAAATTAAATTGGTTTTGACATTATAAGTTTTAAAAGATAGAGTACAGGTCCCTGTTTCAAGAAAACTTAACTAAAGATAATGTATATACTTCAGTTTTGAGTGGCTAAGCACTAAAATCAATCTAATATTATCCAATCAAATTATTGAAATTTGGATTTTATCGTAGTTAAAATTTTGTGAAACAGGCCCCAGGTCCCGATTGCAAGTGTGCCGTTACTTGAATGTCAACATCAAAGTATGAGACAAGGATGTTGGGATGTTGCTATGTAAACAAGTGACGTTAGTTTCTGTATTTGATGGATTGAATGGAATGAACTAGAATATTATTTGTTTGAATGCTGTCCCTGTTTCAACAGGTGAGTTAGAAGGTTTATATATCTCGGTTGGTAGGTCAGAAGTCTTAATACAGGATGTAGGCTATAGCTATAGGTAGGTTAGAAATCTTAATACAGACAGGCTATATCTTTATGGGTAGGTTAGAAATCTTAATACAGGCAGGCTATATCGTTATTAAGTTAGATATTTAGTAAGAACGAAATTTTAATGATAGGCTATATCGTTAGTATGTTAGAAATCTTAATACAGATTGGCTGTATGTAGTTCTAGTTTAGTTAGAAAGCTATATCTATCTGTTAGTCAGAAATGTTGTGTGTGTGTGAAATAGCTTAATTTTAATGATAGGCTATATCTTTAGTATGTTAGAAATCTTAATACAGATTGGCTGTATGTAGTTGTAGTTTAGTTAGAAAGCTATATCTATCTGTTAGTCAGAAATGTTGTGTGTGTGTGAAATAGCTTTATTTAACGTCCGCTTCCACCGAGGTGATATCGCAGAAATGTTGATACAGAGATCTTAATATGGGTATGTCTATGTACCCGTAGATGGATTAGAAATTTTAATATGGGTAGGCTATATCTGCCAGTAAGTTAGAAATCTTAATACAGATAGTATTTATCCGAAGGTAAGTTAGCAATCTTAATACAAGTAGGCTTTATCTGTTGGTGAAGTTATATCTCTGTCCGTTGGTAAGTTAGTCATCTAAATACAGTTAGGTTAAATCTGTCGATAAGTTAGAACATGGACCTTATGATATCCTAATATGGGTACCGTTTTAATTCTCTATTCGTTGGTAAGTTAGAAATCTTAATATGGGTAGGCTATATCTGTTGGTGGAGTTAGAAATCTAAATATAGTTAGGTACGTTATATCTATCTAAAGTTAGAATTCTTAATACATGTAGGCTATATAGTTGTTGGTGAAGTTAGAAATCTTAATACAGGTAGGCTATTCCCTCTAGTTTGACGAAAGTTTGGGGTTTGTAAGAGAATATTTTGTAGATTCAGAATTCACTATCTGCAAATTTTACAGAACAAGTACCTTCAACTGTGTATGGGGTGTCTTAAGTGCCAAAACCTGATACTTGTGCAAACAAAATCAATATTTCGATACAGTGTAGAAATTTTACTTCACTATATTAGAAGTTGTTTCTTAAAGTAGCTAAGTCTCTAACTCTATCTCATCTAAAATCTTCCACAATGAAAACACAAATTATTTGTCAATTTAAATCAACGTTGATGTTGATATCCTACTGGGAAAAGATGGACTTCTGATATATCCAATAAGACAAAATAAACATTTTACCATTGGTACACGCATGGTGTACCATAATGCGTTTTAACAAGGGACTTGAAGAACGAGGCTAGACGGCGATTTCCTTTTTTTTTTGGAGAGCATTCACAATAGACTGGAATAACCAGACGCTAGACATTTGATTGAGACTTCAGGCGTAGACCCTATTTCCCCGAACATAACTGATTTGAAATTAGGGTAAAGACAGAAAAGATTGAATTTAAATCAGTTTATATAAATTCATATTACATTATAATTATACGCGTTGTTACCCATTTGTGTCAATTTCTAGGTCCCAAATATTGACAATTTAGCTCCTTTAACACGTTTTATTCCTTCTATTCCTTTTATGAAAACATGGTAATGCACAGACTTTTTCTGTTTTTCTTTCGTGTTCTCTTCTAGTGGCAGTCAATTCTTTTTTATGAATTGTCAGATATCCTCTCACAGTCTCATACAACAACGTTTGGTCTTCGAAGGAATTATTAGTGAGCAGTTATCACTCTTCACTTCAGTCAGTTATATAGAGGGATAACTCGTGATATGTGATAATGACTGACACCAATATTTTCCTTTAACACATGTTTTACCTGAGTTTGTATGTACTATAACATATATATTTTTCATAATTTTCGGAGGGGGTCACCTGACAATTTTCTGAGAATTTAGTCCACTTGACATGGAATGACCCAATAACCCGGGAGCCCAGTGAGATTTAATCAAAATATTGAGTCCAAAAGGTTTGAGGTTTGCAACACATATTTGACCCCTAGATCATTATGGAAAGGCAAGTCTTAAGTTTTGTAACCTGTGCGTATACCTGGGAGCGCTCCCCCTAACCCCCTTAAATTTAATGAGAGTTAAAATTCAATGTCCATCCACAATTTTCTTGCAAGGATTTCATACTTAGCACTTTGAAACAGAGTGCATGACTTAAGATCATAAAATGTTGTGCTAATGCTACTTAAGAGCTTAAGTGTCATTCCATGAGAAAACCATGCAAAATCATGCAGAATCGGGAAGGTGGGGGGTCGGCAGTTCGAGTTCATCTTGGGGGGATTTTATGGACTCCTCAAGACTACTTCACAGCCAGAAGAACCGGTCTCAAAATTTAACCGTCATTGAGATACAGCCTCGGGCTGATTTTTGGCCAATTTTGCCCTTTTTCAGGTCATTTTTGGTCAATTTTCATCCACTTATTCTGGTGAGTCTAGGGTTTGGATGAAAATAGTGGTGGTTTGTGATGTTAGTGGGGGTCTTCCTGTGCGCCCATGTACAACCCTTAAGGTCACATCTATTCTCTGGGAGTAATGGTCAGCAAAATTGTAACATATGGCGAATAAAGTAGAAAATATACACCTTCGGAGATTAGCCCTAATTTCTATGATGCGGGGGTGGGTCAAAATATCAAAATGGTTTTATGCACAGCTTGACCCCCTCTATCGATATAAGAAATAAAATCTCTGTCACCTCTTTTCATTCAATGTGAAATCATAAGTCAAAGTTGGTGAATTTTCCATATTGTAAATTTCTGATTCTCTATGAAATGGCCAACAACTTCATACAGGGTAACTCAGCTTTCTCCAATTCTTTGCCAAATCATTCGCCCATGCTCACTGGTAGCAGCAGTAAACCGGCTCGAGCAAAACTGGTCTCTTTGATGAAGCTTGGGATCCAATCCAAGATGGCCGCGCCCGGGACCGCAGAAAATTTTGGCCATTGAATGTGGCACATATCTCACACATGACAACTAAAATGACTTCATACAATTGAAAGAGTGCTCTAAAAACATTAAGGTCCACACTTTACCACATTACATAGCAATAAGTGATGTGAGAACTGAATGGGAACAGATTTCTTGACGAAGTGGAAATTTTGATCTTAATGTGCTGCCTAATGCCATCGCCTGGATTGCAAACATCCCCTGCATGGTACCAAACCTAAGGGAAATACATAGAAAAACCTTGCTGTCTCAATTAGAATCAGCTAATTCCTACTGGATCCGTTAAGTGTAATAAAATACTATTGAAAAAAAGGAAGGAATAAATTGTGTCTTTGAAATATCAATAAAAACCTTCTATGTGTGCTTGACCACAACTAATTTAGCAGAAAAGAGTTGTGCGGTATACACACAATTAGCCGAAAAGAGTTGTGCTGTGAACCTCGAGTTGACTGGGTAAAGCCATGGGCTTCAGAAGTCCCCAAACGTGCTGCCTTGTGTCTGATATAGCTGTAATATCTTTACTGAAGGTGTTGTTTTTTTAACCTGGCAGCATTAAAAAATCCTTGATAGTTTTAGAATTTTTTTCTTCTATTCTAGGTACACGCCGGAAATGTTATGCAGCCCATAATGAGGAAATGGACCGTGAAAAAAAACAGGCTAGTTCTTCAAATAAATAATATGGCATAGGGTCCAAAATTCAACTTCATCATATGATCATTTTCAAAGCCCAAAATGGATCTTGCCGGACCTTGTAAAACTAAATGTGTACATGAAGGAGAGTCAAAAGGTTGTATCTTGCATATTTTGCAAAATTCACGTTTTTGCTTCGTCAGAATGAGAATGCTCTTGCGCATCTTTTCATCTGGTTGTCGTATTTCTAAGCCAATAAAAAGAGGGTTTATAGATACTGTTTCAAAATGTCGTATATGGGGTGTTACAAAAAAAAAAAAATTATTAAGAGCGAAAATGTTGTATTTTCTTGAAAAAAATCAACTTTGTGTCTTACCTAAATATTACAATCAAACGAAATATAGTGTTTCATGATTAAATGCGTATTTTTGAAATTATTGTTTAGGCTTTACTTGGTGAAATCGATGAAATTGAAGCTGGTAAAGGTGAATATTTTCCGGAGATACGTATAAAATTGCAAATAACGAGCTTTCACTCATTATTTCTGTACTAGATGTTGAGCTTCATATGTGCAGATCGTTACATACTGTTTAAATGGCTACACATACTTTTTATAAATAAATATTTGAGAAAAGCTTCAGAAATACAACATTTCACATACAACAATTTGACGTGACGATTTTATAAGGCATTTTGATTCTTATGCTTGTTGTGTGCTTGTTTAGGCTCTCCTGGACAATTTCGCAAAATCCAAATACGACCTATTGACTCCCCACCGACGATATTTCTATCAGGGGCCACCTCTCAAAATATTCTTAATATCAACCGCAACGTTTATTTGCCATTGTAAATTTTCTAGTATCTAGTCTCCGAATGATGGACTTGCTGGTAACAGGGACCAGGCTAGTTGATCAGTTGGACACTTGATTTGTAAAGAAATTTTTTTCAAATTTTGATCCATGGAAATACTTAGAAAATAAATTTAGTAAATTATTTTATATGGAATAAGTTTAGAAAATTATTTTGTAAGGTTTGAAGTTACTGATGACATCCCTCCCACTTTTGGCAGTTCTAAATACTAGTAGCTGTTACAGGCAGTGGAGGCGGTATGTCAATTCTACTACCCATAGCTGTAGATGATGTAGTAGCAGTAGATTGATAATGGGTGTAAGAGTCACTACCAGTAGCTGCAGATGATGAAGCAGTGGGATGGATGTCATCACTTCCCACAGTAATACCAAACCACTTGAAATAATTTAGTTTTAAAAGCCCTGTCAAGATCCATTTTGGGCTCTGGAAATAATCACATGATGAAGTTGAATTTTTGACCCCATACCATATTATTTATTTGAAGAACTAACCTGGCTCTTTTTACGGTCCATTTCCTCATTGTGGACATTGTAACAATTCCAGCATATAGCTAGAACAGAAGAAAAAAATTGTAAAATTAACAAGAATTTTTTGAATGCTGTTAAAGTTAAAAAACCCCTCATAGCTAGCCTTCAGTAAAGGTATTACAGCTATATCAGACTCAATGCAGCTAGTTTGAGGACTTCTGAAGTCCATCGCTTAACTCAGTCAATTGTTTTCGAGCACACATACAAGATTTTTTATGATATTTCAAAGACACCATTTTTTCCCTCATTATTTTTGAAAAGTATTTGATTTCACTTACCCCATGCAATAGGAATAAACAGATTCTAAGTGACACATCAAGGTCTTTGTATGGATTCCCCTTAGGTGTGGTATCATGCACTGGATGTTTACATCCTTATTGAATATTCCATTTGAGACTGGGGTGGTAACGATGGGCAGCACATATTACCTTTCCATCTAGAATCGACGAATCAAGCAAGATAAGCAAAATACACTTCGTTAAGCAAACAACTCCCATTCGGTTCTCACATTCCTTAATGCTATGTAATGTGCTAAAGGGTGGACCTTAATGTGGTGTTCTTATATAAGTACACACTAAGTACACAGCACAGTCTTTGTATGGATTCCCCTTAGGTGTGATACCATGCGGGAAATGTTTACGTCCTTTTTCATTTGATATCCAGGCGGTAGCGACTTGCAGCACTTCGTCAAGAAATCAGTTCCCATTCGGTTCTCACATATCTTATAGCTATTTAATGTGCTAAAGAGTCGACCTTAATGTTTTTAGTACACTCTTTCAATTGTATGAAATCATTTTAGTTCTCATATGTGGGATATGTGCCACATTCAATGGCCAAAAATGAAGAAAACCCTCAATTTTCTGTGGTCCCGGGCACGGCCACCTTGGATTGGATACCAAGCTTCATCAAAGAGACCAGTTTTACTGCTGCTACCAGCGAGCATGGGCGAATGATTTGGCGAAGAATTAGAGAAAGCTGGCTTACCCAGTATGAAAGTAGTTGGTCATTTCATAGAGAATCAGAGATTTATAATGTGGAAAATTCACCAACTTTGACTCATGATTTCGCATTGAATGAAACAAGGTGACAGAGATTTTATTTCTTATATCGATAGAGGGGGTCAAGCTGTGCATAAAACCATTTCGATATTTTGACCTACCCACGCATCATAGAAATTAGGGCTAATCTCCGAAGGTGTATATTTTCTACTTTATTCGCCATATGTTACAATTTTGCTGACCATTACTCCCAAAGAATAGATGTGACCTTAAGGTCTGTACATGGGGGCACAGGAAGGCCCCCACTAACATCACCAACCACCACTATTTTCATCCAAACCCTAGACTCACCAGAATAAGTGGCTGAAAATTGACTAAAAATGATGTGAAAAAGGTCAAAAATGTCCAAAAATCAACCTGAGGCTATATCTCAAAAACGATTAAATTTTGAGATCGGCTGTTCTGGCTGTGAAGTAGTCCAGAGGAGTCGATAAAATACCCCCGAGATGAACTCGATCTGCCGACCCCCACCTTCCAACCTTCTGCATGGTTTTCTCGTTGAATGACTCTTAATTAATTAGCATTAATTAGTGGCCGTAATTAAAATTTAGAGTCCATGACTGAAACAAAGCCTAAAAGATAGCTAACCAAGTCATGAAACCAAAAATATCACTTAAGAGCGACAAATGTTGAACAAACCTTGCTTAAGACTGGTACAAAGGTCAAAGGTCACTAATTAGTGACTGTAATTAAAATTTAGAGTCCATAACTGAAACAAAGTGTAAAAGCTAGCTGACCAAGTCAGGAGGCCAAAAATATCACTTAAGAGCAACAAAAGTTGAACAAACCTTGCTTAAGGCATACTCCGCGCAGCGTTTCGTTTGATTATAGGTAATCTCACTACACACTGCTATTATGAGTGGATATTGTTGTGTTAAATTTTGATTAGTCAGTAGTCCGACTACCAACCAATCACTACCTACCATACAAACGCTTTACATTTAAAACGAGTGCCAGTATTGGACCAAATATGTTTACGTAACGTTACGTCATGGCTCACGCTTTTATTATGCCTAATTAACCCGTGCATAGGAGAATACTGCAGTAAAACTAATTGTGTGACAAACGAGGCTATCAAGTCGAATGAAATTAAAACAATACTGTTTGGAAACGAACACACTTTCACCGTTTTAATACCTTAAATCACTGTCCAAAGTTTTAGGGAAGACTCAGATTAAACGAAGGACTGTCATGTTGCTGTACTTAAGTGGTAGCTTTCATTGAACGGGGAGAATAGACACACTCCCGCAAAAGTTCAAGAATCAGAAGTCAATCCAGCAATGGCCAAAGAGAGATTTCTCGGGCCATTGCTTCAGGAATATGTGCTTAAGGCTGCTTTAACGGGGGCAGATCCAGGGGGGGGGGGGGGTGTCCAAACCCCACCCTGCTCAGCTACATAAAGCAAAATGAATGCCTTGCATCAATGAAATTAAATCACATTAAGATCCTACATCATTACAAAAATGATTTCTCTCCTTAAAAAGCGCAATTTGTATGTATGCCTATGTAATTTAGAGACGATGACTGACAGATTTCCTTAACAGGAACCCATCAAACCCCCTCCTACAAAAACTCCTGGATCCACCCCTGTTCAAAAGTGACATAGGCCATATTTTGGGCCACATTATGACCAATCAAACATTCAAATTGCTTGCTTATCTCTGCTTGCCTAAAGAGATAACGAAAAACTATGCGATGAATCATTCCTTATAGGAAATTAATGGAATTATTGAACTGGATAAACTATCTGGTTTTGAAAAATGCAGACAATTCGATAATAAAGATATATATTATATGGTTCAAAATATTTATGTGTTCTCCTTAACATCGATATTTACCTTGGTGAAAAAAGGGTTAATATCCGAAAGTTATTTTCAGTATAATGCTATCAAGAGTGGCTTATACTGTTTACTTACAAGATGTTACAACTAGATAAGATGTTCATTGCACCAGAACATCCATTCAGGACGACATGTATACATTATATGTAGACATAGTTGCATACTACAAATAAAGCTGTCTATGTCATTAATTACAGAAATCCATCTATATATTCCACCGATGCTACTTCTTTTTCTATATGCAAAGTGGATGTTTTTAGTATGTTAAATTATAATTCCAAATTTATATCAGTTTTACAAATAATATATATACATATATATAAACTAAAAAAATGAATAAAATGGAGGTAGATGTTTCATTCGACTCTCAGTTTTTCTATGTAATAGAATTATATGATACATTATACGTTTTTTACAGCCTCAACAATTCCTTTTCGATGCAAAATAATATTTGTATTTCATATAACCAAGTCAGATTTTTTTGCTAAAAATTGTACCAATATCTTTTTTATAGATTGCTTTTTATAAGGAACCAACTTTTGAAAATGTTATGCCTAAAATTTTAATAGCAACGTTGTTATTATTGAATCACAGTTGAGCAGTGCAAGATCTAAGGGGGGCAAAGTGGGACAAATGTCCCGGGCCGCCCACATTTAGGGGCCCCCACAATTCTATGTCATACTAATATTTTATCCCGGACTGAGCGAACCAGTTCCTGGGCTGAATGGGCGAGGATTGGGGCCCTTGGCAGTAATGGATATTAGGGGCCCTGGGACTGGCGGAAAACACCACAGGCACTCAAGGGGGCGGAGTACATACTAGTATGATCCGCGGTTAGTACGAACAATTTGAACAAACAACAATTGGGCCCCGCACAATTGGTTTGTCCCGGGCCCCCACAAGGTTAATCCGGCACTGCAGTTGAAGAAGGATTCAAAAAAATATACACTTTGCATAAATAAATTGATGTAGCATTGGTGGAATACACATATTGACTTTTGTAATTAATCACATAGACAGCTCTGAACTACTTTTGATAACTTTAAATTGTTCTGGGTCGGCCGCAATGGAATCGCCCAAAACAGCATTACATTCAGAACTCTGTGCCTTATTCCACAGTAAATCTAATTTACAATTGGAAATATTTAGGAACGATAAACCATGTAGTAGAATGAAAATTGATAAAACAAGACTAACAGCTAACAAAAGTATTGTATATCTGTATGAATGTATTCCTGGTGTGTACATATATGTTTTCTATACTGTATGTATTATTTGTAGTATACAACTATGTCTAGATATGTATGTATGCATGGTGTCCCAAATGAACGTTTTGATGCAATTAACATCTTATCTAGTACAATATCTTGTAAGTAAACCGTAATCATCGCAAGGTTTTTCGTCGTCTCTTCAAGCCAAGCAGAGATAAGCAATTTGAATGGTTGATTGGTCATAGTGTGAAACAAAATATGACCCTCGTCACTAGTTTGTCACCTTTGAACCAGTCTTAAGCCAAGTTTGTTCCATTTTTGGCACTTTTAAGTGATATTTGTGGCTTTCTGGCCTGGTTAGCTAGTTTTTAGGCTTTGCTTCAGCTATAGACTCAATCCCCATTACGAGACCAAAAAATTGACCTTTGTCAATTTTGAAACAGTCTTAAGCAAGGTTTGTTCAACCTTTGTCGCTCTTAAGTTATATCTTTGGTTTCCTGACTAGGTAAGCTAGTTTTTAGGATTTGTTTCAGCTATAGACTCTAAATTCTAATTACAGTCAAAAATTAGTGTTAATTAATTAGCTCTTAAGTAACATTAGTACAACATTTTATGCTCTTAAGTCGTGAATTTTGTGCAGTGAAACTCATAGAAATGTTTTCCAAACAAAAATAATCTTGGACAAGACAATTTAATCAAATCCACTCAAACCCTATTACGAGACCCAAAAATTGACCTTTGACCTTTATCACCTTTGAAGCATTCTTAAGCAAGGTTTGTTCAACTTAAGCCGCTCTTAAGTTATATTTTTGGTTTCCTGACTTGGTAAGCTAGTTTTTAGGCTTTGTTTCCGTTATGGACTCTAAATTTTGATTACAGTCACTAATTAGTGTTCTTTGACCTTTGTCACATTTGAACCAGTCTTAAGCAAGGTTTGTTCAACTTTTGTCGCTCTTAAGTGATATTTTTGGTTTCATGACTTGGTTAGCTAGCTTTTAGGCTTTGTTTCAGTCATGGACTCTTAATTTTAATTACGGCCACTAATTAATGCTAATTAATTAAGCTCTTAAGTAGCATTAGCACAACATTTTATGATCTTAAGTCATACATTGTTTCAAATTGCTAAGTATGAAATCCTTGCAAGAAAATTGTGGTTGGACATTGAATTTTAACTCCCATTAAATTTAAGGGGGTTAGGGGGAGCGCTCCCAGGTATACGCACAGGTTACAAAGGTTTTGGACACAATATTTTGATTAAACCTCACTGGGCTCCCGGACTACAATAACAATTTTAGTCCGTCTGAACTACCTGAGAACTTAGAATAGCTGCGGCATGCACAAAAGCTACTCTGACAATTTGAACAAAATAATAGTTTTGGACTGTCCTTGCTGTTCTCTATAATTTCCTTCAACGAAGTGAAAGAGCCAATATTTATATGTAGCAAGTGATAAGGGTTAATGTTAATTATAATATACAAGATACTTAAACATTATGGGAGATTAGATAACGAGCTGGCAGTTCTTACTATAATAGTTAAAAACTAGATAATATAAAGGGAATTTGCTGAAAATTTCAGCCAAATTGATCCACTCTGAACCAAGATTTTAGCGATTAAATTTTCGGCCTTTGCCTCTATCATCATTACTAAAGTCAGTACAATGAAAAAAAAATAGTTTTTGATTATCCAATTTATGATTAAATAATGAATGGAAGTCAAACAGCAAATCGAAAGCTAATCCAACAAACATCGCAGGCTAGCGATACCTCAAAGAGTTGATTATGGTCAGCAATTGGCAGATTTAGCTCTTGCATAATGTATGTTTAAATTTATTATTTCTTTCTATGTAATACTAAATTAGGATGTCAAGGAGAGCTATTATATTATCATCGTTTTGGTTGATGTGATGAATAAGCCAATGAAACAATCTGCTAAGGCGACTTCCTGGCGTGCAATGTGTGGGTAAACCACTAGAAACGCTAACGCTGATTGAAATATAGATCTGGTTTTTAATCAATCAGATTGTATATTCTTTCAAATATTTGTGACAGAGAATCAAGTTACAAAGAAAAACGTATAAAAAATGTCATATTGTTTGTTTGGGACAAACATCTACTACAGTTTTAGTGAAACATACATTATGCAAGAGCTAAATCTGCCTTTTGCAGTTCTTTCTTTAGGCCTGAAATTGTATCTAAATTATTAATTAGACATTAGATAACTTGTCCAGACCATAATCAACTCTCGATGTCAATACTAGTCTGCAATATTTACTGGATTAGGATCCCATTTGCTTCTCAACTTTCATTCATGATTTAATCATGAAATGGATAATCGAGACTATGTTTTTAATCGTACCGACTTTAGTAAATAGACATTAATTGATTTATCCAGGTCATAATCAACTCTCGATGTCAATGCTAGCCTTCGATATTTGTTGGATTATGATCCAATTTGCTGCATAAATTTCCTTCAAGATTTTATGATTAGATGGATAATTGAGACTATTATTTTTGTCGTACCATACCGATTTTTAAAATGATGGTCAAGGCTAGGCAGAACTTTCAATCACTAAACTCTTGGTTCATAGTGGATCAATTAGACTGAAATTTTCAGCAAATTGCCTTCACATTGTGTAGTTTTCAACTATTATAGTGAGAACTGTCAGCTCTTTATCTAATCTCGCATGATGTATCTTTAACATCTTGTAAAATTATTTGTTGCAGACTTGAAGTGCCTGGAAAGACAAGAGTTTCTCATGCGTCAAATTAAAATAGTCTATTGACAAAAACGTCAGCATGATATGTAGAGACAAGACATTCTCATCTTATATATAAACTCGGTACAGGAAGTATAACTCTTTTACTTAAACTTCAGAGAAAGAAAGATGGCTGCCGTATTTTCAAGGATACATGGAGATAATGTCAATCTAAGTGAAGATCTGAAGACGGCCAGTTGGACAGTCAATAAACATTATGGTATTTGTGTCATAGATAAAACCTTTCTGACAGGTGATAGCATAGAAATCATTATAGATGGTACAGGTGGAGGCGGCCATGTTTTATTGGGTTTGACAAATTTCAAAGATAAAGATTTTAAAGGATGCAAGGATCATGGTAAGTAGGTTCGTTTTTTGGGGAAGGGGTGGAGTGATAGCTGAATGAAGGCCTTTTCCCTGCTCCGAAAATCAGAGAATTTTGGATATGTTGTAGAGGATGATTCCTCACTTGTACATGACAAGGAGTCTCCACCTGACATAGAATGTTGATTATTATGTCTTCAATTTTGAGATTGAGCCAGGGGACATCACTCTCACTGTTGTTTTGTTATTCAGGAACTAAAGTTGGTGGAAAACCAGGAAAAGTTCAACGGGTCATGGTGAAAGGTGATAAGGACTGCTTTAGATTAGAGCGACGATCAGAATGTCAGGTGATACAGACGCTACGGGATGAAGAAATCGTGATTGATATTGACAGGGGAGATAACTACCGACTTTGTGCAGACATATTGTTTGGCCAGCTGTCTCTAACTATAAATAATGGTACAGTAGTATTATGTACATGTATTGAAATTGGAAATTTGTCATATTATTTCCTTTTACATGCACGCCCACTTGTCCTTGGTCCGTCATCGGCAATTTCTTGTGATCAGTCTACATTTATTATCTGATTTTGTTTATATTATCTGTGTTGTTGATGTTAATAAGATGAAAATGCCTCTTTTATTTCAACAATTTCCATTAATTATGACCCTGGTTTCATTTTTTGATTCATCTTGTGAAATGAAGAAATTTAGTTTAGAAATTTACGTTTATTGCTTCTAGAGTTATGGCCCTTGTTAGCATATGATTTTATTTTATTTCAATAATTTGCTTATGCGTAGAGGTGTTTAGCAATGGGAGGAAACCGTCTGACTCAGAGAAAAACCATGAGGTTCGACAGGTGACCCTACTCCCTGTCACATACAACCCGGGAATCGAAACCATGCAAGTTCGGTCATTCAACCGCTGCAAGTCGGTGAAAAACAGTAGGATGTTAAACCCCATTTCACACAGTTTTCATTGTTTGCTTCATTGCTTTTATCTTATTTTTTTTCAGGAACAAAATCAAAACAATTCACCTGGAATCGTAAATTATCGGGACAAAATGTGCAGATATCCAAAGATTGTAAAATGGCCTCGTTGAATGATACAAACCCTCACTGTAGTCTCGCAATACAGAATCCACTGGAGGAACAACAGCCAATCAAAATAAGCCTGACACCCAAGGACGGGGCTCAGTGGCACTATATGAAGCTGTTTGCAAGCCAAATTCCTCCACGTCTGTCTCAAATAAACTCATCTAATTTTTCCTTTGAAGGTAATTTTATTTTTAAGCAGAGCTTATTTGATTCATTTTCCTAGTTTTCACACAGTTTAAATATACACATTTTGGATATAGCAGTTTGATATTCTTGTATGTTTTGGATATAGCAATTATATATTCTTTAAGGGAGTCATGGTAAAGTGGGTACGACGGTGGTTCGCTAGTCTCTGGAGGTTGTGGGTTTGCTCCCTGCATTGGCCGGGACAATTCATCAGGATTTTCGGACATGGTTTCCCCTTGTCTGTGGTGCAAGACGGAGGGCCTGACATGAAAAACCGAGGTCCAGTGTATACGTTCGCGTGCACGTAAAAGATCCCTTGGCAGTTGAAATTCGATATAAGAGTAGGCAAAATTTCCCTCTTGCCATTCTACTCAATTATACAATGGGTTAATCCATAAGGTATTCACGTATTCAAATTATCTGCTTTGGCCTTAATCATTGCTTGAGTGTGGAAACCAATCACAAAACAGTTTACAAACTATTGTTAGTAAGACTCTTTAGCCTCATTGTTTACGGAGAGGCTGGATGGCTGAATGGTTAGCGTGCTCGCACTGTATCATACAGCCTGTCATTGAGTCAACTGGTGTGGTTTCAAATCCCCGGTTGTATGTGACAAGGAGTAGGATCACCTGTCTGTTTTTCGCCCACTGCTAAGGACCCCTACTATTGAAATAAAATTAAACCATATGTTAGTCCCAAAATAACCTAGTTTATGTCGAGTGGACGTTAAACCCCATTTCTCTCTCTCTCTCTCTCTCTCTCTCTCTCTCTCTCTCTCATTGTTTATGTTTATAACAATAGAAAGGTTACTTCCCTTCGCTAAAATTCCTTTGCAATTAACAATTTATGGGATTGCTCGATAAAAATAGCACAATCATTAAGGGCAGACAACTTGAATATGTGTCCATGGATTAACCCAGGGTATAGTGGAGTGGAATGGAATGAGACCACTGGGGATGCAAAGGATGCTTTTTAAATGAAATGTAGTTTAACATCCTACTCTTCTGCACCTAACCTGGGCTAGCAGAAGACAGGCATACGCTATACAGTGTGCTATGAGGAAAATTTTGCCCGGGCACCAGATCTATGGCCTACTTTTATATCAAATTCCAACTGCCAAGGGATCGTTTACGTGCACGCCAATGTGTATACAGGACCTGTTTTCTGTCCCATTCGAACGACTAGACAGCTGTCCCTCCGTTCTGCATCACTGACAAAGGGAAACCACGCCGGAAAATCTAGATGAACTTTCTCAGCCAATGAAGGGATCGAACACCCGGCTACCAGGCTAGCAAGCCAGTGCCTTACCCACTTAGCCCCGTGCTTTTTAAGTTGAATAGATAACTGTGCTCAAAGGCACATAATGTTATTGACCTTGACAAAACTCATTTAGAAAATTGATTTATAGATTCACATTTTGTATATACTCTGTTACAGAAAATACCAGATACGTGCCTCTTATTAGGATTAGGAACCCTAAAGATCAGCTAATGATGTGGTTATCTGGGAATACAATAACGTGTAAAGTTGGATTACATTCAGCCAGTTATCTCCAGATGTCTGTTGAAGCCAACAATTCTATCTATATATATGCAGAGATATGTCGTCTTGTGCTAACCATGGAAAACAGCAAAGGTAATCAAATGAAGTGAAATTGTGTTTTACAAAAATGAAACGAAATGAAATAAAATGGAGTTTAATGTCCTACTGTTCTGCTAAGAACAGGGCTAATGAAGATGGGCATATGCCATACAGAGTATGTGCTATGGGGAAAAGTTTGCCCGGAGAGCGGCACTATGACCTAATTTTATATAGAATTCCAATTGTCAAGGGATCTTTTTTACGCGCACGCGTATGTATACACGGGACCTTGGTTTTGCGTCTCATCAAAATGACTTGACAGCTGTCCTTGTCAGACCCTACATCCTGCATCACTGACAAGGGTGAAACACGCCAGAAAATCTGGATGAACTTTCTCGGCAAATGCAAGGATCGAAATACCCAACCGCCAGGTTACAAGCCAGCACTATACCCACTTAAAGTGTGAAATCTCAAGGTCTGTCATTGAGCCAGGTGGCCTGGTTTCGATTCCCTCCTTGTACAAGACAAGGAGTAGATCGCCTGTCCAACCTTATTGGTTTTCTGCTAACGACCCCCATGCGTATGTGAATTGTTGAAATAAAACTGAACTGTGTGTTAGTCCAGAAATGACCAAGTTTGTGTTGAGCGGTTGTTAGACCCCATTTCTCTCTCTCTTTCATTGCGTTAAGTCACTATTCCCCACTTGTACGTGACAAGGAGTAGGGTCGCCTGTCCATCCCCGTGGGTTTCCTCCCACTGCTAAAGACCCCTACGCACAAGCGAATTATTGAAATGAAATTAAACCATATATTAGTCCAGAAATGATCTTGTTTGTGCAAACCCCATTTCTCTCTCACACTTTCCTCCCACTGCTAAAAGAGCCCTACGCGCAAGCGAATTATTGAAATAAAATTGAAACCATGTTAGTCCCAAAATGACCTAGTTTGTGTCGAGTGGACGTTAAACCCCATTTCTCTCTCTCTCTCTCTGGTTTTGGGAGCCTTAGAGTCTATACAAAAAAGCATTTGATAACGGTAATTCTTTAGCCATCTCTCAGTTCACCACTAAATGGAAGTAGTTGCTCTGGTGATACAGCACAGGTCCAACCAAGACCCTGTTTGTGCTCTGGTCCCTGACGACTATATAAAGGGAAAATCCTGTGGTTTCATTTAAGTCTGATGAGTTCAAAATGAACAAAACTAGTCGCTTCATGGGAGAAATCTGGTACGACTACTCGCCACTCATAGATTTCTAATTTTACAGATGAGAAGTTTACTTGGCCTGAAGATGATGATGCATCTACACATTATCTGAATGCTGAACCAGAATCAATTTATGATGAAGTTTACGATGATATACCATTAGTAAGATTATGTTTTAATTTGTATTGTTTCTGCCTCTGTTTTATTTCTGCCTCTTTGTTTTATTTCTGCCTCTTTGTTTTATTTCTGTCTCTTTGTTTTATTTCTGTCTCTGTTTTATTTCTGTCTCTTTGTTTTATTTCTGTCTCTTTGTTTTATTTCTGTCTCTTTGTTTTATTTCTGTCTCTTTGTTTTATTTCTGTCTCTTTGTTTTATTTCTGTCTCTGTTTTATTTCTGTCTATTTATATTATTTCTCTCTCTTTATTGTTTTTCTGTCTCTTTGTTTTATTCCTGTCTATTTATATTATTTCTCTCTCTTTATTGTTTTTCTGTCTCTTTGTTTTTTCTGCCTATTTGTTTAATTCTGCCACTTTGTTTTAGTTCTGTCTCTTTGTTTCAGTTCTGTCTTTTTGTTTTATTTCTGTCACTTGTTTTATTTGTCTCTTTGTTTTTTCTGTCCTTTGTTTTATTTCTGTCTCTTTGTTTTAGGAATTAGTGATGAGAGACAAAAAAGAACCAGTTGAAAATGAAGAACAGGATCCTAAAGATTTACTGAAAACGCTTGAAAAGAAACTAAAGAGCGTCAAATCTAACCGCAGAGATACATCATACAAAAGAGATCAAATTTACAAATTTATTCAAAGGTTTGATGAAGAGTTGAAAATGTTTGACAAGCAGCCATCTTCCAAAGATAGACCGCCAGCCCCCATTCCCCGACCATCGGGTTATACCCCTCTCTGTTCAGCATCATCACAACGTGGATCGTCTTCATCGTGTTCTTACACCAAGAAGGGTAGTGATACGTATATAAGAAAAATAGTCCCGGTTAACCTGACCAATGACAATGTTGATGAGCTTGAGCAGATGATAAAAGATTTGAAAAAACGGGTGGCCATTTTGGAGGATAAGAAGAAAAGAATTAGTATAAAGACCTCCTTTAATTTTAATTAGACTTTGTATGACAAACTTAGGCAATATGAAAATAATATTCTGGTTCGCCGTCAATCCTGTGTCACTTAAAAACGGCTGAATGACCAAGCCTGGAAATTAGGCACCTGTCACAGACAGTCAGGCACAGATTCAGGCTTTGTCAGGCACAAAACCTCTGGTGCCTGCACTTTTTTCTTTCTTATTGTTATTACTAATCCGGCACTAAGTTAAAAAATGTCAGGTACTAGTGCTGGACATTTGTCACATACCGCAACTTTTTTTATTTCAAATAAACACAATCTCATTAATTGCCTCGTGTAGATATTTTCCCTATGTTGTTCCAGGGCTAACACATGGTTCAATTTTATTTCAATAATTCACTTGCACGTAGGGGTTTTGTCTTTAGCAGTGGGAGGAAAACAGAAGACCCGGAGAAAACCCACAAGATTGGACAGGCAACCTTACTCCGTGTCACCATGCCTGTTGACTCAATGAAAAACCTTATGATAAAGCACACACACGCTAACCATTCAGCCACCCAGCAGTAAAACAAGAAAGAAAGTTGGTTAATGAATATTTATTTATTACCAGTATATATAATGATGTATGAAATAAAGTCAATATGTCACATATTATTGTCATGGTTACTCTAGGAACATGAATATCAGTATAACGTAAAGTTTATATAACTAATGTTCACTCTAACTTAAAGATACATTATGGGAGATAAGAAAAAGAGCTGGCAGTTCTCACTATAATAATTAAAAACTAGATAATGTAAAGGGAATTTTCTGAAAATTTCAGTCAAATTAATCCATTCTGAACTGAGAATTGAATTTTCAGTCTAGCCGCGATCATTATTACTAAAGTCAGTACAATAAAAAACATATTTAGGAATACAATTTGAAAGTGTTATTCAGATGGGGAGGGGGGGCTTCAGGAGGATACAATGTTCTTTCCCTATTCGAAACCATCACATTTGACAGGCTTTATGATACAGTGCGCACATGCTAACCATTCATCCATCAACCCCCCCCCCCCCCCCCCTATACCTGTAAGAATATTGAAATGTTACATGTAATAAAACAAAAGGTAGTAAATCCATAAAGTTATATGTTATAATTAATTCTATACCTCTACTTCTAAATCTCATTTGTGGAGATTAATACAAAATATTATCTATAATATTCAATATATAAATTAATCAAAACCAGAAAAAAGAATGAAAAGTTAAATGAAGAGATATGATAAATGTATGAATATGATTTGTATGGGTAAATGAATAATATTAAAAGCTCGATACGTCATTTGCATTTTGGCTAAAATATCAAATATCACACGGCTTTATCCATGCTAAATATGCGTTGCGTAAGATTTAGATAAAGACAGAGAAATGGGGTTTAAAGTCCACTCAACACAAACTATGTCATTTCGGGACTAACATATGGTTCAATTTTATTTAAATAATTTCCTTGTTGACCCAGAGGACCTGGAGAAAACCCACCAAGCTGGAAATTAAAACAACTTGACTCAATGACAGACCCTAAGATCTAAAAAGCATGCATCAAACCCTTCGGCCACCCAACCCCCTAGTTTGCAGGGGATTCCTACAGCGCTAAATGATGCATCAAGCTTTTAATATTTGTGGCAATATTCGACATAAAAATAATCAACAAAACAAAAAATCAACAACGCCATTCAATGCTCTAATTTTACACAACAACATGGACTGGAAGCAAGATAAGGTAACAATCAGGAATGGGATTTCAAAATTTTTCTTGTTGGACATGTTTACCCGAAAATAAAGGGGTATTTATAACTCTCATCGTTATTTAAGCAGGCAGTTTCAGACCACAATTAAAAATTGTGTGTCAACAAAACATTCAAATTCATACATAATAAAAATAAAGAGGTGCACCTCGTTATTTTTCATATTTAATTTCTGTTCGAAATTTAAATTTATGTAAGTAATTTTCCGACAAAATTACATGATACTAAGAACGATATGTTGAGAGTCATATGTACTGACATTGATTAATATTTAATTTATAGGTGAAAATGAAATGGGCTTTAATAATATCCTACTGTTCTGCTCCTTTCCTGGGCTAATGAAGATGGGCATACGCCATACACTTTTGCTATGAGGGAAATTTTGCCCAGACAGCGGCGCTACGGCCTACTCTTATATCGAATTCCAACTGCCAAGGGATCTTTTACATGCATGCCACAGTTTTTCATTCCATCCAAATGACTAGACAGCTGTTCTTGTCAGGCGTTCAGTCCTGTTAATTTATAAGACAAAACAAGTATACGTATATTAACAATAAATGCACAAGTAAGCATGGATTATTTTGTGGATTATAGCGTTATTCGTATATAGATCATAGAAATATAATTTGATTAAATAATAAAACGAGATTCAAATAAATGAGAGAAGATATTAGTTCGAAACCAACAATTTAGAAAAAAAAAGAGAGCGTTTGGCGTCCATTCAATACAAAGTAGGTCATTTTGGGACAAACATATGGTTCATTTTTATTTAAATAATTTGCTTGCACGTAGGGGTCTTTAGCAGTGGGACGAAACTGGAGGACCAGGAGAAAACCCGTGAGGTTGGACAGGCGACCTCTCTCCTTGTCACTTTTTCTGATTTTGTGGCAGTCAATTCATTTTATAAATTGTTCGTTTCAAACTTTTAAAACATAAACAATCTATTGAAATATATATATATATATTCAAAGTATTTATAGATATATAACTTGGTTAGATAATCATAACGTGAGATTCAAATAAAATAAAATATAAAAATAATTTATAATTCACTAAATAATAAACATATATTGGATTTCTGAGATCCTTGTTAAAATACAATTATATACCGGTATTGTAAAGCAAAAATTGGTACAGACCAAGTACACTTTGAGAATTTTGTTGCGTATTTATTCTGCTTCAATTTGGTGGAATTGAACAGGTTTATTTAGTCATGCAGGCGCGGATCCAGAGGGGGGCGCACGCCCCCTCTATTTTTTGGCGGTGGCGAACAATTTTTAGCTCCATGTGTTCTCGTGGGAAAGGAGAATAAAAATAGTTTAGGTTGGAAATCTAGTATGAAATTAGTCCTTGTGGGCATTTTTGTCCACTCAAAAATCACGGGCAGGGCTTCGCACTCCCAAGTGGGTGCAGCACGCCCCCCTTTCTGAAAATCCTGGATCCATCCCTGTCATGAGTATGTTTGATGTGAAACTGAGTAGAAGCGCATTACAAAACAATATACTAATTTTTGGATATGGCAGCCATTGAAGACAGAGATCTATTCTAGCAGTATGAAGTAAATGGGTCTCAGAATGAAGAAATCCTAATATGTGACCCGCACCCACGAAACCAGATGCTTGTCGCACAACTTCATATTGTATTATGGGCACAAAAGCATAAACTGCATGCCTTCTTGTTAATATTAAGGAGCTGTACTCCAGATGATACGACAAATACAAAAAGAATTGCATTTTTGGAAAACTTAGATGTGGACGATTCAAATATGGTGCCAGCTCTATTTTTATAAAAATGACCATCCGTCTGGTTTGTAGGAGCGACTCACATATGCTTTAAATGTATGGGTAGTAAACAAATTTTAGTATAATATTTCAATTTTGATTGGCTAAGCCATAAAATTAACCTAATATTATCCAATTAAATTACTAAAAATTTGGATTTTATCTTGGTTAAAATTTTGTGTAACAGGCCCCTGGTCCTGAGTTCACAAAGCATTCTCAGACTAAAGAATTTATTCAACTTTCAATCACTACTTATGATAAATATCTTTGATCCAGAATCACAAAACTTTACACATAGTTTCTTTTTGATCTATTTGATACATGAAAACAACTAAAGTTTTATAAATGGCAAAAGAATTTTGAGTAATCTCTTAACTTAAGTATCGTCATATGTTTCATTTCTATTTTCAACAATTATACACGTCATTATCTTTGATAATAAACTATAGACAATGACAATGTCATGATTCTTTTTATGTCTTTAGACAAATATCGGGATATTTTATGTCTATAGATAAATATTGTGATTTGTTTATGTCTATAAATAAAGTAAGATTTCATGTCTATAGACAATGTCATAATTTTTCTTATGTCTATAGACGCACATGACCGAAATGTAGTAGAGAGCGAGCCTTGTCTGTATCCCCAAATTATGGAATGTGCTACCAGAACCATTAGATCAAGCAAGTCCATAAACATTTTTAAAACCAATTTCAAAACTCATTTATACAAGCAAGCTTATCAGTAATTAAATGTATATATTACAATTTGACATATGTCTGGCAATGTGATAACATGATTGTAAAGCAGTTAGAAAATCTTATGACGATTAGGCGCTATATAAATCATAAATGTCTTATAATTATTATCAAAGTTATGATTTTATGTTTTAGTCAATGTCATGATATTTTATTGTCTATAATCATGTCATGATTTTTTGTGTCTATAGACAATGTCATGATATTTGACTGTCAATAGTCAATGTCATGATATTTTACTGTCTATAGACATTGTCATGATATTTTACTGTCTATAGACATTGTCATGATATTTGACTGTCTATAGACATTGTCATGATATTTTTGATGTCTATAGACAAAGTCATGATTTTCACAAATTATATACACGATAAATTTTAGAATTTCTAAAAGGATTTCATAAACATCTTATTGAAACTAAACCCTGAGGAACAGTAGCAGTATTTCTGATTAGGTTGTTGGTATATTCCTAGCTACCCAAATAATGGTTGACACAAGCTTTTCAGCCATCAATGTAAAGGTCACAAAAGTTAAAGATACATTACGGGAGTTCAGATAAAGAGCTGACAGCTCTCACTATAATAGATAAAAACGAGATAATGTAAAGGCAATTTGATGAACATTTCAGTCAAATTGATCCACTCTAAACCAAGAATTTAGCGATAGAATTTTGGCCTAGCCTCGATCATTATCACTTAAGTTGGTATGACAAAAAACATAGTCTCGATTATCCATCTTTTGATTTAATGAGCGCTGCGCTGCAGATAGGATTCTAATCCAGTGAATATTGCGGGCTAGCAATGACATCAAGAGTTGATTATGGTCTGGATAATTTAATTAATGTTTAATTAATACTTTAGATAAAAAAAAGGACCTACAATTGACAGAAACTTAATGTATGTTTCATTGATGCACATCAGGGGATGAAAAGTTGCACATACCTGAGGTTTCAGCTACCACAGAAAAGAAAACCTCTATGGCCTAAAATTGCATATTATTGAGGTTACGGCCACCAAGGATTTAAATGGTAGGTAAATCGTTTGTTTAAAAACCTCTGTGCCCAAAACTGGTGCACATTCCTGAGGTTTCGACCACCAGGGTTGTAAATCATTGGTAACTCGTTTGGTTAAAACATCTCGGGTCGAAACGTTGCACATTCCTGAGGTTTAGGCCACCAAGGGTTCAAATCTTTGGTAACTCGTTTGGTTAAATACCTATGTGGCCGAACAAAACGTTACACATTCCCTAATAACAGTCTATACAAAATACAGGCCAAGATATTCTTGTGATATAAATCTTAACTAAGTACAAGAGTTCGCAAATATAATATAGAATACAAGCCTTGATATACACAAGATCTTAATAAAATCATCAATTTCATCAGAATTTTAACAATCATGCCCCCCCCCCTTCCCACCCTTTGATAGACCCAGGGGTAAGTGGCGTTTAACGGAACGATACAATTGAGGATATCCAGAATAATGAAATATCTAATGAAGATAAAAAGGTTTCTGGGTTATTGGTATTTCAATCCATGTGGTTTGATTTTCATCATCACATGAAGCACATCATTAAAACAAATATTTTAAAACCCAAATTGACCAACATTTGATATGTTTAAATTGTTAGCTTTTCGTTGTTAGATATAAGAAAAAAAAAGAATTGTCAATTAGGTCCCATTTTAAAATAGGGTCAGTTACCATAAACACAATATTTTTTTAGGTTGGCCTTACCACAAAATTACTTTGGTCTTATGAAATATTGATTCCACTTGATTAATATAATCCATTAAGTTTTCAAACTGACCAGCAATTTCAAGAGATATCAAAATCCCTCGCAAATTCGAAATATAATTTCTATTAGGCCATATAGAAAAATATTCTGGTTTTCATGTACATTACTTGTTTTTCTAATATAAATAAATAAAATCTGTATATTCACTGACTATCAAATCTGATTAAAACACAGATCCTATTTCATTTTATTTTTATAGTTTAAAATTTTGTTTTACTTGTCTTTACTACACTAGGACCTGGAGAGTTTTTATCATTGATTGAGGGAATAGCCAATGAAATGGTCCGTTATGGCGAGCTTTAGGCGTGTTTGCATGTAACTGTGGGTAATCCATTAGAAACATCAATGCTGATTGGTTAATGAAATGTCAAAAGCCACTCTTAGGCCATTGAAAATATTAAAAAACGAAATAAAATATAGATCTGTATTTTAATCAGATTGTTGATATTCAGTCTTAATAAATTATCCTTATTGATTATCAGAATACTGTTTTTTTGTATGGCCTTAACATGTTTTAAACAAGATGTTCACCAAAAATTCCACTTGTTCCAAATCTCTTAATTAGGGACAGTCTAAAAATTTTAAGACTTTTGTCCAAATCTCTCACAATGTCAAAACTTGTGTCCAAATGAATAAACTGTGAACAGATCGCTGTTTAATTTGTTTCGAAGTAAGTCTTGAAATTTTGTGCCAGTCCATCTGCTGATTACACTATTTTGCCTCGACCGTTTTTATTGGACTTCGAATTTTGACTAATGGTTTGGATTGTTCGTACTTGGTTTTATTTTATTTTATCCCTAAGGCCTAAATTGTGAAAACTTAAAAAATTCAGTATAATCAAGGGAAGCTTGGAATGACATAAACATCTAATTAACATCCAGTTTACGAAATGATCCTGTCACACTATTAGTGATGGCATCTTGGTTTTTCGTTTCCGTGGTAACTGCCTGTACGTCGTAGAAACCATATTTAAGATCGTCCCTGAATTCATCTTCAAATGTCTTCAAGTTATCTGTCCATTTCTGTTGAAATAAATGAAAAAAAAAAAAAAAACGATAAAGACTGTGAGCATTGCTAAACAATATTTGCATTGTATGACATAATAATATTTATACCGAGCATAGAAATAAAATGAAAAGGGGTTTAACGTCCTACTCTTCTGCTCCGACTGGGCTTATGAAGACGGGCATATGCCATTAAGGAAATTTTATTATTTTATTCAAACAGGGGTGCTATGGCCTACTCTTATTTCGAATTCCAGCTGCCAAGGGTTTGTTTACATGCACACCAATGTGTACATGGGACCTCGGTTTTTTGGCCCATTCAAATGACTAGACAGCTGTCCTTGTCAGGCCCTCCATACCGAGCACAACAAACTGATGATGAGAAAGCCTTCTTTCAACACTGTTAAAGATGACATGTCCCTTTTGCTTTTATTGAATCCTATCTTGCTATCAAAAATGGGACCCTATCTTCATACTCTGATCGTAAGAAACCCTCATACCACTGCCCTTATTTTAATGACTAAATCAAAACCTTTGTGTCCAACATTTAGGGGGGTGGCGAAATCCCTTCATAGTCTGAATGTATCACTAACCTTAACCGAATCATCATTTTGATTAAACCCTAACTTGGTATCCAAGATGGGAGCCCTTCCCCAAACTCTGAATGTAAGACAACCCTCCAACCACTGCCCCCTTGCAATCCTACCATGGTATCGAATATGTGAGACCTTCCCTCATACTCTGAATATAAGACCCTCCAATCACAGGCCTTTTTTATGGATTAAATCCCACCTTGGTATCAAATATAGGAACCCTTCCCTCATTCTCTGAACATAAGACAACCCTTGACCTTTTATTGATTAAATCCTACCTTGGTATCAAAGTTGGGAGCCTGTCCCTCAAACTCTGCAGGTAAATACTGTACATCAATATACTCATGTAATTCCTTCACTCTATCACCATGGAAATGTATCTGTAAACGAACCAATAGTCCAGAAATAATCAAAGAGATGGGAAGAGGGGTTTAACATCCACTCGACACAAACTAGGTCATTTTGGGACTAATATATGGTTCATAATTCGTTTGCACGTAGGGGTCTTGTGTTTAGCAATGTGAGGAAACTGGAAGACGCGGAGAAAATGCGTTATGTTGGACCGACGACCATACTCCTTGTCACATACAACCGGGGCATCGAAACCATGCCAGCTGACTTTGACTCAATGACAGACCTTATGATACAATGCGCACGCAAATACTTGCAAGCGGTATTCGATGGTCATTGAGTTAATTCTATATATATATATTCTTATACGTTAAATTATATAAAAAGATAACGAAAAATCTGACTTACTCGTTTGACAATCTTCTCCTTTAAAAATTGTTTTATTATCAAAAAAACGTAATCAAAAAAACTTGGTTCGTTGATATAGTGGATTGATTTAAAGCGTGCAGGAAAAGCTTCCTGAAAAATACAGTTGAAATCATATAGAGAGAGAGAAATGGGGTTTAACGTCCACTTGACACAACTAAGTCATTTCGGGACTAACATATGGTTTTTAATTTTATTTCAATAATTCGCATGCGCGTAGGGGTCTTTAGCAGTGGGAGGAAACCGGAGTGCCCGGAGGAAACCCACGAAGTTGAGAAGGCGCCCCTATCTCCATGCCACATACGCTTACACCAGGGCTCGAAACCACAGCCGCAAGCCAGAGGTGACCGGCCAGCTAGAGGTCGAAGCGCGGCACTCTAGACCACTAGGCCATCCCAACCCCCCCATATAGAGAGAGAGAGAAATGGGTTTAATGTCCACTTGACACAAACTAGGTCTAGACTAACATGGTTTAATTTTACTTCAATAATTCGCGTGCACGTAGAGGTCTTTAGCAGAGGAAGAAATCGAGAGGACACAGAGAAAACCCATGTTGTTGCAACCCTACTCCTTGTCACGTACAAACAGGGATTCGAAACCACGCTAGTTGACTCAATGACAAGCTTTATGATACAGCGTTACTTTGAATATGCTTTGTAATAAATATGAGTATAACCTGTAAGAGTACAGACAGTCTCTTGGCATGGAGCGGTGAAATAGATTTGGCATGAGTCCAAGTAATTTCACTCAATTCAACCATTAGAATCACTCCATTTACTTGTGTCTCTTCATCCTAAAACCAAAAAAAATGTATCAATATCAATTTCAATACCTGAGACTAAGAAAATAAAATGAAATGAAATGGGGCTTAATGTGAAATTGTTCTACCCCGATTGGACTAATGAAGACGGGCATAAGCCATACAAGGGGCTGTGCGGAACATTTTGCCGGGACAGCAGCACTATTACCTACTCTTGTCAAGGGATCTTTTACGTTCACGCCAATGTATACACAGGACCTCAGGTCTTTCGTCCTATCAAAAGGAGGGGTTGGGTGGTCAAATGGTTAGAGTGCGCGTGCTGTATCATACGGCCGGCCATTGAGTCAACTGGCATGGTTTCGAATCCCCGGTTGAATGTGGCAAGGAGTAAGGTCGCCTGTCCAACCTTGTGGGTTTTCTCTGGGTACTCCGGTTTCCTTCCACTACTAAAGATCCCTACGTGCAAGCGAATTATTGAAATAAAATTAAACCATGTTGGTCCGGAAATGACCTGTTTTGTGTCGAGTGGATTTTAATTTTATTTCAATAATTCGCTTGCGTGTAGGGGTCTTTAGCAGTGGGAGGAAACCGTAGTGCCCGGAGGAAACCCACGAGGTTGAGAAGGCGCCCCTATCTCCATGCCACGTATGCTCACACCAGGGCTCGAAACCACAGCCGCAAGCCAGAGATGACCGGCCAGCTAGAGGTCGAAGCGCGGCACTCTAGACCACTAGGCCACACCCAACCCCCCCATGCATGTTTGATCCCCGAATTGGCCGAGAAAGTTCATTGAGATTTTCTGTCGTCATGGTGCAGGAAGGAGTGCCTGACAAGGACAGCTGTCAAGTCGTTTGGATGGGATGAAAAATCAATGTCCCGTGTATACATTGGCATGCACTTAAAAGATCCCCTTGCAGTGGGAATTCAATATAAGACCAAGAGTAGGCCATAGGCAAAATTTCCCTCATAGCAAACTGTATGGCATGTATGCCCGTCTTCATTAGCCCAGTCGGAGCAGAACAGTAAAACATTAAACTCCATCTCAATAGTCCAGTGAAGATTTCAATTTCCTAACATACCCACCATGAATACATAAAAAATCCAGTATGGCCACCATTTCTGTGGCAACAAATTAACATCTCTGTTATCAATGTGAAATTTTTAGGTAGTGTCCTGCCTTCAATGATATCAGAATTACAGTGTTACAATAGACCACTTACCTCAATAAGCTTACTTAATGTTAAATAGTTTAATTTGAAAATATCCGTTAACGGGCATTGATTTGGATCCCATTTACCTAAAATAAACAAAAATTAAAATAAACAAACACTAAAAAAAGACATTTATACAAACACTTTTTGCCATTCATTTGATCTGATTTCTGCTGTGGGAGTAGGATCACCTGTCCAACTGCAAAGATTTTCTCCGGGTCCTCCCAGTGTTACTCTGGTTTGTGCCCAGGAGAACAGCACTACACACAAAATAAAACCAATAAGACAAATATGCGGACAATACAAACTACACACACATAACAGCAAATATCAGAGAGAGAGAAAGAGAGAGAGAGAGGAATGGGGTTTAAGTTCCACTCAACACAAACTAGGTCATTTCGGGACTAACATGTGGTTTAATTTTATTTCAATAATCTGCTTGCGCGTAGAGGTCTTTAGTAGTGGGAGGAAACCAGAGGACCCGGAGAAAACCCACGAGGTTGGACAGGCGACCGTACTCCTTGGCACGTACAACCGGGGATTCGAATATGACAGAGTCCACGGATAAGGAATAACCTCTTACCCGGTCGAACAATCATAACTTTACACCCTTGTTTATCTCTATGATCTAATACTCCTGTTACTTTTGATTCTGTAACACAATCAACAGCTGAGGGCACCATATCTTTAAACATTTCGGGGTTATCTTTCCTGATTTTATAATAACTTTTAACCAAATTGAAGGCTCTTTCCTGGTCAAACTTTTTCGCTCTCAAAAAACGTACGAGAAATTCAGAATCCAATCTGGCCTTTAACCCTTAAAAAGGAAAAAAAACATATTTTAAACACTGAGGACATGTATTAATTAAATGGAGATTTGTCTTTTTACAAAGTATTAATAAAAGAGAAAATATATGTGATAGAAATTAGTAACTGGGTGAGGATAACACATGACACAAATATATGGAATACAAGTTACTTAAAGAATTTATTTCAGCGACGTTTCGACGAGGGGTTCTCCCATCTTTATCAAGCAAAAATGATTAATTTATTGTTAAGGATAGTGATGAAACTTAATGTATAGTTACACTGTTTTGATGTAGTGTAACTATACATTAAGTTTCATCACTCCCCTTAACCATAAATTAATCCGATCTGCAGCTCAACGCTAATTCATGATTAAATCAAAAAAATGGATAATCAAGACTATGTTTTCTATTGTACTAACTTCAGTAATGATGATCAAGGCAAGGCAAAAAATTCCAATTCCTAAATTCTCGGTTCAGAGTGGATCAATTTGACTGAAATTTTCAGCAAATTGCCTTTACATTATTTAGTTTTTAACTATTATAGTGAGAACTGTCAACTATTTATCTAATCTCCCATAATGTATCTTTAAGCTAGAACATTCTATCACAATTAGAAAAGGCAGGGAGCAATAACAAAAATATCGGTAGTGACAGTCCATGGCTTCTCATCCTCCACCCTCAATAAACTAAGTTATAATTTGTATGGAAACCACACCAACTTGCATTTGGAGTGCCCGTGTTTGACCTCAGCGTTGGCAAAGAGAGTTCCTCTGGATGGCAGTCCTGTGTTCGATCCTTGCACATTGAGCCTGGCAAGGGACAATGTATAGTCATTTGGATGGAACGAAAAACCAAGGTCCTGTGAAGTGACGCTTTCCAGGCAAAATTTCCCTCATAGCGCACGCATAGTATGGCATATGCCCGTCTTCATTAGCCCACTTCGGAGCAAAACAGTAGGATGTTTAACCCATTTCATTTCGCATTTCATTTCACATTTCTCGAAAAGACACTAACCCGGGCAAGACTGTATTCTTGTCCTTAAAGTATTTATTTCTACATTTCGTGTTTCTGGATCTTCATTAAGTTCATTTTTTGCTTTTTCAAGTAGTTCAGCAGATAAAGTTGATTTAAAGGGAGGGTAGGTTTCCATTTTATTTCAATAAAATCCCTGTAATAAAACAAAATAATAATAATAATTTAATGTACAGTGTTTATAATCCATGAAACACACTCCAGTTAAGTTTTAAGATTTTTTTTTAAATCATGCTTATTTTGAGTTACCGTACATTTTGTTTTACGTGAAAATTTGCTCTGTACATAATCTGAGTAAAGTTAGGCCTATTCTAGATACAAAATCATTTTCAGCAAGTTTGGCCATAACTTTCTCGTTCAATGTCATGGGGTTTTGCCCGACCAAATTAATCCGGGGGGTTGAGTTATCCGTCTGGGACAGCAGTTCGAACATTGAATAATACATTAACTATCACATTTGTGACTGTGTCACTGGAATTTGACAAATATAGCACAAATTTACCCAAATATTATCTTGCTACCACCACCCTACAGAAGAACTATTCATTCTACTTCAGTACGCATTCAAGCATTATCGAAATAATTATAAAAAACACGGTACCAGCAATACTTTTTTCTGTTTTTTTTATAATTGTTGAAATCAATTAATTATTCAATTGTCAGTGTCAACAACGTGACCAACGCCAAGCAACCGACTTCCTTCAAATCTTTTAAAACGTCAAATCGACAAATTTTAAAGTATTTATTTGACCTTTTACATTTATTATCATTTTTAAAACGTAGCCTAAACTTTTAGGACAATACAGTGCCATGATACTTGACTTGACACTTACCTATTTAGATCAATTCTCAATAATTGCAACACTGATCAATAAATAGGCCTAATCACAGCCTATAACGGTAATATTGTTTTGGTGGTTTTTCCACACCCAGCAATGAGAGTTATCTCCCTTACCCACAGCAAACCTATATACCGGAAACCACCGGAAAAACTATCGGAAAACACGTGCCGTGTTATACTGAATACCGGCAAACACTGGGAAAACACTAAATACCAGAAAACACACAAAATACCGCAAAACAACCTTAATAGGTAACCCAGAGTCTGGTCCTCTGTAACCGCGGGATTAGGGTTGGGGTTGGTGTAAGATTTTTCCGGTGCAGACGATCAGGTCCTATGTGTGCGGGATAGGGCCGGTTTAGGTTTTTCCGGTGTTTTCCAGAGGACCAGGCTCAGGGTTGCCTATTAAGTGTGTTTTCCGGCATTAAGTATTTTTCCTGTGTTTTCAGGCATTCAGTAAAACATGGTGTTTTCCGGTAGTTTTCGGCAGTTATCGGGCATCATTTGTTTCATCGTGTTTCGGATATCGAAATAGGCTCTATCACCCAGAAAAATATTCTACGAATATTATGTACGTTGAAGGTTCTGGGTGACCGAGACTAGTATCGAAATTCCTTTAAATTGACTGAATGATAAAAAGTTAAAATATTTAATATCAATACAATTAACAGTGTCAGCCTATAGCGCCACTCAAAAGTAGTATTCTAGCTCAGCCTGATTTAAATACAGATCCATATTTCGTTTCGTTAATTTATACTTTCGATGGCCTCCAGTACTTGAAGATCTGACCAGTTGTATTAGGGGGGTGAGCGACTTTTGACCCGATGACATCAGACATTTGATTAACCAATCAGCGTTGATGTTTCTAGTGGTTTACTCACAGTTCCGTGCATTAAACGCCAAGAACTCGCTGTAACAGACCTTTTCATTGGCTCATCCCTCACTTTAACTAGAACGCCATTAATGTAACAAGACAAGTAAAACGAAATTTTGAATTATAAAAAACGAAACGAAATAGTATCTGTGTTTAATCAGATTGACTGCTATGTGCGAAACGTTTTTTTTTTTTTTTTTTTAGCGTATCCCATTTTTGGCGTATCCTCGCGAAGTGAAATTTCCGGAGTCGGATAAATGCAACTGCAGCAGTCTGATAGATTGGTTCGTTGAAATTCAGGTGGTCATAGAGACGGCAACAGTGCGTGCCGCTCGCGGACGACCATATTCGCCGATCGAAGCTCTGAGAAAAATCTAAACGGGAATGTTTTCGCGGTCATTTCATTTCTGCCACTCCCCACCCTGAAAATCTGAAATTCGGGTGGATACAGGGTATGATTTCGGTTGCAAAACCATATAAATAAGCTTTCTTGTTGTCGGAAGGGGAGGAACACGTGTTTGCGGTCTTCTAATAATTTTCACAATTTCTGGGGGTAGAGCCACCGCTGTGCTTTTCGTCTTTGGCAAACGGCCATTTCATTTGAGCAGGATTTCAGTGGGAAAGCCACGCCAAGTAAGGATATATAGGACCACTTTCGAGTTGCTGTATATAGAAAGGTGTGAAAATGCGTTTGCGGCTGTCAACTTCTCGAGGAGCCCCAACCCGTCCAGATAACAAATCTTATCTCTCAACCCTCAGCATATCTCAACGTTTTTAGCTACGTTCTCGTAGCTACACCCCGCCCCCGCCGCTTCTCCAAGAATCTGGAATTCGAATGGGCGCATAGTGGTATTTTAAAAAAAGAATAATAAAAATAGAATTTTAGAAATGAATCGAATAATTAAATGAAATAAATTCTAATTATATAAGTAACAAAACCCAATAGTCCAAAGACTGTTCTATTTCAGGGTATGGGACGATAACAGAAGGTTCATCGGATGAACTTCACCCATCCATATGTACTCGTTGGCGTTAATACCCTAACGTTTGGAATTTAATGGTGAATCAGTGGAAATGCCTGGACAAAATTCCCTTATTCCTATGACACACTGCATGACATATACCCGTCTTCATTAGCCCATTTGGATCAAATAAGTAGGACGTCAAACGACATTTCATTTTTTTTTTCAACGAGCACTTCAACCAACCCGATCGTTTTTTATTTTAAAGTCTTTATAAATTCCTCCATCGCACTGCGTAATGTAACCATAGAAATATGAATAATTACATGTTAGTCTCAAAACCACGAAGTTTCTTTGCACGTATGCCGGACCTTGAAATTCACTTATTAAAAAAGGTCTGGATAATCTTATTTCTTATTTTGTCACACCTGTATGGTAGCCCATGAGCGTAATGGTGGATTTATCTTTTTATCTATTTCATATTATTTCACACTTCGTTTTCATTTCATTTTAGGATAACTTAATTTTATTACACTGTGTTCTGAATTTCACTTTATATATTGAGCGAATTATAAGGTGAAATCAGAAAAACTATTACAACGCAAAAATCATCATTGCACCTATAGGCCACCATACATAATAACATATTGATAGTCTTGTTTACTAGCCTTGCATACCTGTGTTAAGACGATCATGTAGGTCAGATACATGAAAATGTCGTCTGATAGTAACAGAAATAGACTATTATTAGGTTGAATTTGATTCAGGATCTGGATTGTAGGGCCTAATCTTGTAGAAATATTCCATGAAGCCGCCATCACGATGAAGACGATATGTAATAATATAGGAGGCCTATATTATTTGTGTATATTAACCACTTGGACTTGGAGATTCGTCCTATCTTTAGGTAATGACTAATAATGACATAGCATGTATGTTTTAATTCACGTTATGCACTCATCAAATCATAAAAATGGCAAATAAGCTACATATGTAATAACAATAACAGTTTATTCACAACTACATGTACAACGAACAAGCATAAGTATGGAAATTACAACAAGCATTTCATATGTGATGCATAACAATATCTTACTACATCATACATGTCTTACAAAATAATATTAATTTCAAAACGACTCGTACATATTAATCTAATCGTTAATATTTAATGTAACATATCAATTAACAATGCTATATAGGCCTACTTATTTTCGTCTTTGCTTAAAGGCATTTAATACAAAACTTCCAACATTTTCTATATGCACTTCATTATTCATCAGTTATATGAGGTTTGATGAATGGTGAGAGATATTGTTGTCTGGCATATTCACCTGGCCACTGCAGTGACCGCCCTAGACATTCGCCAATTCGCCAGTGACGACAAATATTTTTATTGGCGAATAAAGTGTTGATTCTGGCGAAAATTTTGGCGAATGAATTATTTTGTAAATCTGTTAATATTTAAGTTGAAATCGTTTCGTTAAACGCTTCTTTCGATCATTCAATGGCGTGTCTATTTTTAGTACATTAATTACTATAGTCTCAATCGTACAAGTGGCAAATCAGTCAATGTCACGCATTAAAACGACTGGAAGATCGAGTCTAGAGACTATACAACACAGTTACGCCCCTTTTGTGTGGCACTGCACTCACTATGCACTATTTACATCTCACCACTTGCAGAGTGTACATTGGCTTCACTACAAGTAGCGATGTTCCGATATGACACCTATCGGTTTTACCGATATCAGCGATGTATATCGGCCGATACAAATAAATTACCGATAGTGGTGGATATAAAACCATTACACATTAAAATGTCTCGAATGGCATGATGAGCTATTTAGATATTTGTCTTTATTTTAGTCGGGAAACGCATGGTAATGGTACCTTTACTATTTTACTGCGGGAATCAACATAAACCCTGTTTTGTTGAAGTAATAATTGGGCCACGCTTCTTACGCAATCAAAAATATACACCATCTATTATGAATTAAATTATTTGCTGTATCATTAATGGTCGAGATTATCAAATTTCAAGTGTTAATTACTATATAATTCCTTACAGTAATCTGAACGGCATCTGTACATGTATATCTATACGTGTGCATAAGTTCATGCGGTAATGAACTGATACATCAAAGCGATACCTTCATGACTCGTTTGTCAACAGTGGCTATCACGTGACATTCTCCCGCCATTTCTAGAACTATTGTTAAAAATAAAACATCTAATGGGAACCTATATATTTCTTGATAATTTTATTAATTAATAAAGTATGGTCTTTATTATGAGTTTTTATTTGTCTACACAATAACCAAGCATAACAATATAAATCACTAAATTATTTCTAAATTTATATCGGCATCTAGAAGCCGGAATGAATTAGACAGTGATATCAAAAGAATATCACCCCTTTCATCCTTTATTCTACCACGCGCAAACCACGTGATATTTCCAACCTTTTCAAAAACTTCTACTCATATATTGACAGACAATACAGTGAAGTAGATAAAACGAAGTAAAAAAAAAATACGTAGCAATTTAGATAAAGGATACCCATAAGGATTTGGTACTGTTTATTATTTCCTTTCTACGGCTGCTATGAGTCTTGTATTACCGGTACGTTTATAAAGCAATAAGCACGTAGTTTCATTTTTAATTAACAGACATATGAATAAAAATGATATATAATATTTGGCTAAAACTTTCTGAATTGGCTAATAAAATTTTGATTTGGCTAAAAAATTGGCTAATGGTTTTAAGGGTCTAGGGCGGTCACTGCCACTGGCATATTTTCACAGCCAATATCTGGAAGTCAATTAAAGGATTCTTTTATGTGCACTGGCCACCAAAGGCAAAGGGATTCATAGTTTCAAATCAATTAAATTGGGGATTATTAAAGGTCCAGAGCATCATTAAATCCGAGTGATTTTGAATCATTTACAAGATAAGATAAGATTTTATTTTATTGTATCGAAATGCAAAGACCCCCTTGCCCCCCCCCCACCCCCAGGATACATTGTCCCAGGTACCGGGGAAACCCCCTCCTGTAACTGGTGTGGTTTCGAATCCCTGGTTGTAAGTGGCAAGGAGTAGGGTTGCCTGTCCAGCCTCATGGGTTTTCTCCGGGTTCTCCGGTTTCCTCCCACTGCTAAAGACCCCTACGCACAATAAAATTATTGAAATAAAATTTAACCATATGTTAGTCCCGAAATGACCTAGTTTGTGTCGAATGGATGTTAAACCCCATTTCTCTCACTCTCTCTCTCGCATAAGGTCCATGACTCCATGCTTAAATAGCATAAACTGATCCCCAAAAATATTTAGTACCATGCTTACAAAGATAAGATTTATTGTATCTAAGCACCCCATTAGAGACAGCATACAGACAGTAAATACCTGAACATAATACCTACATATACAAACATCACGCTACGATGATTTTGCATCATTGGTCATCCTCGCTATAAATGATATAAAAACAATCTAGAGGAACCAAATTATTGAAATGAAATTGAGCATTTGTTAGTCCCGAAATGATGTAGTGTGTGTCTAGTTGATGTTAAATCTCTCTCTCTCTCTCTCTCTCTCTCTCTCTCTCTCTCTCTCTCTCTCTCATTCATTACATTGTATTTTTCAGAATGTGAAAATGGAAAAGTTTATGAATTGTTTGCACCATATGATCAGGTTGATGACCCATTGTATATCACATCTCCAGATTATCCCAACTACTATCCACCGTAAGTAAATACACAATAACTCAAATATCATGTAGTTGTGTTGTTGTGTATAGAAACCGGCGCATTATGTATGGCAGGGGTGGGGGTGGTTGGCTGAATGGTTAGCATGCGCCCCCTGTATCATACGGTCTGTCATTGAGTCAACTGGCGGGGTTTCGATTCCCTGGTTGTACGTGACAAGGAGTAGGGTCGCCTGTCCAACCTCATGGGTTTTCTCCAGTTTCCTCCCACTGCTAAAGACCCCAACGCGCAAGCAAATAATTGAAATAAAATTGAACCATGTGTTAGTCCCAAAATGACCTAGTCGAACCCCATTTCTCTCTCTCTGTTATGTATGGTTTAATGGTCGAGAGCGAGACATTAAGTAATATATTGAGAATGCATGTGGTGTTAGCTTGAAACCATTAAACAATTTAAAATACAGACGCCATCCCGCACATGCTTTTTAATGAAATACGTCACGAGAGTCCAATATTTCATCTAGTATAGATAACGTACAATTGGCAAGTTGCTCGTACATTATTCGAAATAATGGTACCTCAACATCAAAGGACGACGTCGCATTTTTTAAGTAAGAGCTAAATCATGTAGTTGTACATGACAAGGAATAGGGTTGCCTGTCCAACCTTGTGGGTTTTCTCCTCCGGTTTCCTCCCACTGCCGAAGACCCGAAAGCGCAAGTGAATTATTGAAATAAGATTGAATCATGTTAGTCCCAAAAAGACCTAGTTTGTGTCCAGTGGACATTAGACCACATTTCTCTCTCTCTGGATCACGTGGCTAAGTGGGTAGGACTCTGGCTCACTAGCCTCGAGGTGGGTGTTCAATCCTCCAGATTTTCCAACGTGGTTTCCTCTTGTCAGTGTGTCAGTGATGCAGGATGGAGGGCCTGACAAGGACAGCTGTCTAGTTGTTTGGATGGTATGAAAAAACGAGGTCCTGTGTACAAATTGACGTGCACGTAAAATTTCCCTTACAGCAAACTGTATGGCGTATGCTCATCTTCATTAGCCCAGTCTAGGAACAAAACAGTAGGAAGTTAAACCCAGTTTTATTTTCTCTCTAGATCGTAAGGTATGTCAAACTTTGTGGGTTATCTCCAGTTCCCCCCCCCCCATCTGCTACAAACCTTAAAATTCCAATAGCATTTTTTTAAGTCATTTTTTTAAAATGTATTAAAATAAAGCCCTAAAATAGATTGAACCTATAAACAGTCCTACCTTGTTAAAGAATAATCCTATTAATCCTATAATTCACTATTGCCAGTTGAGAAATTGGCAAAAATATCATTTTCAACTTCAAATTCAAACGTTTGAAGATGGCCGTCCATGGAGAGGAATGGGAAAACAAGGGAGGTAATTGAGTAACTATTTCCTCAATCAGCCCGTGTCACCCTTTTTAATGCCCAAAAAATTTTGCCCATGATCGTATAATAGTGAGTTGACAACCTTTTGAGCAAAAGACATAGAAATAATTATGTTTTGACTTTCTTCGAAAATATGAAATTGGAACTTTAATGTGCATGCAAATTATTGAAATAAAATTTAACCATATGCTAGCCTCGAAATGACCTGGTTAGTGTCGAGTGGACGTTGAACCCCATTTCTCTCTATAATATATATGATTTTGTTATTTTCAGGAACGTTATATGTGGATTCTATTTTAAAACCGAGGAGAAAAATCAGATAGTTTCTGTGTTGGTTAACGATATAGCTATAGGAAATCCAGGCTCATGTGATTACGACAAGTTACTAGCCTTTGATGGTGAGACTCTTTGTAACATTAAAGTAGTTAAGTCCCTAATTCAATCGACATTGAAGACATGAATTATTATTCGGATTTAAATCAACAGTGATGTTGTGATTTTATCTGGAAAAGATGGGTTTCTGATATCCAATATTTAAGACAAAATAAACATTTTACCATTGGTACAGCGCTATTTGTAACAAGGGTCTTGAAGATCGAGGCTAGATATATTATTCACTGAGTCATTACGATCGGTGACGGCATATTCTTATCTTGAGAGAATGCGCAATAAATACTATTGGTGTAGACTGGAATAACCAGACGCTAGAGATTGCCATTCGAATGAGACTTCTGGCGTATTTCATCCAAATTACAGTAAAAACAAAAACGATTGAATGTAAATCAGTTTAAATACATTACTATTAGGGCTGTCAAAAATAATTGCAATATCGATATATTGCAATACGACCTTCCCGCGATACACTGTATCGATACGTTTTTTTTGTATCGATATTTTTCTACTTTCGTTTTATTTTTGCCGGTTATCGTAAATCTTATTTATAATTTTTTTAACACGACGTTCGTACTTGGAATTCTTATTTTCTTTCCTATTTTAGACCATAGTCACTCGTTATAGCATTATATTGTCGTAATGCGTAAATAAAACAAATCTCGGTCAAATTTACGACAACCACGAATTACTATGATAAAAGTCGGCAAAAACGAAGTAAAATTTAGTAAATGTTTTCATGAACAATAAAATGTCAGCGGAACAGATTTTTGCGGTAGATAATGAGATAAGATAGTAATATTTTTACTTTCATTGGTTGATATTGAAAGCCAATAAATGCGACAAGTCATAAAAAGTTTGTTTTACAAACAAACTGTACACGAAGAATTTGGCACCATGATGGCAGGGAGCCAAGTCACGTAAATTGCGGCTACTCATTTTATCGGTCCAATTGTCATGAAATGTGCCATAGGCTAAGAAAATAATAATTAATATCCTATCCATCTGAATATATTCAATTTTCAAGTGATCTTGTCTTGCATCTATGTAAGCTATTCTAGATTACCGGTATTTCAAATTCGTTTTTCTTTTTCTTCATATGCAACATTCATTTGACCTATTGTTAAAAATCGTCGACTAACGAATCACTTTATGCTACGGCAACCGGAAATTCACGTAAAATTGTTTCAAATAGCAAAGGAAAGTCCACAGTTTCGGGACACTTTGGTTTTCGAGAAACTTAATAAAAGTTATGCGATTTCCGGAAAATATAAACCATGACTTACCAAGACAAATAACAACTATTAAAGTTAAACAACTATTAAAACTATTCAAAATAAAATGTGTATTATAATAAACTAAGCCTTTATTGAAAGTATTGCAGTACTGCAATATATTGCAATACTTTTTTTCGCGTATCGCAATATATTGCAATACGATTTTTGGCCGCAATACACAGCCCTAATTACTATATTACATTATTATATGCGTTGAGAGTTGAGACCCATTTGTGTCAATTCCTAGATCCCAAATATCAGCGATTTAGCTCCTATAAAATGATGACAAAGGATAAAGGAATATAAACTAGGCAAAGCCAAGCTTAGGCATGGGCCTGATGGGCCTAGGCCCAGTGCCCTGCGATTGATGGGGCCCTGCAGTTCATGGCAAAAAGAGAAAAAAAATCAAATAATTCCAGATGAAAGTTTCACTGTAATCAATCTAGCGGCGCGAGGGCGGAGACTGGGCTATCCCTCAACCTTCTCTGTGAAGTTCCGGTCTAGGCTTCTAGGCTTGTATGCCATTCGGAACCTACTAGATTCCCTGTGTGATCAGATATTATGTAATTATTCTTATATTACAGACCGTTTAAGTGTGTGGTACGATATGTGCCAAGGTCAGTTGTCTAGCCATTCAGATGGTACGAAAAACCGAGGTACCATGTACACATTGGCGTGCATGTAAAAGATCCCTTGCCAGTTGAAATCCAGTGCAACATTGGACCGTAGCATGGTCGTTTATTTAGTGATTATAAATGTGTGAAACAGATTTAAGGATTGGTATATACATGTATATAGATATTGTGGTGTAATTTTTGAGCTATTTGGAGATATTTATTTATGGTGGGGCACCCTATCATAAGCCCAGTCGGAGCAGAACAGTAGGACGTTAAAATCCATTTCATTTTATTTATGTTTTACAGGGCCAACGAATAAGTCAAAGTTATTGGGCAGTTCTTGTTTTAATAAAGTCCGGTTTGAGAGTACTGGTAACTATATGTATGTACAGTTTCAGTCTGATAGTTACGTATCATCTAGAGGCTTTAAAGCCAGATATTATGCACTTCTTCATGCCGATAATTGTAAGTTACATGTATATCAATTTAAAAAAAACCCAAGTCATTGCCTTACGAAATGACAGGCACTAGAGTTTTATGCCTGACAAAGCCTGAATCTGTGTTACATTGTCTGTGACAGGTTCCTTATTTCCAGGCATGGCGTCCATCCTTGGTCGCTAACCATCACCCATAGTTTCTTGTGAACATAACACAGACTACATTTGTCATCACATCATTTGGTATATATGCTGTTTACATTAGTCAGGTCGATTCAATTTCAACAATTTCTTAATTGTCTTCCTGAGTTACTACCCATGCTCACTTTGTTGAATATTGTAGAGGGTGATTGATCCCTGCATTGACCGAGAAAGTTCATCATGATTTTCCGGCGTTCTTTCCCTTTATCAGTGATGTAGGACGGAGCTCCTGACAAGGACAGCTGTCTAGTCATTTGGATGGGACGAAAAACCGAGGTCTCGTATACACATTAGCGCGCATGTAAAAGATTTCTTGGCAGTTGAAATTCGATATAAGAGTAGGCCATAACGCTGCCCCCGTGCAAAATTTCACTTATAGCACACTGTGTGGCGTATGCCCGTCTTCATAAGACCAGTTTAGTAGCAGAACAGTAGGACGTTAAGCCCTATTTCATTTCATATTGTAGAAATATATCCATTCTGTAGGTTTATGAGATGAAGAAGCTGGTCAAATATCAACAAACTATCGTAAATACTTCTGGTTACTTGCCCTGGTTCACTTTGTGAAATCCTGTCGGGTCTCCCACAAAGAAAATAATATAAACATTAGAGTTATGGCCCTTGTGCATTACGTAGAATTTTGTGTAATCTGTAATAGTCCCTATCATCCAAACAAATATTCTACAAATATTAGTCTGGATGGGTGTCTGGATTATCCAGCCTTTTATGTTACCACGTACTGAATCTACCAAAACATCTCACTTATGAACAATGACACTCTCTAAAATTTTGTTTGTAAAGGTTTTAATTGAAATGTTAATTTTTTCTCGTCAGGAATCAATTGTATGGCTTCTCTCGATCTTCTTAATTCTTCATCGTGATTCATGTTTATTTCTCGTCTCTATTTTGTTACTAATATTAGACGTGCCAAGTGAATTGTGGGATATATTTCGAGACTTTAGCCAAAGATTCCATTGCCCATGCATACCCGGGAGTTTGTTTTTTAGTAATTTTGGACAAAAATTGACAACTGACCCAGACCCTCCTTACGTTGAAGACTAGGGGTTCTGGGTGACCGAGACTAAATCTGCAACAGCAAAAAAGTCACCATCTGATCTACTTCTATTTAGAGGAGCAGGGCCATGCCCCTAGAACTAAGACCTGTTTCCGACAATACCTTAAATTTTCAAGATCTCTTTACCCCCTCCCCCCACTTCCCGATTGCTATAAAATGTGATATTTTTTCTTTCAGTCAAGCTTTCAGGAGGTGCTATAGCAGGAATATGTCTTGCAGTAATTGTTTTCATAATTTGTGCTATTGTGTTTACCTTTTGGGGTAGTGTAAAAAGACTGTATAAAAGATGCTGCAGAAAGAATCAGTCCAGCAATGATCACCTCCCTTCTCGGACTTTCTCATCATTTCAGGAGGAGAACAGGAGGAATGACGTACGACCAACAGGTTTCTCAACTAGCCAATTATCAAACCACCAACTGACTCTCGCACCACCGCCTTACGAGTCTGTGGATTATTCAGCTGACCTGCCCCCTCCTCCTAGTTATGATGAAGTTATGTTTGATAGCTATAGCTATTCTACGTCGGAACAACCTCCAGGAGCATCCCCAGGTCCCATTTATAAATAACAATGTTTCCAGTGGCTGACACAAGAAATTTGGAGGATTTCCCCTTATGGATCCCACTGGGCTCCGAGAAAAATTGTAAATATAAATGAAGGAATTTCTTACCTTATATTCTTGGGTCCTTGGTGTTTCCAAAAATTCAGATTTATTAATAAACAGCGACGGACCGGATATAAAAGGGACTTTAAAAGGGACCCAGCGGTCCTCTTTGGAGAAAATTTGTAAATTTTGTTAGGGTAAACCAAGGGATTTCCCTATCCCCAACTATGAGACCCTTGTCTTCAGAGATTTTGTAAACTCGGAGTGGCAATGTTAATTTTTTATCTGCCACTGCTGTGTCCAAAAGACCAGAAAGAACAAGGTTTCAATATGTACATACATGTATATGGAAAGTTATAAATAATTTTATTATAATTTATTTCAATGCATATTAAGTCCAATTGTACTCTCAATACAGTATGATAATAATGGTATAAATTATACGCAAGGGCTGTCCAAAGGCGTGGTGTATAAAGGTAACTCGGATCAGGGAGGAACGTAGGCCTGGTGCTGTCGGACTACCTCTTCTGGTTTTGGAGTTATACTAGTCTCGGTTCCAGGCACGGTCAGGTTATCTGGTAGTGATATAAATGATAATACCTTCAATACATGCCAGCTCATGATAATAATATAAATGATTATACACTCAATACATGCTAGCTCATGTCATGATGATAATGATATAAATGATAATACATTCAATACATGCCAGCTCATGGTGACACTCAATACATGCCAGCTCATGGTGACACTCAATACATGCCAGCTCATGATAATAATATAAATGATTATACACTCAATAAATATTAGCTCATGATGATAATTATATTAATGATAATACACTCAATACATCTTAGCTCATGATGATAATAATATAAATGATAATACACTCAATACATATTAGATCATGATGACAATGATATTACATTCAATACATGCTAGCGCATGATGATATAACTGATAATACATTCAATACATGCCAGCTCATGATGACACTCAATACATGCCAGCTCGTGATGATAAAAATGATTATACACTCAATACATGCTAGCTCATGATGATAATGATATAAATGATAATACACCCAATACATGCTAGCACGTTGATGATATAACTGATAATACACTCAATACATGCTAGCTCATGATGATGATGATGTAAATAATGATGATACACATTAGCTTATAATGATAGTATGAATGATCATACACTCAATACACATTAGCTTATGATGATAGTATAAATGATAATATACAAAATATTTGATCAAAATACAAATGATTTTGGGCAATATTGAAATGGACATTTGTTTATTATTTATCAGTTCAATCCATTGGATTCTATTATTCAATTTATCATACACAAATTCATTATTCAATTTTATCATACACAAATTCATTATTCAATTTGCCATACATAATTACATTATTCATTTTATCATACACAAATTCATTATTCAGTTTATTATACACAATTTCATTATTCAATTTGCCATACACAATTACATTATTCAATTTATCATACACATTTTCATTATTCAATTTATCATACACATTTTCATTATTCATTTATCATTCAATTTATCATACACATTTTCATCATTCAAATTAACATACACAATGTCATTATTCGGTGGATAATTTTGATACCTAATTTATCGTGCTATATGTTGTAAGATGAATTATCAAACTAATTTCATCATTCAGATTAACATATTAGATTATTCAATAGATCATACCCAATTTTATAATTTAATCTGTCCAAACATAATTTCCATACTGTACTCAGTTACTATGCATTTTCGTTTCTTCGGTTGATTTTATATAATTATATCTGTAAGATAATTTTGGAATTGGTTCATTTTATAAAATGGACTTATAGCGGTGGGTATGGTCCTTCCTTCTCTCTATCTCCCTATGATACCTACGCACAATCATATTACATAAAATTGTACTACATGTATATGCTAGTCCCAATATAACCTAGTTTCTCTCTATTCATTCACAAATGTTTGACAAGATGGTTTAAATTATAAAAAATGTTATAAACGCTTACAAATCGACCGGCGGTCACTGTTTTGTTATGAACGTAACAAACCTTAGTGGTATATATTGGTTTTTATAAATAAATACAATCCATTGTTAATGCCGTCGTATGTATTGTTTTTGTAAATATAATCCATTATTGTGGTTTAAACGTACATCTGTTGTATCCTCATATTTTATACTTTATCATTGCTTTGAGCCCACGCCATTTTGAATTTCTGTTCTTGGAAGTCTTGATAAATACATAGCCACTTTAATCACATGAAAGATATTTTGTGTCAAATTTCAAAAACAATCTGATGAAAACACATATGTTATTTCGATTCGTTTTTTTATAGTTCAAAATTTTGTTTTACTTGGCTTTATTACCCTAGGATCTGGAAGAGTTGTTATCATCGACCTGTACTTAATGATGTGAGGGATTAGCCAATGAAACGATCTGTTACGGCGAGCTTTAGGCGCGTTTTGCACAAGAAACATCAATGCTGATTGGTTGATCAAATATCTAACGTCATAGTGTCAAAAGCCGCCCGTATGACCTCTGTCGCGACCTATCGCTGTAGCCGGTCAGATCTTCATGTAGTGTAGGCCATCGAAAGTATAAAAAAACGAAACGAAATATGGATCTGTATTTTAATCAGATTGATTTCAAACCTTTTGGTTTTTAAATGTCTTTTTCCCGAAGAAATAAGAAGAAACACTTTCACATTAGTTCCCGGAGAACAAACAATGAAATGGGTCTAAATGGCCATCAATCTTCTTACGGTGCCGAACACACACAAGTGACGCGTAAGTAAAATGAACATAAATATTGTTATTATTAAATCTCACTCAGAAGTTTACTAAAAAAAATTACCCGTGGACTGGCCGTAGAAGCAAGCATGTGAGTTACACTTTAATTATACATTGCTCAATAAAAACTAGAGATTCCTAGTCAAAACGCCACCAGATCATTAATTGTGAATGTCCGTGCCATTACTTGAAAAAGACTAATAAGTAATTGTATACCATATTTATAATTTTACTCTGTGTCTTTGTACCATTGCTCGAAAAAGACTCCGTAGAATTGTGCCCTATGTATTTGTACCATCGCTTGAAAAAGACTAATTAGTAATTGTACTCTGTGTATTTGTACCATTTTTCGATAAAGACTCCGTAGAATTGTACTCGTGTATTTGTGCCATTGCTTGATAAAGACTAATCAGTAATTGTATTCCGTAGAACTGTGCCCTGTTTACTATTTAACTCGTTGAATTACGTCATTTTGTTTTTTATGCGTACATGTTATTGTTGTGATGTTCTCTGTGTTATATCCGTTGTGTAGAAGCGCCACAGATTGACTGAATGTTCAGCCGTCTAGAAAATTATTATTTATTATAAGGGTTGTCGCATTGTTAAGATTCATCCTGTCTCGCGTTTTTCATATATATATATATATATATATAAATACACACATGTTACAGCAAGAATTTCATATTTTTAAGTTATATTTTTAAAATCTATTAAAATAAAGCCTTGTAATAGATGGTATCTATAAACAGCCCAACCCTGTTAAAGAATAATTCTATTAATCCAATAATTCACTATTGCCAGTTGAGAAATTGGCAAAAATATCATTTTCAACTTCAAATTCAAACGTTTGAAGATAGCTATCCATGGGGGTGGGGGTAGAAAAACCAGGGAGGTAATTGTGTTATTATTTCCGGTGTGAATAATTTTTAAGTGTGATAATGATACCTATGATGATCGTATAATAGTGAGTTGACAATCTATTGAGCAAAAGACATAGAAATAATTATGTTTTTACTTTCTTAGAAAATATGGAATTCTCGCTTTAATATGGTGATGTTATGTGATTGATGGAAGAATTTATAATATTTTTATTATAAGACATTTGTATGAAATAAATCATGTATACTTATATATAGCTCTGTTTTTGATGATTTCATACAGTAAATAGTTCGGCAAATTAAATGAAAATGAAATGAAATTGGGTTTAACATCCTACTCTTCTGCACCTAACCCGGCTAATGGAAGACGGACATACGCCATACAGTGTGCTATGGAGGAAATTTTGCCCGGGCAGCGGCGCTACCGCCTACTCTTATATCGAATTCCAACTGCCAAGGGATCTTTCTCGCGCATGCCAATGTGTACACGGCACCTCCGTTTTTTCACCCATCCGAACAACTAGACAAGCTGTCCTTGTCAGGCCCTCCGTTCTGCATCACCGACAAGAGGAAACCACAAATGAAATGAATTGGGTTTAGACTCTGCTTTTCTGCTCGGACAATGACGGGTATACGCCATATTGTGTGCTTTGAGTGAAATTTCGCCCCTGCAGCGGCATTACAGTGTGACAGTATTACATTAGTTCTTTAATCAGGTTCTTGGATGACAACACTGGTATAAGTTCAAATAATGGTTTTATTCTGCTTCTTACAATAGGTACAAACATCGTGATGTAAACGACCGTAGAACTAACTATATGGAAGGAGTCATGACTTAATTAGCTTGGCTTAGCACGAGTGTGCTAACTCCAGAAGCTTTCGTCTCGTCTCGTCTCGTCTCGTGCCAAGGCACCCATGGCCTTTGCTCAGTCCTGGCCGGATCTTACTCCTAGGTACCTTAATCTAGGCGCTCGCCTAGCATGGCCTCCTGGACCTGACTGAAGATTCGTTTCTGTTCTGAGTTTATAAACGTATTCAAGACAAAGGGGCTCATTAGACACCTGTCTAATGTATCAAGCATCATATGAAGGTTTAACATTCAACATAGTTTATCAGACAAAGAAAGTTAGATAAGTATGGAAGCCTATTGCGGCCATTTCAGAATCTCGTCTTCTCGCCGCGAGAAGTCGAGGGCGAGAACACGAGAACACGAGAAGTCGAGGGCGAGAAGACGAGAAGACGAGAAGTCGAGGGAGCGAGAAGTCGAGGGCGAGGGAGCGAGAGAGCGAGAAGACGAGGAAACAGGGCGAGAATACGAGGATCTCGCCCCGAGAACACGAGATTACTTTCACCTCGACTTCTCGTGTTCTCGTCCCTCGACTTCTCGCTCCCTCGTGTTCTCGCCTTTGAAAAACCTCGTGTTCTCGCTCCCTCGCCCTCGACTTCTCGCTCCCTCGACTTCTCGCCCTCGACTTCTCGTGTTCTCGTGTTCTCGCCTTTGAAAAACCTCGACTTCTCGCTCCCTCGCTCCCTCGCCTTTGAGTCAATCTCGTCTTCTCGTGTTCTCGCTCCCTCGCTTCGTCACAATCTCGTCTTCTCGTGTTCTCGCTCCCTCGCCTCGGAAGTGCAGTTATTACGCATGTCCACTGACTACCGTATCGGCATTTGTATTTTGACATGGATTGTAATAAACGAAAATGTTTGAAGTTCTAGAAAATGTAATAGTCCTAAACAAGTTTAATCTCTTCTTGCACAGATAGTATTGTATTCTGTAATTGATTTTAAGTCTTCAGTCAAATCTTTCTTTGCTCTCTAAAAATATTCATCGGGAGTTTTCACTTGATGCGTGGTTTTGTCAGTGCTGCAGGATGGAGAGCCTGACAAGGGAAAATGTATAGTTGTTCGAATGGGATTTTTAAAAACCAGGTCCGGAATCGAAATGAAGTTGGTTCTACGGTGGCTCACTGCGTAGGAGGTTTTCTGTCTAACTTAATCGAAGTTCATCGCGATTTTTCTGCCTATGTCCACCCTTGTCACTGGTGTAGAACAGAGAGCCTAGCAAGAGACAACGTATAATCGTTCGGATGAAATAAAAATAACCGAGGTGACGTGTCCGGAATCTAAATGAAATGAAATGAAATAAAATGGGGTCTAACGTCCTACTGTTCTGTTCCTAAATTGGGCTAATGACGACGGGCATACGATACAATAATACAGTGTGCTATCAAGGAAATTTTGCCCGGGCAGTGGCGCTAAGGCCTACTCTTATATCGAATTTAAACTTCCAAGTGATCTTTTATGTGCACGCCAATAGGTGTCCTTGACAGGCCCTACGTTTTGCATCACTGACAAGGAGAAATCACGCCCGAAATAAAATCTGGATGAACTTTCTCTTCCAATGCAGGGATCGAATACCAATAGTGGTGTAAGTGGTGTAGGACGGGGGCCTGAGAAGGGACAAAGAATAGTTGTTCGGATGGAATACAAATAACCGAGATCCCGTGGCCGGAATACAAATGGAGCTACGATGGCTCAGTGAGTAGGATCGACGTTTGCTCTTTTACTTTATCAAAGTTTTTCAGGATTTTTCGGTCGGGTTCCTGCTTGTCAGTGGTATAGGATTGAAGACCTGGCAAGGGACAACGTATAGTCGTTTGAACGGTATTATATATAAAATACGAGGTTCTTTGTCCGAAATCGTAATGAAGTGGTGGCTACAATGGCTCAGTGTGTAGGACGTTTGCTCTCTCGCTTCATCGAAGCGCATCGGGCTAAATTTCTGGAGATGTCCTCCCATGTCAGTTGTGTAGGATGGAGGACGGAGGGCCTGGCAAGGGATAACGTGTAGTCGTTCGGTTTCGATTCGTCGTGTGGGGTTTTTCCGGTTTCTCCCACTGTCGCATACATTTCTTTTCCGATGCATTGCACAATACGTCAGCACTAGAATTACGCCTCGAACTACATTTGTCAAGTGTAACCATACTGGGGTGAAAAAATCAAATTCTAAGACAATATCAGAAACCAAAAATCAACGTCATAGGGTCACGGGTCAATAGCCATAATTAGACCATGGAATACCTTTTACGAGACGGAACACGTTGGTTTGTTTCCATTTGTCAGAGAGAATTTTTCTGAAAATATCACAGGTACATGGGGACAGGAACGCCCTTATTAGACTAAGGCACACCAGACCTATAATATAATAATACTAATAGAGTCTATGTGATTTTTCAAAGTTTTTGAGTTTCTGTTATTTTTTGAACATATTTTAAATTTTTGATCTTATTTTATCCATATTTGATGCTAAATAATATAATATTTACTATCAAACATGTAATTCATATTTAAAAAAAAATACCATCTGATGTATAGATCAGGTGTGCCATAGTCTAATAAGGGCGTTCCTGTCCCAATGTACCTGTGGAAAATATGCCGGGATTACTGTATAATACCACATATTAAATGTTGCAGTGACACGATGAAAACGACTAATCCCAGGTCTGTGGAATAAATATGGTCAACAGTAGAGAAATAGCACCAATGATTGAAAGAATCTGTTATTTACTGGAAACAAGTATTTTTTATAAAAAACTATTTCAGTAAAACAATATCCAAGAGAAATACATACTTAATACACATGAAAACGATTTTGGCAAAAATAAACAAACGCAATAATATAAATTTCCTCATACACAACAATACCATACACTACTAGTAAGAGAAATGAGGTTTAACGTCCACTCGACACAAATTTGGTCATTTCCGGACTAACATATGGTTTAATTTTATTTCAATAATTCGCTTGCGCGTATGGGTCTTTAGCAGTGGGAGGAAACTGGAGTGCCCGGAGGAAAACCCACAAGGTTGAGAAGGCAACCTATCTCCATGCCACATATGCTCACACAGGGATCGAAACCACAGCCGCAAGCCAGAGGTGACCGGCCAGCTAGAGGTTGAAGCGTGGCACTCTAAACCACTAGGCCATCCCAACCCCCCCACTACTAGTAAATGAAATGAAATGGGTTTTAACGTCCTACTCTTCTGCACCTAACCTGGGTTAATGGAAGACAAGCATATGCTATACAGTGTGCTATGAGGAAATTTTGCCCGGGCAGCACCGCTACAGCCTACACTTATATTGAATTCCAACTGCCAAGGGATCTTTTACGTGCACGCCAATGTGTACACTGGACCACGGTTTCCCATACCATCTTAACGACTAGACAGCTGTCCTTGTCAGGCCCCTCAGTTCTGCATCATTGACAAGGGGAAACCACACCGGTAAATTGAGATGAACTTTCTTGGCCAATGCAGGGATCTAACACACCACAAGTATTGATGAAAAATGTATATAATAATTATAATAATATCATTGTTCTGGAGAACGGTTTCTAATCTGCTGTTCAGATTGTTATATTCACAGAATACACACAGATCAGGTCTTGTGCCCATTTACACTGTACAAGATATATACCAGTAAATAAAAATAAATATAAGAGAAAAACAAATAGTTATCTTAATGATTCCAGTAAAATGAATTAGAAATGAAATGAAGTTTAACGTCCTACTGTTATGTTCCTATACATGTACTGGGCTAATGAAAACAGGCATACACCATACAGTGTGATATGAGGGAAATTTGGCCGGGTATTGCACTATTCCCTACTCTTCTTTCGAATTCCAACTGCCAAGGGATCTTTTTATGTGCACACCAATGTAAACAAAGGACCTCGGGTTTTTCATCACATCCGGACGACTAGACAGCTGTAATTGTACCTTTTTACATGCACACCAATGTATACAAGAGACCGCAGTTTTTCGTCACATCCAAACGACTAGACAGCTGTCCTTGTACCTTGTTAGACCCTCCTTTTGCACCACTGACAAGGAGAAACCACGTCGGAAATGAAACAGAATAAAAAAATAAAATGGGGTTTAACGTCCTACTGCTCTGTTCCTAAGCTACACTAATGAAGATGGGCATATGCTATACAGTGTGCTATCGAATTCCAACTGCCAAGGGGTCTTTTTACGTGCACACCAATGTATACAAGGGACCTCGGTTTTTCGGTACATCCAATCAACAAGACGGCTGTCCTTGTACCTTTTTACAGGCACACCAATGAATACAAGGGACCTCAGTTTTACGTAACATCCGAACGACTAGGGGGGTTGGGATGGCCTAGTGGTCTAGAGTGCCGCGCTTCGGCCTCTAGCTGGCTGGTCACCTCTGGCTTGCGGCTGTGGTTTCGATCCCTGGTGTAAGCGTATGTGGCATGGAGATAGGGGCGCCTTCTCAACCTCGTGGGTTTCCTCCGGTTTCCTCCCACTGCTAAAGACCCCTAGGCGCAAGCGAATCATTGAAATAAAATTGAACCATGTTAGTCCCGAAATGACCTAGTTTGTGTCGAGTGGACGTTAAACCCCATTTCTCTCTCTCTCTCCGAACGACTAGACAGCTGTCCTTGTACCTTGTTAGACCCTCCTTTTGCACCACTGACAAGGAGAAACCACGTCAGAAATGAAACAGAATAAAAAAATAAAATGGGGTTTAACGTCCTACTGCTCTGTTCCTAAGCTAGACTAATGAAGATGGGCATATGCTATACAGTGTGCTATCGAATTCCAACTGCCAAGGGGTCTTTTTACGTGCACACCAATGTATACAAGGGACCTCGGTTTTTCGTCACATCCAAACAACTAGATGGCTGTCATCGTACCTTTTTACATGCACACCAATGAATACAAGGGATCTCGGTTTTACGTGACATCCGAACAACTAGACAGCTGTCCTTGTACCTTGTTAGACCCTCCTTTTGCACCACTGACAAGGAGAAACCACGTCGGAAATGAAACAGAATAAAAAAATAAAATGCTGTTTAACGTCCTCCTGCTGTGTTCCTAAGCTTGACTAATGAAGATGGGCATATGCTATACAGTGTGCTATCATGGAAATTTTACCAGGGCAGCGGCGCTACGGCCTACTCTCATCACATCAGAACGACTAGACAGCTGTCCTTGTACCTCGTCAGTCACCCCCTCCCCACGGCCTGCACCACTGACAAGATAAACCACCTCGGAAATGAAATAGAATAAAAATAAAACAAAACCATACAATATTAATCAGCATAGTGACAAAATATAACATGAAAATTTATTGTCATATACAGTACATTTAATTAAAACATTTTTTAAAATATGTATTAAATGTATTTAAAAACTGCTTAAAAAATACATGTACATGAATACAGGTTTAAGCCTACTCATAAAAAATCACATAATTTCATAGATATCATCATCAGTATTAAAATCAATGTCACTGTCGAACAATTTACACAAATCCATACAAGAAAGTTTTCACTTGTAACAAGTACATCTATCTGTAATGCAGCCTGATTTGTATCCACAGTGAAAATTTTATTTGGTGCTTGATCTCTAGTTACCCTAACCCTGTCATTTTAAACAGTAGTGTTTAACAAAAGGGGGAAAAAATTTTGCAGCTACAGTAAGGCAACCCGGGGGGAATGTGCCAGAATAGGCCCGCGTTTTGATTGGCGGTGCAAGGGACAAAGCAACATTTTCATCCAGGGGACACATGCAAAGTCAATCTGGTGTGGAATTAATTCACACATATTTTTTTCATAAATAGGGCCTAACATGTGCTCTTGTACCAACTCATCTATTTTGGTTCTCTTTTTCTCCATAACATCTTGGGTATATTTCTTAAAGTACTGTGCATGGTGTTTCACCTCAATGGTGACAGTCTTCACCATATTAGTCCTTATTGGTCTGAGTGGTCTTGATTCGAGTAGTCCTTACTCCTCGGTGACTGCGCGTTGTCAATAGTTGTCATGCATTTAGGAATATAAGAATATCTATCTTTATCAATCAACTTGTTAAATGATCCCCTTAACAAATTAACCAGACCAATTATTCTTTTTTTGTTGGTAAAATTTTAGCTGCTTGCTTCTAACATCACTTTCAAACTTTCGTCAACAAGTTTGGAACCGTGGTAATGTTTCATACACAGTTGGGTTTTTTTTGAAGTTGAAATGTGAGAACTCTGTATTATTAGTATACCCCAATGATTGAGAACTTTGTCTGCACATTCCTGGAGTTCTTTGTCTTACAAATCAGCATTTGTCTCCGGCACAAACCTGCCATTTCCATCTAATTCGATCCAATGGTTAGCCAATACCTAAAATTGTTCCCAGCTTGTCGCATTGAACGGTTTTAGCTTAGTGTTTTTAACAAAATATTCACAAGTGTCTGATTGGCGAGCTATGTCACGTGATTTGTTAAAACCAAATCACCGCGGAATTCAAATACCATCGCACATTAAGTAAGCCTGTATTTATTTTACGGCTTCTGTCAAACGTCAAAGAATGGATAACAGAAAAGTCGCGTGACAATGAAGTAATACTAGAAGAATTAGATGATGTACCTTTTTTTACCCGAAACTTGCTAGGACGGAAAACAGAAGCAGGCTAGCTAGAAATTTCTCACCACGGCATATATATGTAGGCCTAAAGTGGAGAATTTTTTGCCTGGACGTATTTTTTCTATTTTTTTATACATTGTCTACCGTAAACAAAGAAGTACTTGTAGCCTACTTTATCTACTTTAATATATATATATTATAAATAAAATCTAAGTGTGTATGGGTGTGTTTATGTATGTTTGTATACTCCACCTACACATTATTATGTGTTATTAAATTAACCAGCATCACAACAGGAATGTTTTAGGTCAGTGAATTCGGGCCCAAGGCGAATTACGCTTCGTCGCCGCGATTAACCCCCACATATCTCGTATCAAATTGAAAAGAACGACCACGTACATGTATGTATTTTAGGCCATCGAATCTGTCCTACAGGCAAATTTGGGCCACGAACGAATAAAACCTCGGGCGAATTTAGGTCCCGTGGGAATTTGAGCACTGGGCGAATATGGGCCCCTAGCAAATTTGGGCCATGGGCGAACTTGGACCCCGGGCGAATTTGGGCCCGTGTATAGGCGGGTAAACTACGAGTAGTTTATTTGATAATATTAGCATCATAGAAAGAAGCGGGTATCGAAACCGAGCCCCCCCCCCCACACACACACACACGCACGCCAATGTGTAGCCTATACGAGACCTCGCTGTTCCATGTCATCCGAACGACATGCTGTCCTCAGGCCTTCCGTCCTACACTGATAAGAGGGTACCTCGCAAGAAAGGCTAGACTACGCATTGAGCCACCGCAGCTCCAACTTATTTCGAATCTGGACACATGACCTCGCTCTTTTAACCCAACCCTTCCTTCTCCACTGATATGGAAAAAACCCGCTAGAATATTTCCGATGAACTTTGATGAAATGAAATGAAATATGGTTTGACGTCCTACTGTTCTGCTCCGACTGTGCTATAAGGGAAATTGTGCTCGGAAAGCGGCACTTAGGTCTCCTCTTATATCGCATCCAGGCTGCCAAGGGATCTTTTACGTGTACGTCAATTTACAGATAAGGATTTTCATCCCATCCGAACAAATAGACAACTGTCCTTGCCAAACCCTCCGTCCTGCACCAATGCAATGACATGGGGAAACCACATCGGAAAACCCGATAAACTTTCTTGTCCAATGCAAGGATCGAACACGTGACCTTCAGTTTAGTGAGCCAGCGTCTTACCCACTTAGATGCCGTGGCTCCAAACATTTACGTCCTACTCACTGAGCCACCGTAGCTCCCACTTCATTTTGATTCCGAACACGGGACATTGTTTTTCTATGCCACCCGAACGACTATACGTGGTCCCCTGTCAATTCTTTCCTCCTACACCACTGAAGTAAGAGAGCAAACGTCCCACTCACTGACCCACCGTAGTTCCCACTTCAATTAGATTCCGGACACGAGGCCTCGGTTATTTTTATTCATTCCGAATGATTATACTTTGTCTCTTGCTAAGCTCTCCGTTCTACAGGACTTCGGTTATTTTTATGCCATCCGAACTATTATACTTTGTCTATTGCTAAGTTCTCCGTCCTACACCACTGACAATAGTGAACATCGCCAAAAATCACGAGGAACTTTGAAGAAGTTACAGAGCAAACGTCCTACCCAGTGAGCCCCCGTAGAACCAACTTCCTTGCGATTCCAGACACAGGACATCGTTTTTTAAAATCCCATTCGAACAACTATACATTGTCCCTTGTCAGGCTCTACATCCTGCAGCACTGACAAAACCACGCATCAAGTGAAAACACCCGATGAATATTTTTAGAGAGCAAAGAAAGATTTGACTGAAGACTTAAAATCAATTACAGAATACAATACTATCTGTGCAAGAAGAGATTAAGCTTGTTTAGGACTATTACATTTTCTAGAACTTCAAACATTTTCGTTTATTATAATCCATGTCAAAATACAAATGCAAATACGGTAGTCAGTGGACATGCGTAATAACTGCACTTCCGAGGCGAGGGAGCGAGAACACGAGAAGACGAGATTGTGACGAAGCGAGGGAGCGAGAACACGAGAAGACGAGATTGACTCAAAGGCGAGGGAGCGAGGGAGCGAGAAGTCGAGGTTTTTCAAAGGCGAGAACACGAGAACACGAGAAGTCGAGGGCGAGAAGTCGAGGGCGAGAAGTCGAGGGAGCGAGAAGTCGAGGGCGAGGGAGCGAGAACACGAGGTTTTTCAAAGGCGAGAACACGAGGGAGCGAGAAGTCGAGGGACGAGAACACGAGAAGTCGAGGTGAAAGTAATCTCGTGTTCTCGGGGCGAGATCCTCGTATTCTCGCCCTGTTTCCTCGTCTTCTCGCTCTCTCGCTCCCTCGCCCTCGACTTCTCGCTCCCTCGACTTCTCGTCTTCTCGTGTTCTCGCCCTCGACTTCTCGTGTTCTCGTGTTCTCGCCCTCGACTTCTCGCGGCGAGGGGACGAGATTCTGAAATGGCCGCAATAGGCTTCCATAGATAAGACATGCCAACAACAGTTATAGTTACGCAATGACATAAGGAATACTACCAAGATCTCCAGCCGGGTCTTGATAGCAACAGGTTTATGTTACAATCACTAACACGTATTTTAATATGGCAGGACGCTTCTATGACATATGTCATTGTGTAATATACCTATCCCTCTTTTTAGAAAAAAATATGAAATATTTTTTTAAAGCCTTTACAAATTTGAATATAACTGGGATCGATAATATCTACCCTAATCTTAAAAGATAAAAATAACAATAAGAATGAAAAGACATATAAATACAAACAACACTTGTAAAATGTCGTATACAAAAATGTCTATAAACAAAAAGAAAAGGTAAATGAAACACACACGAATTTAAAAGTTATATATACTTGTAAAATGTCATAATATCCAAAAATGTCTTTAAACAAAATGAAAAGGTCAATGAAAAACACACGAACTTAAAAGTTATATACACACAATCGGTCACACACGCGAGTCAATAAAAAAAAAACAAACGAGATCCTGGAATCACAAACACAGGCTACTCTTATTATTCATATAAATGGTGGAATCGCGAACACAAACTACTAGTACTATAATTATCTTCTTAGACCGATTATTTGGTGGAATCGCGAACACAAACTACTGTAATTATCTTCTTAGACCGATTATTTGGTGGAATCGCGAACACAAACTACTGTAGTAATTATCTTCTTAGACCGCTACTGCACTGTCGTAGCCAACTGTAGGGGTGGGGTACATATGATGCCCTTCCTCGTTCCAGTAATGTTGAGGGGTCAGAATTTTCCCTGCTCCGTTTAGTTCAACTATTGTTGTTGACCGGTAGTCTTTTCATTTTCCATACCGTCTGGCAAAACGGCGTGTTATGACATGTGCTATGAAGAGTATTAACTGCCACCCGTGCCGAAGTTTTATCATCTGCTTATCATACCATGGAGTGAACTTAATTAATAGTTAATCAAATTAGCAAGTGGAACAGACTTGACTTTAGATAACTTAAGAGATAAACCGGTAATATTTTGTGAATGTTAAATTCCTAATTACGATATTGTTAACTCAATTCTAGTTAAACAACCACAAAACATTTTACTTCGCAATATAAACCTCTCAATAGGCTACTAATTCTAAATGCCAAAATATGTGTTCAAAAACAAACCATTATAATTCATAATCTTTTAAAAACAACATGACGCGTTTTAAAACAAATAATATATATACAATTTTGTTTCAGTAATTTTCCTACATATAGTTAAAGACTGTTCCACTACTAGCTTGAAAGACGATATAATATATTAAATTTAGTAACGACACCATGATGTTGAATGACGCGTGATGATAAACTGCTGGTTGCCCAGTTAAATTTTAATCCATAGCACTTATGTCATTTATGAACCGTCGCCATGGTAGGATTTAGAAAAGACTTACCTGTGAATACTAAAATCTGTGGCCTGTGACGTCTAGTGGTATAAGACTTCAAGCGTTGCTCTGGTCTACGGCATCAATTAATATGTGACAGTATTACATTAGTTCTTTAATCAGGTTCTTGGATGACAACACTGGTATAAGTTCAAATAATGGTTTTATTCTGCTTCTTACAATAGGTACAAACATCGTGATGTAAACGACCGTAGAACTAACTATATGGAAGGAGTCATGACTTAATTAGCTTGGCTTAGCACGAGTGTGCTAACTCCAGAAGCTTTCGTCTCGTCTCGTCTCGTCTCGTGCCAAGGCACCCATGGCCTTTGCTCAGTCCTGGCCGGATCTTACTCCTAGGTACCTTAATCTAGGCGCCCGCCTAGCATGGCCTCCTGGACCTGACTGAAGATTCGTTTCTGTTCTGAGTTTATAAACGTATTCAAGACAAAGGGGCTCATTAGACACCTGTCTAATGTATCAAGCATCATATGAAGGTTTAACATTCAACATAGTTTATCAGACAAAGAAAGTTAGATAAGACATGCCAACAACAGTTATAGTTACGCAATGACATAAGGAATACTACCAAGATCTCCAGCCGGGTCTTGATAGCAACAGGTTTATGTTACAATCACTAACACGTATTTTAATATGGCAGGACGCTTCTATGACATATGTCATTGTGTAATAACAGTGTGAACACAGGACTTGGATTTTTGGTCCCAGCCGAACGACTGGACACTTTTCAGAGACTCAGTCCCGCCCCACCGACAAGGGCCCGAGAGCAAATCACGTCTGGAAATCTTTCTCGACCAACACCGGCAGTCAGAGCCGTATAAATGAAATGAAATGAACTGGGTTTTAACGACCTACTCTTCTGCACCTAACCTGGGCTAATGGAAGACGGGCTTACGCGGAGCCTTATAATATATAATGCTCTGCCGGGAGTGAACCCAAGACCTCCTGCTTACCGAGCCAGCGTGCTCTTCCTCCGTCGCACGTAGGTACCTGGCAGAGTAAATAGGTCAGTTGACTGCAGCAGTTTAAGGATCAAGTAATCTCTCTCTCTCCCTCTCCTACTTGTATAGTCTACATCAGCTTGGGAGTCACGGCGAGTAAGGCGCTGTCTCAGTAACCACGAGGTCCGGGGTTCAATCCCGAAGTTTTCCCTGGGATCTCCTAATGTTACTTCCCCTTGTCTATACATAGCGGGGAGGATGTACTGACAAGGAACAATATTTAGACGTTAGGGTGAGGCAACAAACTGGGGCGCCGTATACAGGCTGGTTTGCACGTAAAAGACGGTTGGTATTCGAAATTTCCTCGCTCGGTGCAGAAGTTGGGCATGAAACCATTAGACTGTCGTCTGTATAGGGAAAATGTGCTTAAAAATCGATTTTTGTTGCACCCCCCCTGGGTCTAAAAAATGTTGCCATTTTCTTATAATACAAGGTTTCTAGTGATGGAAAATCCATATTCCCACCTTCAGATATTGCCAGTTTTTAAAATATTACCCATTTACCCAGGGTCTCGGTCACTTTATCATGCTTGTCTAACATGACTTTGACGTCGTGATTTTGGATGATAAAATTACTGCAGGTGAATAATTTTTTTCGTATGTACTGCCCAAATGCACAGCAACATTTGAAAAAAAAAATTATGGAAATATCTCAATTTGTATATGCACAGGACCAATTATAAGCGCCCACAAAGCAGTAATGTTGCACATCGTAGCATGTTTTTGTCTATTTATGAAAATACAGCGTCATTGTATTGATATTGAATTTAATTTATTATCAGAAATCATACATAAATTTGATAATTGCATAGACATATTTGATTTCAACCAAAAAACAATACATAAACGTGATATTTCAAAGAGGGGTCCCAGGTAAAAAGGTATAAGGGGAGATAACTCGTATCATAAATGACCTATAAATATTGAACAAAGACTAAATTTCTCCTTGGCAACCCACCCTATCACCAAACAAAGAATGAAAACAAATTTAAAACATTAATCTTTTATGTAATGACTAGTATTAAAGGTTTAAATAGATATAAATTAGGCCTTTGTATTGCAATTTACAACAACATTTCAATATCAATATTTTTTTAAAATACAGAAAACATTTTTTTCATTTTTAATAACTGTTATATCAATAATTTTTTTAAATGTTGCTGTAACAGTTGTGCAATAATTAATGCTTAAATAGTTAAAATATAAAATATAAAAAAATATAAAAACAGTTAAACAAAGTACTAAAATCAACAAATGGAAAAGTATTTACACATTTATTTATCTTTCGATATATTGTTTGGTTATCTTTTAAAGATATGAATCATGCCCGTGTATTATAATTAAAAACAACATTTCAAAACTAGTTTAAAATACAGAAAACCCTTTGTTTTGTTAAAATAATAATTCAATTAAATCTGGACATAAAGTAGTTGAATATTATACATGTAGTTAGTATGTAAAATACAGGTAAAACAAACAGTTAAACAAAATACTAAAATCAAAAAATGGAAAAGTATGTACATATTTATTCATCTTTATCTAGTGATATATTTTTTTTAAAGGTTAAAATAGATATAAATCATGTCTGTGTAGTGTAATTTAAAACATTTCAAAACTAGTAAAAGTGCTAATAAAAAATGTTGACACATTCTTAGAACGGATGTTTTAGTGCATTTGGACACCACAATCTAGTCATTTTGTGCCAATTCACTTGCCATCAAATATACCAGCACTACTTATACTATAGAGTATAGAATAAATCGGCTACTCCCACACCTTGTCATTGAGGTCGCTGATAATGGGATTCGAAATCAAGTCCATTGATGACAGACCTTTTTGTAACCACTTGGCTATATAAATCCCTTCCCACCCACTAGTTGCCTATGTAGGCCTATGATATAAAATAGATATAACAACTACTACAAGTATGAAATAAATTCACCCTGACGACTGAACTGTGGGTTTTCTTGTTGGGAATCGAACATAATCCTTGTAGCATCGTAGATGGTACCTAACTTCAACAGCAACACAGTCTTTATCTCTGATGTGCCTGAGAATGGTTTCATCTTCTTTCTTAATTGCTGCTTCTCTAAGTCGCCCTAAAAAGATATGGAAAATTGTAAATATCATGGATATCATAAACCAACTAGAAGTAGAATGCATATTCGTTTTCTGGTTACATATGCATAAATAAAAAAACCCATAAAATTCTTTATGCAACAGTTTTTATGTGTATAATAGGCTTTGTATGGAGCAAACTACTTTTAACAATGAACTAGACAACTTTTGGCAGACCTGGTAAATACATGTACATAACCCTGCGTGTTCGGATAGGCTACTCCCACACGTTTTCACTGAGATCGCAGAGAATGAGACTCGTACCCTCGACTATTGATGACAGACTGATAGATAACACCTATCGGCCACCCGACCACTCTCCCCAATAAACGCCTTTTACGACACGCTGAGGAGGGTCGATGGGCCTATTCCACTAGGTAACACTGGGCATAGCCAGGAAAGGAGGGTGGGGGGGACAATATTAAATCAAAACAGTTGAACAAACAATAAAAACTTACCCCCATCTTTAATTTCTGCTAAAACCAGCTTATCAGATAGAGACAGTCTTATTCTGACACCTGTAGAACAAAGGCACTTTTTTGCAGATAATGCACAGGAGGAAAGACATGTCCTCGCAGGTGGACAGAACCTTGTCTAGAGGTGGATTGACTCTCATCACTCCTTTGCTTCTCACCAGACTGTAGCCTAATGCAACTCTTTTAGTAGCTCGTTTAATCTTTGTTCTGTCTGTGAATCTCGAATAACACTTGGAATGATAGCCATAAACCCATAGTCACATAGTGCATCATCTTTATTCCCTATAAATACGAACATACTGAGTCCTAATTTTATTGCACACATAAACAAAATAAGCAAATTAGAACCTGAGAGAAGAATTTAGGTGGCAACAAATATCCATAATAAAAATTACTTTTCTTTTATGAAAAACAATAAGACACTGCCACCCGTTTGCACTTGATTTGTGAAAAGACACTTAGACAATCTGGGGTTAATAAAATAAAACCAAAGGCTAGCGTGAATGCTATCGATTTTAAAACAAACCTATATGAACTAACAACTATACATGTATAACGAGACTATAGGCCTACAATGTGAACGTCAACAAACATTATTATTATTTATCGTAACTTGCACACAGCAATGACAACAAACAAGAAATAATATATACGGACGTAAGCTCTCGTTGCGTTGTACAGTCCCGATCATTTGTGATGAGTACAGGTGTCTATAAAATTTAATCCGCCTATCATTTTGTGTTTCGCTGAAAAATAAAATGGCGACTCTACTTTCAATTTTAGTTTGATTTAGTTGATAAACTTACCATCAAATACATCTTTATATTGTTGGCACACTTTTAGCTCGTTTCCATCAAGATTTGACCATTCTTTAAAACTTAAAACAACCTTATTCCAACTGGTATCTGTAAATTTAATCAGCTTTCCACAATCTTTGTCTACGAGGTGGATAAGGCACTTACATCGTCTTAAAGTAAACACGCTAACTCGACTCACCTTTTGACCTGTGAACTTGAGGTCAAATTGGCTCTAGAGTGTTTTTGATTGGTTGTTTGTTTTAATGATATGCATCAGGTGTAAATAATGGTTGATAAACTTCATGGCGCGAATAGAAACTTGCGACGTCTCGTTTATAAAAACTGGCACATTCTAGAAGCGGGAAGGCGGCTTTTTATCCATATAAATTCACATTTTACTAATGTGTGACTTTACAACTAAACCCATTTTATAGAAATTTTTTGAAACGATAGCTACTGACAGACGACAGTCTACATAAATTCAAGTGTGGTTTCAGTTTTGTCACTGGTATTCGATCGGGGGGGGAGGGGGGGCAGCGAATTATTGAAACAAAATTAAACCATATATTAGTCTCGAAATTGCCTAGTTTGTGCCGAGTGGATGTTAAACCGATCTCTCTCTTTGGGGGGTGGGATGGCCTAGTGGTCTGGAGTGCCGCGCTTCGACCTCTAGCTGGCCGGTCACCTCTGGCTTGCGGCTGTGGTTTCGAACCCTGGTGTGAGCGTATGTGGCATGGAGATAGAGGCGCCTTCTAAACCTCGTGGGTTTCCTCCGGACACTCCGGTTTCCTACCACTGCTAAAGACTCCTACGTGCAAGCGAATTATTGAAATAAAATTGAAACCATATGTTAGTCCCAAAATGACCTAGTTTGTGTCGAGTGGACGTTAAACCCCATTTCTTTCTTTCTCTCTCTCTCTCTGATTGGATTGAACGGAAAAGAACCACTGACAGTTAGAATTCGATGTAAAATCCCCGGAGTAGGCCTTTGACAATCGGCTTATACAGACAGTTATTAGGACGTTCCACTTCATTGCATTTCTAACCAATAATCTTCAAACTTTAAATAAAATGTCTAGACCTTCCGACGAGACAAAAATCCGCTAATCACTTTCTCACTAAAACTATTTTTCATGTATCATTTATACAAGTGACAAACAAGTCTAAAATCGTAAAATAATTCAAATTTATTTCAAGAATAGGCAATGTCAATGTTTAAAAAAACTCTAGCCCATAACCCATCGCATGTGTTTTGACACGCCCTATGTGATTTGACACGTCCTGTGTGTTTTGACACGTAGGGTTTTGTAGCTCGCAGTCCAGTCACAAGTGATTTGATTAAAATACAGATCTCTATTTCGTTTCGTTTTTTTATACTTTCGATGGCCTACACCTTGTGTAGTAAAGGCAAGTAAAACGAAATTTTGAACTATAAAAACGAAACGAAATAGGATCTGTGTTTTAATCAGATTGCGCCACAAGAAACAGGATGAAAGTTTTGTTATGTGCAGGACAAAAAGTTTCTACGACCAGTCTGCGATCTTCTACGGCGCTGAACACACGCAAGTGACGCATAAATCATCACGTGCGTGTTTACTCAAATTTCCCCGCACGTACGATGGGTTGTGAGCTTGACTCTAAACGGCCCATACACGTTCAATAATTCCGTCAATATATTAACTCAATAATATTGGACGTGTGGGGGTTATATTGATGTAAAAATATTGTCAATAACCATCATTGTGTCAATATATTGACGGATCAAAACCATTTTGATTTTAATTGACGGTCAGTGAATTTACGGAATGAACTATTGATCATGTGTGGAGAATCTGTCAATAATTGCATCAATATTTTTATTCCATCTCCAACCTTGGAAGAATACACATGGCCTCCATTTTGAAAAATGATCCAAAAATGATGAAATTATTGATGGAAATATTGAATCTCGTGTGGGCAATTCCCGTCAATATTATTAAGTCAATATATTGATGGTTTTATTGAACGTGTATGGGCCGCTTAACAATGACTCATATTAATCGTCCTGTTCTTCCGGATCCGACAAAAGATTTTCCACCTCTTCAAATAATTCATCGACCTCTTCAGAAGCATCTTCCGAAGATTCCTTAGACGATTCACTGCGTTTTCTCCTGTCACCGTCTTTGCCTTCTTTAGAAACATTTTCCGAAGACTCCTGGGATACGTCACGGCGTTTTCTACTGCCGCCGGGATTGCGCAGATTCTCGGCTGCCTGAAGCAATGTATCTAATCCGAAGCTTGGTTGAAGTGGGTCCGTAATCAATTGCTCCATTAAAGTTTGCAGATTATTTAAAGCGAAGGCGTAAAGGTCCGCTCGTGCTCTGTAGAAATTGTTCAATGCAGGATTTGCATCGCCATTCGTTCTGGCGATTGCTTCTTGAATTGCCGCGGCATTTCTCAACAAAGCTTTGCGAAAAGCACCAATTTCGAAATTTATTCTCGTCTGTAGGATATTCATTGTTGTTGTGTCCATTGGTGGCATTGTGGTTTCCATTGGTTGCATTGTGGTTTCCATTGGTTGCATCGTAGTTTCCATTGGTTGCATCGTAGTTTCCATTGGTTGCATTGTAGTTGCCGTTGTTTGCACCGTAGGTTCTATCGTTATTTGAGAAGCCAATAATTGAGCAGCTTGTCGCAACACAAACAGGCGAATTATGGGTTGAGATGGACTAGTTACCAATCGTGCTACTAGCGTGGCTAAATTCTCCAAAGCAAATGAGTAAATCTCAGCAGCTAACTGGATTCTGGTCAGAAGCGCATTCGCCCTGTTGATTCTTTGCTGAATAAGGGCTGCCCTTGCGTTTAATATTCGCCTGAGTCTGGAAACTTCAAAAATAATTCGTCGCTGTATTTGAACTGCCCTGGGTAAAGCGAATCGTCGTCTTCCGAGAAAGCGACGGAAATCGGCGGCGGATTCTTCGGATGATGACTCTGCAGATCGGCGTTTTCTGTCACTTTTGGCCCCTTGGAAAAGCTGTCGTAATCTCAGTCGACGTTGGAAAGGACTTTTGATCAATTCGGCTACTAGTTCTGGTAAAACAGCGATCACTTCGTTGATGTCCATTAAATCCTGTTGGAGATTGACCAGCAGATTTCCCAATCTATTTTTGCTTCTCGTGAGCCAGAGTATCCGCCTTGGTAAGATTCCCTGAAGTCTTGTTACCTCAGCGTCTATCCTGGCCTGTAGTTGCGAAGCGGCTGGGTCCATGGTAACGGGTAGGACAACAGCTTCTGAATACAGAATAGTACAACACAAAGCCATTGCAACTGCTATAGAATTCCACGCCATGGTATATAGATAGGTTCAACTACAAACCTTCAATGTACGTAAAATAAACTTAAATGATTCTATAAACAGTAGTAGTAGTAGCAATAGTGGTAGCAGTAGAGGTACCTAGTTCGTTACTCGTTAACGTTTGCTTCCACAGGGATTCCACCAGAAATAGTAAGCCTAGTAGTAGTACTTTAGTTCTGTAAGGTCTGCTTCCAGAATGATTCTATACCACTCTGGCGTTTCTCTTTTATAGCAAAAACCCACCCGGCCATCTATTCCTGGTCATTTCTTCCAAACAACAAAGAAAAAAGGTTTAAGAATTAACACACCCAAAGATAATTTTTAAACCAAGCAGAAAGATGAAACATGTTTGTGACTTTCATTATGATTTTCATTTGATGCGTGTGGAAGGACAGTTTGTAGTTATGTAAGATGTAACAAAATTGAAAATAAAAAAGACTGTCTAGGTGTGTCCCGTGCCTGTTTGTGGCTAATAGACTGGAAGACTCGATTATCTACGATTATAACATATATGTTAATATGTTTTTTATTTGGGTCTGTATCGTGATCAGCCCTATAGGCGGTTTGTATTGCGCCGTGGGCGAACTAATGAGGTGGAAAAACTCCAACTGTTTGACCGGTATCGTAAAATAAAACTAACTCCGTCCAGTCCATCCCTTTACTATCTTGAATAATTTCTAGGTCTGTGCATGACACTGCTAAATTTTTTGTGGATGTATTAGAGAGAGAGGGGGAAATGGGTTTTACGCCTGCTTGACACAAATAGGTCATTTCGGGTCTAACACATGGTTCAATTTCATTTGAATAATTTTCTTAGCAGTGGGCGAAAACCGGAGAACCTGGAGAAAACCCAAGAGGTTGGGCAGGCGACCTTTCTCCTTGTCATGTACAATCGGAGAATCGAAACCATGCCAGTTGACTCAATGACAAACGTTATGATACAGCGCCCACACGTTATCCATTCGCCGCCCCCCCCCCCCGCCAGCCCTTGTGGAGGTTTTAATTAAACCTCCATTGGACTAATGTAAATCAAGCGGGGGGGGGGGGGAGAGAAATGGGGTTTAACGTCCACTCGACACAAACTAGGTCATTTTGGGACTAACATATGGTTTCAATTTTATTTCAATAATTCGCTTGCGCGTAGGGGTCTTTAGCAGTGGGAGGAAACCGGAGTGCCCGGAGGAAACCCGCGAGGTTGAGAAGTAGGGGAGGGGGAAATGGTAATGGCTTAAAGCGTGCGCGTAAGATCATATGGTCTGTCACTAAGTCAAGTGGCGTGGCTTCAATTCTTTGCTTGTACATGACAAGGAATGGGGTCACCTGTGCCATTCTGTGGGATTACTCCAACTGATAAAGACTCCTACGCACAAACAAGTTATTGAAATAAAATTGAACGAAATGTTAGTTCCGAAATGCCTCTCTTTCTCTCCCCTTCTCTCTCTCTGTCTCTCACTCTCCATCTCTCAATGAACAAGAAATTACCCCTCTCTCTCGCTCTCCTTTTCCCTACCTCTCTCTATCTGGCTGTTTTGAAATTCGATATACGATAAGGCCTTAGCGTTGCTGTGGGCAAAGTTTCAGGATGGAACACGGGATCGCTCCAGGTTAACGATCCAACGTCTTACTCGCTGATCCACCGCTAATCCTGAAAGCCTAATACACTGAAACATCAACGAAACCAAATTCAGAGAACCCCTAACCAAACGCCGCTTTAATAAAAATAGTTATTTTGTTCCATAATGTTTTTGTGGTTATTACAGAGAGGGAGAGAGGGATAAATGGGTAATTTCGGGACAAACATATGGTTCAATATTATTTCAATAGTACGCTTGCAAGTAGGGGTCTTTAACAGTGCGAGGAAACCGGAGAAAACCCACGAGGTCGGAGCAGAACAGTAAGACGTTGAACCCCAATTAGGCGTTTCCCCCTTTTCCTTGACAATGTCTATCTGCTCAAATTCTAAGATTTCAATTTTTCAGATCACCCCATTTATCAAAGTATCAAAGAGATGTTCCAAGTCACCGAGTTCTCGAGGTCCGTTTGAACTGGTTTTATTTGACTGTTCATTTACATAAAAATCACATTCTTAATCCCCCAGTGCACATAAAAACTATAAATTTATGTGTATATACATAAATAAATTAGACAATACGTCCAGTTAAAAAATCAAACAACATATAAATATTTTCATCGTGATATACACCTGCCGAAGGGCTGTTTTCTGGGGCCCTAGAAATCCCTCTCGGTTTGCTTCTGATCATGGACTTCCCGTTCAATCAAATCAAATCCTTTGCCCCCCCCCCCCCTATAAATCTGGTCTGCTCTCTGTCGATAATTTTAGAAAAATTTTATATACACCAGAATGTATAATTTTTAATACGAACATGTTTGATAGTAAATATTATATGATTTAGCACCAAATAGGAAGAAGAAAAAAGAAGATTAAAATTTTTGAAAAATATGAAGAAGAAAAAAAACAAAATAAAAATTTTTGAAAAAATCACATATATAGGTAAGAAGGGCGTTCCTGTCCCACTGTACCTGAGACAAGGACTCGCTACTTTGTACTTTGGCGCTTACAAGGGCACTTCGTTGAGGTTCGCAAGTCCGTTCGTTTGACATTTTGTTCTCTGGTCGGATAAACTACTGAACAGGCGACGGACGGTATGTGGTCAGATTTATTTATCTAGACGATCGATGCCTCACTAAAAACTGCCAGACAGCATTTCCGACAGTGTATTTTTCAAAGTTTTCTGCGGGAGTCCCCATACCCTTCATAAAGACTCCCTACTTTGGCGCTCGTGAGTGGGATTCGCCGAGGTTCGCAAGTCCGTTCGTTTGACACTTTACCTGAACGATCATTGCCTGAAATACCGACAGGTTGCATTACCGACAGCCTGTTTTTCAAAATTTTCTGGGCGAGGACCCCTAACCCTTGTTGAAACTCGTGCCTTTGCCCCCTTAATCTTGGACTTTGCCCCAGCTTTGCCCCTCCAACCATCGACGGCTGGCGCCGACACTGAATACTATATTCTCCAAGGAAAGGGAGGGGTGTATGGCCGAATGGTTAGCACGCGCTGTATGATAAAGCCTGTCATTGAGTCAGCTGGCGTGGTTTCGAATTCCCGGTTGTACGTGACAAGGAGAAGGGGAGCCCGTCCAACCTCATGGGTTTTCTCTGGGTCCTCCGGTTTCCCCCCACTGCCAAAGACCCCTACGCGCAAGCGAATTATTTAAATAAAATTAAAATCATGTTATTCCCGAAATTACCTACATTGTGTCGAGTGGACGTTAAACCCCATCTCTCTCCCTCTCTCTCTCTCTCTCGTCAAGGAAGAGTTGAACAAAGCACAGATAACATGCTCCAGGCATGAACCATTAACCATCAATGTCACGTATATGTTTTATTATGTCAACAGATCGTGTTATCTCAATCACCTACTTGGCTTCGTGACATCTTCTGATATTTAAGATTATTTTAAATATTCCGAATCGTATTTACATAGAAATTCAGCTATCAAAACCAGTTGAGGGATTGATATAAGAAATGAAATGGGGTTTAACGTCCTGTTCTGCTCCGACTGGGCTAACGGAGACAGGCATGCACCATACAGCGTGCTACAGTGCACTGTTATCGAATTCCAACTGCCAATGGATTTTTTACGTGCACGCTAACGTTTACACGGGACCTCAGTTTTGTGTCACATCCGAATGACTAGGCAACTGTCCTGCATCACTGACAGGGGAGAACACGCCAAAAATATTCAGGAGAGACAGACAGAGAGAGTGGGAGAGAGACGGGGAAGGAAAGAGGGGTGGGGGTAACGCCCACTCGACAAGCAGTGCGATCGCCTGTCCAACCTCGTGGGTTTTCTCCGGGGGCCCGGTTTCCTCTCACTTCTAAAGACCCCTACGCACAAGTTAATTAATAAAATAAAATTGAAACATATGTTACGCGCAAGTTAATTAATAAAATAAAATTGAAACATATGTTAAGACACTGTATAGCGTATGCCCGTCTTCCATGAGGTCGGTTACATACATGTAGTAGGTATACCAATATATACATCTCCATGGTTACATAATCTGTTTTAATCCACCAAAATTCATTGCCAAAGCATTGGCCTTATAATGTGTTTTTGGCTTTTGATACGAGGGCGAAATCAAATTTGGTGGCAACTTCATCTAACTGAAGCCCCTTAGATATACATGTAGTATATTGTTTGTATGAATGTATTATTAAATGTATATGACTATGTTTAAGTGTATATGTATGCATGCTGTCCATAATGGACGTTTTGATGCAATAAACCTCTTCTCCTTCTTCTTCTGAATATTCGCCAGGCTGCTACAATCATTGACAGGGATGACATCGGTGCGGGCTAATGAGCCCCCAATATGAATTCTTTTTTACCTTCTGCAAACTAAATTCTACCATAAAACATTAGAAAAGTAAATGAAGATGTTTGAAGTATATGTAGGTTAAAATCATTTCCTATTTAGTGTAAATGGGTTCAGGGCGCCATTCTGCCTTGACCGTAACGTCTTCTGTAAACAATGCACGCGCCATTGAGCAACTGATTGACGCCTCGTGCAATCTGATTAAAACACAGATCCTATTTCGTTTTGTTTTTTATAGTTCAAAATTTTATTTTACCTGTCTCTAAATGTAAAAAAAACGAAACGAAATATAGACCTGTATTTTAAAGGGGAAATGAAATGAAATGGGGTTTAACGTCCTCCTGTGCTCCTAACCTGGGCTAATGAAGACGGTCATACGCCATACATTGTTCTATGATCGAGGGAAATTTTGCCCGGGGCAGCGGCGCTACGGTCTACTCTTATATCGAATTTAAACTGTCAAGGGATCTTTTACGTGCAAGCCAATGTGTATACGGGACCTCGTTTTTTTCGTCCCATCCGAACGACTAGACAGCTGTCCCTGTCAGACCCCCAGTCCTTCATCACTGACGTGGGGAAACCACGTCGGAAAATATGAAGAAAAGGTAAAAGGTATACCGAGACAAACTGATTTTAACAATGGTTTAATAACATTTTAAAGGGAAGGTCCACCGATTTTCAACACAAGGTTTCCCTAGAAGACTTTCGGAATACTTCAAGGAAACAAACTGGGTCGGTTAGTGCAGTAAAGTGGGACGGTAAACCCCATTTCATTAGCAATCGTTGTTTCATGAGTAAGGTATGACAGTTTATATTTATAGTAAGTTAAACGTCATAAGCCATAACAGTGTGTCCACCCAAATGTTGATTTCGTCACGGTTATGGTTGAAAAACAGCACGCTTGTTCCTGAATCGTCCGTATTTAGCTACAATGAAAGGGGGTCAATATTTGATTTTATGATTATGACATTGTCATTCATGTAAAGACGAAATGGCTAAGGACACGGGTCACTTAAATGAGTAACGCCAGAAGCTATTCGCTCCGGGTTGTGGCGATTTCTAGCCCAAGATAGAGTAAACCAGGTTAAGACTGGTAACGGCCTATTTTTGGAAATCTCTGCTTATGTCAATAGAAGATGAAAGAATCCTTTGACCCGACTGAATATGAACAGCAGCCCCCATATAACTTTATCGGCAGAGAGGGAGAGAAATGGGGTTTAACGTCCACTCGTCAGAAACTCTGTCATTTCGGGACTTACATATAGTTTTTAATTTTATTTCAATAATTCGCTTGCGTGTTGGGGTTTTAGGCAGTGGGAGGAAACCGGACGACCCGGAGAAAACCCTTGAGGTTGGAAGGCGACCCTACTCCTTGTCACGTACAACCGGGGATTCGAAACCACGGCAGTTGACTCAATGACATCTTCAAGGGTTTTCTCTGATCCTGCGGTTTCCTCCTACTGCTAAACACCCCTGCGCGCATGCGAATTGTTGAAATGAAATTGGGCATTTATAAGTCCCAAACAACACAGTTTGTGTCCAGTTGACGTTACCCCCCCCCCCTCTCTCTCCCCCCCCACTCACTCTCTCTCCCTCCCTCTCTCTCTGACTCTCTCTATTTTTTATTTATGTGTTAGAAAAACGGGGTTCCCTGATATACACATTGAAAAGAACCATTGACAGCTAAAATTCGAAGTAGAGAAGGCGAAAACGTCGGTTTTCGGGCAAAATTCTCCTTCTTGTGTAACCTTTCTGACAGTTCCGACTATCACGATTCGTGCTGCGATTGAAATCGTATTGATCGTATCGAAACGTACCCGAACGTATCTGCACCTACCAGATCGGTGAAGACAATCGTATCCTAACGCATCGCACGATATTGGAAACCTAGTATAGCATTAATAAGTCGTTTTCAGTCGTGCTTTTACTGTATAATTTTATTTTAATTCAATGGTCGGGGATCACGTGGGCGAAGTGGGTAAGACGCTGGCCCCTGTAGGTCGGGTGTTCGATCCCTGCATTAGTCGAGAAAGTTCTTCCTGATTTTCCGTCGTGGTTTCCTCTTGTCGGTGATGCAGGACGGAGGGCCTGACAAGGACAGCTGTCTAGTCCTTCGGATGGTACGAAAAACCGAGACTCCTTGTACACATTGGCGTGCACGTAAAAGATCCCTTGGCAGTTGGAATTCGATAAAAGAGAAGGCCGTAGCGCCGCTGCCCGGGCAAAATTGCCCTCATGGCACACTGTATGGCGTATGCCCCCGTCTTCATTAGCCCAGTTTAGGAGCAGAACAGTGGGACGTGAAACCCCATTTCATTTCATTTCATTTTTATTAAATGGTGGATTTCCTCTAACATACAATATACACAAAGTCTGACATAAAGATACATTATGTAAGATTTAGATGAAGATCTATAACAGCTCCAGAGTAGATAATTAAAAACAAATACATTGAAAATTTCGAAGTTATGATATAGCGTATGTTCAAAGTTAAATGTTTAAACATCTCGCAAACGATTAAATCTCGACTACCCGCTGGCCTAAAGAGCTGATTACCGTAGGTTAACAGATCTCTAAATAATAATTTATGTAACATTTAAAGTAAAAAAAAAAGACTTGTAGTAGGCAGATATAATTCTTACATAATGTATCTTTAATGCCTAAAATCAACTACAGGGAACAATAAATAAAACCTAAAACAAACAAAAACAGAAAAGAGTTAAATTGACGTCACTGTAAACAATGTCCTGAATATTAAAGGAACTACAATATTTCCCAATATTTCAAAATTAAAAATACGAATACTAACTTATTCAATATTGTTCCATTACAATCAATATAGGAACCCAATATCCAATATTTAAGACACAATCAACATATTAAAATATTTACGGTTTCTGGTGCCATTTGTAATGTATAAAGAAAAACAGTAATAATGACGGATTCAAAAACGACACAATAATTATTAAAAAAAAAACGTCTGGAATGAGCTAAGATGGTGTGAACTACTGCTGTACAATTTGGACAGTTCACGTATTTCACTGATCATAATTGGTTAGAATTTACTATCAGTCTGAATTGATCACTGTATCTACTTTCATACTACATTAATATGTGCTTTTAGACCCTAAGGTTTTAAGGTTCCTCCAAAGAATAGAGCTATAGGCCCTTTAAACATGTTTTTGAAAAAGAAATTGACGTAACTGAGACTTCAGGGTAAGGCATTGACACCCGCGTTGACTGCTGAGACAGTGGCTAAAGCATTAGCGATTGTTGGAGCCTGCAACGCCAGTGAAGCATTTGCTTCCCTTAAGATGTCCGACAGCTTAACTCTCTGTGTTGGTTTTTTGATCATTCTTGCTAGTGTTTGTGGTAAATTCTTAATTGCCACTTCCATTATTGCTTTTCTTTCCATAATGTCCCTTATGAGATCATCCATTTTTGTCAGACTCCTTGTATAGAAATCGACGCTGCTCTGTAACTTAGCTCCAACCTCTAAGACACCCTGGTCAATCCTCTTTTGAATAAGTGGGTCTATAGGGGATGTGGTAGTCAGTGGGTCCACAGCTGTGGCATTGAATCCAGTCGACGAAGCGTTTGCATTAACAGAAGAATTTACTAATGAACCTCCTTGGGTCGTGTTCAGGGCTGTATCTGCTGTGTTCAGCGGGTTTACTGATGAGACTTCCATATCTATTCCAGGCAATGAATTGTTTGCACTCCCTTGACTTGCGTCCGGGGCTGTTCCCGTCCCATTGCTCACAGATGCTAGTATCGCACTTATAGGCACCGTTGTTTCTGTTGTCGTTGCTGGGTTTAATGATATTGGCACGCTGTTTGTTGCTGGAGAAACAGTTCCCTGGGTTAATTCGTTGACCGCCGATGCTAGTATCGCACTTATGAGTGTTGGGGTTTCTGTTGCCGTTGCAGGGTTTACTGATATTGGTACGATGTTTGCTGCTGGAGTAACAGTTCCTTGGGTTATTCCACTGACCGCTGATGCTAGAATCGCACTTATGGGTACCGATGCCTCTGTTGCCGTTGATGGGTTTACGAATATTGGTTGGATGTTTGTGGCTGGAACTGAGTTACTTGCTATAGTTGCCGGTGTTACACTTAAGACCTCCGGGTTTACTGGTATGGGTACAGAGTTAGCAGCTGCAGACGCTGGGTTTGTTACTGCAGATGCTGGTTTCGCTGCCTGTGTAAGGGCCGTGCTTAGTGCTGTAGACAACGGGTTTGTTAATGCCAATGCTGGTTTAGCGGTTTCAGCGAGGGCCATGTTTAATCCTACAGGTAACGGATTGCTTAGGGGAGTTGGTCTCGTGGGACCTGAAGAAGCGGATGCTTGGTTTATAACTGGAGATCCTGAATTAGCTGCTTCGTTAAGAGCCGCGTTAAGTCCTGATGATAATTGGTTTGTTGACCCTGTAGGTGGGTTAGTTATTGAAGATGCAGGATTAGACGGTTCTGTTGGTCGTTCTAATGTTTCGATGGGTATTTGGATTACTGCAGCAGGTGATTGGGTTACTTCTGGCACCACGGGTCCGGTGATGATTGGCACTGGTGGTGGAGCAGTTGCTTGATTTACTGATTGGGTTACTTCTGGCACCATGGGTCTGGTGCTGATTTGCACTGGTGGTGGAGCAGGTGCTTGATTTACTGATTGGGTTACTTCTGGCACCATGGGTCTGGTGCTGATTTGCACTGGTGGTGGAGCAGGTGCTTGATTTACTGATTGGGTTACTTCTGGCACCATGGGTCCGGTGATGATTGGCACTGGTGGTGTTGCAGGTTTAAATGCTTGATTTACTGATGCTGCTGGATCAACCATTGGTTTTAGTACAGGGTTCGACTCGGTTACTACCACTGGTGGTTGTCCACCAGTAACTGCTTCTAGTTGTCGGGCTAGTAGGTTAACTGGGTCCACGGCCGGGCTTTTTACAGTCGCTTCGGTTAGTCTTACAGTGTTCAATTCTGGGTTTGGTGGTGTTACTGCTATCGGTGCTCGGGTATTGCCGGCATTTAATTCCAGAAGATGGTTTACCGTTTCACTATTATTTGGTGATTTCACAATTGGAACAGGGAGGTTTAAATTACTTGCAACCGAAAAAAAAGTTCCTTGAGAATGGACATACGAGCTGTCGAGAACACATGTCCAAACGAGTAACGCCCATAGCCCCACCATCTTAACAACAAATAAAAGACAGTTGGTTACCTTATGACGTTCGTATTCCAGGGAATATTATCACAACTGAATAGTTTCGTGAGTTGTTTTGTTTTATATAGTTTACGGTTTATTGCCGGATTGACGAATGACAGCTGCATCATCCGTCATAACGATGGATGGATTTGTGTTATAAAAGACAGACAAAATGGTTCCGCCCCTTCTATACGACATCAATATTCATGTTTTATAACCAAATCGTGCCGATGATTGTTGCATTTTATTTATCAAATTTAGGCCTACTTTTATATTTGTCATATTTACTTTCTTTTTCTTTTCTTTTTTTTTTTTGAGGTTTCGGTGTCCGAATTATTTAAGGTCTGTTATAGAGGAAAGTGGCATCGTTTCGAATCCCTACTCTTTTCATTCCCTGTTCTTATTTTAAGTGACTAAGAGTATGTTTCTCCGGATCCTACGGGTTCCCTCAATAGCTGAGGATTCCCGACGCCTAAACGAATTATTTAAATACAATTTGATCATAGGTTAGTCCCCAAATGAGCTAATTCATCTCTCTCTCTCCCTCTCTCTCTCTCTCTTTCTTACCAGACAAAGTCCAACCTCGTGGGGTTTCTCCGGATCCTCCGCCTATTCCGGGTTACATCAGCAGCTGAGGATCCACTACACTAAAGCGAATTATTGAAATAAAACGAGTCCCTAAATGAGCCCGCTCATCCTCCTCCCTCTCTCTCTCTCTCTCTCTCTCTCTCTCTCTCTATCTCTCTCTGTGAAGACACCGTGTTTACGTCTACGTAGGTCTTTATCAAACGATTCTATGTATAGATATGCGTGAACATTAATTCCATTGTTCTTCGCACTTCCATGTCATATCAAAATAACTTGCGTGACAGCTGTCTGTAAATCTAACATCAGAAGAAGACGTCTACGTAAAAAAAAAAAATAACTCATCCGAATTAAAGTTTTGGTTACTTAGTGTGTTTATAGATTGGAAATTACCAGAAGAAACGAAATGAACTGGGGTTTAAAGCGGGAATTTCATATTTTCCAAGAAAGTCAAAACATATTTATTTCTAGGTCTTTTGCTCAATAGGTTGTCAACTCACTATTATACAATCATAGGCATTATTTTCCACACTGAAACATCTTTCACATCGAAAATAATAACACAATTACCTCCTTGTTTTCCCATTACCCCCCCCCCCATGCAATAGCTATCTTCAAACGTTTGAATTCAATGTTGAAAGTGATATTTTTGCCAATTTCCCAACTGGCAATAGTGAATTATAGGATTATTCTTTAACAAGGTTGGACTGTTTATAGATTCCATCTATTTTAAGGCTTTATTTTAATATATTTTAAAAATATAACTTAAAAATATGAAATTGCCGCTTTAACGCCGTACTCTTCTGTTCCGACTGGTCGTAAAATGAGTGTGCTATGAGGGGAATTTCGCATTGACAACGACCCTAGGACCTACTTTTATCAAATTCCAACTGCCAAGGGTTCTTTTACGGGCACGCCAATGTCGAGGCGGGACGTCGGTTTTCCGTCCCATCCGAACGACTTGACAGCTGTCCTTGTCTTCGGTACTACACCACTGACAAATTACCAGAAGAAGGGAGACCCAATGAGCAAATATATGGCTCTAGTATCATTTAAAATGATAGAACCGCGGTGGCGCAGTGGGTAAGAAGCTGGAGAGGGTCCCGGTTTCGATCACGGTTTTGGTCATGGTTTCCCTTTGTAAGTGGTGTAGGACAGGAAGATCTGGTAAGACTGGAAATGGAACATAGTGCAGCTGTCTCTCGTGGCATGGGGGTGGGTGTGGGTGGATGACCGAATGGTTAGCACGTGCGTGCTGTATCATACGGCCTGTCATTGAGTCAACTGCCGTGGTTTTGAATCCCCCGTTGTACGTGACAAGGAGTAGGGTCGTCTGTCCACCCCCGTGGGTTTTCTCCGGGTCCCCCAGTTTCCTCCCACTGCCAAAGACCCCTACGTACACGCGAATTATTTAAATAAGTCGACGTTAAACTCCATTTCTCTCTCTCTCTGTCTCTTTCTCATGGCACGTCAGTGTGCACATCAAAGAACTCGAAATGAAAGTAGGAAACATTTCCCTTATAGTACACCAGAAAACTAGGACGTTAAACCCCATTTCATATTAAAGGAGTTGCATGGCGCTTTAACTTCCTTGTGTTGTGTGAGAGGATTTCGATACTGTTGTATTTTATTGTATCCTCTAAACAATAAAGGTTGACATTTATAACTCCAAATTTCAATCTTACGTCAACATTTAAAGTGGCAAAGTCTCTAACTCAATATCATCCAAAATCTTCAACATTGAATTATTTGTCAACACTGATGCTGTGATCTTAACGGTAAAGGATGGGCTTCTGATATCCAATATTTAAAGTTGGGTTCCCAGATAAGTATTTTATTGCCTATAAAAGTATGACAATTTTGGTATATACTAGAAAAATACTGGATTCCCTGAAAAACACTCATGGAGCGTATACAGGACAAAAATGTAAGGGGTTCCCTTAATAGTCAACCCGACGAATAAGGGTACCTGCACGCTTGGCGTTGAAGGCTGCACGCGAACTTGAGCGATTTGTGTACATGTTGAAAAACTTTATGAAGAGTTAGACGTACAACAATTTCTGGGATAAAAATCACGGAAAAAGACGCGGGCAGTGGATAATCCGAGAATTTAATTAGGATTCGATATTTGTAGTAAATAGTCAGCGCTTACAGACAACATCGTCTTGTGTATGCAATGCATTCTCCCCTGTCCTCCGCCACCGTTGCCATTGGTTACGGCGAGGGGTAATCGCCTGACGCAAACATGGTCTCTTTCGATAGATTTTTATAGCAGGCTATACCACAGGCACTTGAAGGGATTAAAATAAATTAAAATAAAACTTCTTACCACTGCTTAATACAAGAATACAAGGTAAGTCAGACGCCATCTTTGTTTTGACTGATTTACCATGTATCGTCTGATATCATCTCACAATACTCACTAGTTCTAACACTTCATGTCATTTTTATTGCTAACGAGACTTTATTTGATTATTATTCACCTTCCGATGTAATTAAATTGGTCATTTAACACTGTTATTGATAACAAATCAAACTTGAACCGCTATCATTTATCGACGATCAACTTCCCGAGACCGGAAGTAACCCGAAAAAAGGTCAAAAGAAGTCTGTATCACTCAGTCCCTTTATAAACCTATCATTACTCGATATGTGCATAGGAACTGGGTGATCAAGTCTCGCTCAACAGCGGCTTCGCTTCGTAAGTTCTATCACGTGATAAAGCCTATCATCAAATCACCCAGTTTGTACCCGGGAATATAACTTTAAGACAAAATAACAGGTGCGGATCCAGGATTTTTTGCAGGGGGGGGGGTCTAGGTTTGATAATTGCGCTCAACCAATTAACGGGGCCCTCCCCCAGAAAAATTTGGTAAATTAGATTCAATTTGGTGCATTCTGACGTATTTCCGGAAGGTAAATTCCAAAATTACAGGTCTAAAAATCGCCAATAAAATCGCATAAAAAATTTTCAAGCCTGAGCAGGGGGGGGGGTCCAGACCCCTGGACCCCCCCTCTGGATCCGCGCCTGAATAAACATTTGACCATTGGTACACGAATCGTGTACCATAATGCGTTTCAGCCCCAGTTCTAGCAAGAGACTCGAGTAACGAGGCTAGAAACATTTCACGACATCAAACGGCATATGTAGATTTGAATAACCAGACGCTAGAAATTTGCATTCCATTGACACTGCTGGATTATTTCGCCGAACATAACTGATTTGAAATTAGAGTAAAAACGGACACGATTGAATGTAAATCAGTTAACATACATTGATATTACAGTATTTTATGCGTTGCGACCCACGTGTCAATTTCTGGACCCTAAATGTTTGCAAAGATATACGCAATGGCGGATCTAAGACTAGAGGCATGGGCGTCATGCATGGGGAGGGGGGGTCCGAGCCTGACCTTCTATCCGTATATGTATACACCTAGATAACAAATCTTATCTCTCAACAACAAACACATCCGCATATCTCAACGTTTTAGCTACGTTCTCGTAGCTAGCATACACCGTGCCGTACCAGACAATATATAATAAAAAAAAAGAACAAGTATGCAATGCCTGTTAAAGACTCGATTTACCTGCTCTCGCTTCGGCTCGTTTTTTTTACAAGTCGTAATGTCAGGTAATCTATAAACCTCTGCTGATTCACTCAGATACGTTTTTTCTTCAATCTATTCGTTTTGATAAATACTCCCACAAAACGGTATCCTAGCCACTTGTTTCTACTATTTACATTATTTTCGTCCATTTCCATTTTGTCATTGAAGCCATGCGCTGACGTCATGCTTTAGCGACTAGATTGAAGAGAAAACACCCCCCCCCCCTCCCGTCAGCCCCAGTGACATAGTTGATTTTCATTTCCGGTTGCTTTGTTACTGTTGTAGTTCACATATCTGCTCTTTAATAGGTGATATAAACATGATTTACGCATTTTCTCAATGTTGCAACATATTACCCTTTGCTCCAATGTGTGCCCCCCCCTCTACAAAATCCTGGATCCGGGCCTGGTCTTGTGCTTAGATTTTAAGTAGACTTTGCATTTAAGTTAACTTATCGTATTTTGTGTACCCATTTTTAAGAACCTCCTTGTGCTAGTAGACTTGAGTGTAAACACAAGTAGGCCGGATGCGGGTCAGTTCATCACACGACCGTTTCACCTACGTTAGTTATTCCACGGTATTTCCTTCATCTTTTGATACTTGGGGGAGGGGGTAGCTTGTGTCATATTTCATATCGACCATTCGACGAGAAGTAGACGACAAATTTATGACGTAATTCGTATACAAAAACTATTTTTATGATGTTAGAGAGCATCATAAGTCTCAGTTTACCAGTCACAATGTGGTTAGACTCGTACTTGACTTGTGCCAATCTGTTTCACAGAGAATTACTTACGAATTAACTCTGTAACAGATAAGTGTCCACAGCACGTGCGTTGACTGCTCACCGCGCCAGTCATTGGCTCAACTGCTCGTGCAATGTTTACTTAACACCTAACTGCTTCGGGCAAAATGATGCATTTTACTCATTTTAATACCCATTTACACTAAATAGGAAATATTTTTTAACTTCAAATACTTCAAACGTCTTTATTTATTTTTCTTTTACCTCAAAAAAATGTTTGAGAATTTAATTTGTCGGAGTAAAAAAGTTAATATGCCGTACTTATTAAGCCTCGTCGATGTCATGCTTATCAGTGATTGTAGCGGCCAAGCGAATATTCACTGCGGGATCAGTTTGGACTTGTGCTTACGTAAGATTGGTCTTGAGAATTTTCTAGACACGGTATCTTACAAAGATTTTTACATTTTCTAGGAACCGGGCCCAGGTAAAATCGTGTCTTCAACAGGCATTGCATTCTTGTTCTTTCTATACGCCCACATTTTCACCTGGACGTATATTGTCGTCGCCCCTGTCCGTCCAAAATTCGTTTGTGGACTCTCTACAGGTCACAATTCTTATCCGATTTTGACGAAACTTGAAATAAGGTTTATATCCATGTTCCAAAGACTTATCTCCTAGTTGAAGAAATGATTCGAATTTATCCGAGGGGGAAAAAGTTCAGGCGACAAATTTCAGTAATACACGTTACATCTGCATACTCTTGAAAACAACACAAACTAATAGTTCAAACTCTTTATGTTGATATCAAATAACTGTATTATACTAAAATCTATCTTACATATGTATTCACATATGGTTCCGAGGAACTAATTAACAGGATATAAGTAGAACATTCTGAAGGGTTTTATCTCTGAACTATAGAAATCAACATTGTCATCAACAGAAATTGGATGGGCGACTTAGTAGAAAAGATGGCGGCAAAACACAGCGTATTAGTCATGCGCTTGCAAAGCATGCGGGGATAAATATTAGCGACATCTCATTAAAGGGACAATCCTGCAACTGAGGACAATGAACTATAAAATATATTAAACTAATCAAATATTCACAACAATCCTCCCAGGGAAAACTTGGAGTGTACTTAGTAACAATAGAAAGTAACTTAAAGCTAAATGCAATACTACAAACATCACATTGCTTCTAAAACTGGGCAACATTTTTGAACTGATCGTTTATAGTCTCCTGAGTTTGTATGCACTTTCACATTACGCACTACACCATCAGATCCCGGGTACACCTCAATAATACGTGCAAGTTGCCACTTTCCACGAGACACATTTTGATCTGCTAGTAGCACAATATCATTTATCTGTAATTGACGCTCCTTTCTCTGCCACTTAGATCTTCTCATTAAAGTTGGAAAATACTCTTTTACTAATCTAGTAAAGGTTCGCGACACAATCGATTGAACAAATTCAAAGCGTTTATGTAAATTCTTGGTTTCTTGAAACGGTCCTTGAGGAATTTCTGTAGTTGCTCTCCCAAGAATAAAGTGGTTGGGTGTAATAGGTTGAAAGTCATTTGGATCACTTGAAGAATAAGTAATTGGTCTGCTATTGACCAAACATTTCACTTCTGCAAACACGGTTGACATTTCATTCCATGATAATGTCTGCTCTCCAACTGAAATTTTCAGAGCATTTTTTACTTGTTTTATTAAACTTTCAAACATACCGCCTTGGTGTGGGCTTAAGGGGGTATTGAATTTCCAGCAAACCTTGTGAAGCATAGCAAAGTCTTCAATTTGTTTTTTGCCCTCCTGGACTAACTGCTTTAATTGCTTTTGTGCCCCAACAAAGTTAGATCCATTGTCCGAAATAAAAACACTTGGCCATCCATGTTGTGCAGCAAATCTCCTCACGGTGTGTAGGAAGGCTTGGGTAGACAAATTGTCCACGATGTCTAAATGTATAGCTCGAACAGTACCACAGGTGAAAATAACACCCCAGGCTTTAGTACATTTGTTCCTGGATACCTTCAAATTAAATGGGCCAAATAAATCCACTCCTGTTACAGAAAAGGGAGGGGAAAAGGGTTTGAGTCTATCTGCAGGCAAATCAGCCATAAGAGTAGAATGGACAGGTTGACGCAGTTTTCTGCATACGACACAGTTTCTAATTACACCTTTAACAATACATCTGCCACGAACTATCTAGAATTTTCTTCTGATGTCACTTAAAGTTCTCTCTGAGCCACAATGACCATTTTTAACATGACAGTCCCGAACAATAAGTTTTGAAATATAACAGTCTGGAGATAAAAGAACAGGATGAATCTCACTGTATTCTAATGGTGATTTTCTTAAGCGACCACCGACTCTCATAATTCCATCCTTCTTAAATGGAGCCAAGTCACGATAACGATTTTCCCAATCTATAAGTGAACTCTGAGCATGGATAATCAATAGATTTTCTGCTTTTTGGATTTCCTCTAGCTGTAGAACTCGTTCAGTTGTATGTGATCTCTTACGAAGTTTATCAACAAAACGTAAACAATATGCAGTAACTCGAACTAATTTTGGCCAACTGGAATACCTCTCTATATCAATAAAATTATCTGACTTAGACACTTGGCATAAAGTTTTGGTATTTTTGAATTCCAATTCTGTATTAGGCTGGTCAATGTGTGTCTCTACAGGCCATTCAGATTCAGGCTGATATAAAAAGTTTGGACCATTCATCCACCTATCATAAAGTTTTTCAACTGGTATGCCTCTACTCAGATCATCTGCAGGATTAAGACCACTAGGAACATATCTAAAACTTGAATTATCCCATGTAGCTTGAATCTCAGCCACTCTCACTCCGACGAACGCCTTTAATGTTGCAGATTCTGAGCGAAGCCAAAAGAGTACGACTTGCGAATCTGACCATATTATTACTCTGCTAGGTTTATTTCTCAACTCATCAAAAATAGTTTTTGCCAATCGTGATGCTATTAATGCAGCCATGAGCTCTAATCTTGGGATGGTTGTCTGATTAAGGGGGGCAACTCTTGCTTTAGCTGAAATCAAACGTGCCTGAGACCCTCTGTGTGTATTCCATAACAAGTATGCGACTGCTCCATAAGCCAAACTACTCGAATCAGCAAAGACGTGAAGTTCTGGTAAACCAATGGCATCTTTAGGCTTTATACATCTTGGAAACGCAACCGTCCTCAGTTGTACAATCTGGGTGAAAATGTCATTCCAAGTTTCTCTGATTTCATCCGGAAGTATATCATCCCAGTCATAGGACTTCAATCTCAATATGTCTTGCATGGCTATTCTTGCTCTTATTGTAACAGCTGTGGCTAACCCCAAGGGGTCATAAAACATTGAAATTTTAGACAGTACACTTCTCTTAGTAAACTGATCAGCAATAATGTCCTTCACAGAAAAACTGATAATGTCAGACTCAGAATTCCAACCAATGCCTAATGTTTTTGTATTTGTGTCTCTCTCTCCATCTAAATTAAAATCTGAAGATGAAATATCATGCAGGTTGGCACTTTCTCTGATAACAGAATTGGTTAAATTTTGACAAACTCTCTGTGATGAACAAAACCATTCCTTTATTTTAAAACTAGCTGATTTTAAAACTGTTTCTAACTGGTTAATACATTCTACAGCTTCTTCAGGTGTAGCACACGAATGAATTAGATCATCCATATAACGATCACGTTGCAGAATATTAGCGGCTTCAGGAAATGTCTCTTTATTCTCTTCTGCAATACGTAACATGACAAAACTTGCCATGGCTGGTGAAGATTTATCTCCAAAAGTCACTCTTAATAGGCGAAATATTGTTGGTTCAGCTGACGAATCAAGATTACGCCAAAGGAAGCGATGTACATGAGTATCTTTCTCTTCTAAGCAGATTTGAAGGAACATCTTAGAAATATCCCCTGTGAATGCTATGTTGTTTTCTCGGAAACGTATCAGTACTCCAAGAAGATTACCAATTAGGCTAGGGCCCTTACACAGGAATGAATTTAAGGATACACCATTGACTGGACTTGCTGGGTCAAAAACCACTCTCAATGGGGTACTGGGCTTATCAGGTCTGTAAACTCCATGATGCGGTAGGTAGTAAACAGGAAATTTACAGTTAGCTACTTTCTCTGGTTTAACTTTACACGCCCAATCATTTTTCTCATAATCATTTATAACTTCATTATACAGCTCAGCCTTCACTGGGTCTCTTGACAGTTGTTTCTCTAATGACAATAAACGTTTCTCTGCCATAATATAATTATTAGGTAGTAGGCTGGGGTCTTTCTTCCAAGGTAGGCCAATAGTGTAGCGATCTTTGGTTAGATTACATGTTTCATCAAAGACTCTCAATGTATGTTTATCCTCTAATGATAATGGCGAAATAGGGCAATTACAATCAGGAGCGCGTACTCCCAGTGTTTCAAAGTCATAAAACTGTTGCATGTTTATCTTCTCAACAAAATTGACAGAGCATAATGGCATGGGTTTAATGTTTTTCTCTGGTCCTATCACATACCACCCTAGTTTACTTTTCCTGGCCAAAGGTTCAAAGGGTAAACCTTGGCGGATCTCTTCTTCTGCATGCAGATGGCTGTACTGGACACCCAATATGATATCTATGTCTCCACTTTCCTGAACGAAGTCAATATCTCTCAAATGATCAAAGGATTTCAACCAGACTTTATCTAACTCAGGAACACTGATTACAGTTTCATTAATTTCGTAGGCCTCAATTTCGTACTCTTCACCACTATCTAAGGATGAAATAAAGAAGTTTAGTCTTCTGCTATATTTCTGTTCAATGCGTTTTCCACCAACTACTGCCAAGTTTAATTGCTCAGACCGACCTTGAAGTCCTAAACCTCTGGAGAACGGAGTCCGGATTAATGTTGAAGCTGCTCCACTGTCCAGTAAAAGATTACCCAATCGATATTTACCATTAGGTGACCGGACCTTTACTCGAAGTACAGGAAGCATTCCGGCTCTATCGAGGGTTGACACTCCACTGGAAATAGGTGGATCTATATGTAGAAGTTGATTGTGTATACGTGTACACCCATTTATATTACATGATTTCTTCTTACGGCAATCTCTTGTTATATGTCCCTTATTTAGACAACAAAAACAAAGTCTAAGTTCTTTAATCTTCACAACCTTTGCATCATACGAAAGACTCTTGAATGTTGCACATTCAAATACTCTGTGGTTTGAACCACAAACTGGACATAAATAATCAAATGTTCTCTGTGTGGAATGCACTGCTCTCCCTGAATTCTGTTGATTATGTGGGAATGATTTATAAGCACTGTCACACTTATTAAATGTTTTAGCTATATCACCAAAGTCAGGATCAAAAAAACTTCTCACTTTTTTCCTAACAAAGTTACTAATGTGTTCAATATTTGGAACTTCTCCTTTCTCTCTAATGTCGGTCACTTTATTCTTCCACGACTCTATCAATGGATCTGGTAAGCGCTTTATCAAAGTTCGAAGGTTCTCACTGGCATTAATGTCAGCCTCATAATTCATCTGCTTAAGTGTGGCTATGCAACCAATAATATCCATCGATAATTCTCTGAGTTTATTTCTATCACCGATCATCAGTTTAGCGCCCCTCGTCAGTTTGCCGATATATGTTCTGGCTATAACACTTCGTTGGCCGAATTCTTCCTTCAATGTCTTTAAAGCTGTAACGTACATGATACCTTGATTCCCCATTGTTATATTTATGTTCTTAACCTAAATCCATGTCCATATTTTATACTATGTATGTTTGCTGCGCATGCTCGATGTACCCATTTCCGTTCTAAGAATAAACATGTGCTTGTTGTAACTCCGTTTTACAAGTGTCTGAAAAGCCGGCTAATCCCCTTTACGGTTCAATACACGACATAATTGGCGACGAGGACTACGTCCGAACCCACTGCATAATGGAAGGAGAGAAAATGCTCCCGTCCTTCAACTTAGAACCCGCCGACAACGCTGGCACACGCTGGGAAAAATGGGTCAGACGCTTTGACAATTTCCTCATCGCAAAGGACGTCAAGGCTGACGCACGCAAGAAAGCCATGCTTCTACACCTTGCAGGGGAAGAAGTATTTGATCTGAGCGAGTCTGTTGGAGTTACTGACGGCGACGATTTCGCTAGAACAAAAGAGAAGCTGCAGAACTATTTCGCTCCTAAACGCAATACCGAATACGAGATTTTCGTCTTCAGACAGGCAACTCAGCACCAAGGTGAATCGCTGGACAAATTTAATGCTCGCCTTACATCTCTCAGCAAATATTGTAATTTTACTGACACAGAGAGGGAAATGAAGTCACAAATAATACAGAAGTGCCTCAATGAAAAGGTCAGAGACAAAGGGTTGACCAATGCCAACATTACGCTTGCTGATTTATTGACGTATGGCAGAACACTAGAAGCTACGAAATTACATACTATGGCTATGCTCAACCCAGTGAGTAATAGGCCTGCATCTACAGTGAATGCGATAAATGTCAATAATAATCCAGGTACTGGTAATCGTCGTTTCTCCGTACAGCACAACCCTGACAGTTTCCGTTTTTCTCAAAAGGGGGCACATAAAAGTACAAGGTCCCGAAATGACAGTAACAATGCCGCCCCTACCAATACCTGCTCAGGCTGTGGGGGACCCCCTCACCATCGTAGACGCTGTAGGGCATGGGGAAAAACATGCCACAACTGTAAAAGACGCAATCATTTCTCAAGTGTTTGCAGAAGTACAGATACTTCATCCAAGTCAACGCACTACATGGAGACAGAACTTTCAAAGACTAGTGAATCTGTTAATATGCAACCAGTTTACGATGAATATGAACATTTGATTTTGTATCGAACTGAAACAGCCAACATTAATGTGAAACCTTACTGTTGTACTTTGAAACTGAACAATATACCCACCATGATGGAGATAGATACAGGTGCTAGTGTATCTATAATCAGCACACAACAAGTAGAGCTCTTGCGAGGAGATGGACAGCAGCTCCTAATAGAAACTGATAATCTACCTGTTCTACGTACTTATTCTGGTGAAGCCATGCAACCTGAAGGTCGTGTCATGTTAAATGTTGTACACGAAGATAAGGCAATCAAATTACCATGCCTCATTGTAAAGGGGGATGGACCAAATCTACTTGGACGTGACTGGCTTGAGCACTTAAATTTGAATTTCATCAATCTGCACCAAGTTGATAGCGAGGATTTTGCCAGTATGTTTCCTGAACTATTTGAACCTGGTCTCGGCAAACTGAAAAATGTGAAAGCAAAGCTGCACGTTGATGAAGATGTGAAGCCCCGATATTTCAAGCCACGCTTGGTACCTATTTCGATGAGAGCTAAAGTAGAAGCTGAACTCGACCGACTCGTTAATGAAGGTATTCTGAAACCCGTTGAATTCTCTGAGTGGGGTGCTCCAATCGTTCCTGTTCTAAAGCCTAATGGTGATGTCAGGATCTGTGGTGACTACCGTTTGACCGTGAATACTGCTGCGAAGGTCGACAGACATCCAATTCCCAACATCGATGACTTGTATGCTGACTTAAGAGGAGGTGTTTGTTTCTCAAAATTAGACCTGAGCCATGCATACCAACAAGTATGTCTTGATGACGCTTCACAGAAACTGACAACAATTAGCACAACCAAGGGGTTGTTCTCGTACACTCGTCTCTGTTATGGTGTATCCTCCGCTCCAGGTATTTTCCAGAGAATTATGGAACAAGTTATCCAAGGAATTCCCATGGTGATCGTTTACCTTGATGACATCATAGTGTCTGGACGAACATACCGCGATGCACGTGCCAACTTAATAACTGTCTTGAGCCGTCTACAAGAAGCTGGCCTGAATGTAAACTATAAGAAATGTAAATTTCTACAGCCTACATGTGAAGGTTTAGGTCACAAACTCGACAAAGATGGCATTCACCCAACAAATGAAAAGGTCACTGCTATTCAAAATGCACCGTTACCTACATCAGTCACAGAGTTAAAGAGTTATCTCGGATTGATTAACTACTACCATAAGTTCATGGATAACTTAAGTTCGGTACTTGCACCACTGTATAAGTTACTACGTAACGAGGAACCTTGGCATTGGGGGAAAGAACAACAAAACGCGTTCGACAGGTCAAAGGAGCTTTTAGAGTCTTCAAGTGTTCTTGTACACTACAACCCTGACCTTCCACTGATACTTAGTTGTGATGCCTCCCCATGAAAGATGGATCCGATAAACCAGTCGCTTATGCATCTAGATCTCTGGCACCTGCCGAGAAAAACTATGCCCATATTGACCGAGAGGGTCTGGCTATCATGTTTGGATTAAATAAATTTCACAAATACCTGTATGGAAGGGATTTCACTATACAGACTGATCATAAGCCACTGCTGGGACTTCTAAAAGAAGATCGTCTGATTTCACCAATGGCTAGTGCAAGAATACAACGCTGGGCTTTAACACTGTCAAACTACCAATACCATTTGTGCTATAAACGTGGCGATAGTAATGCTAATGCAGATGGATTAAGCAGACTTCCCTTACCTACACCAGTTGCTCATGTACCTGTTCCGGTAGAAACCGTTTTAACCATGTCACTATTGAATGAGACACCAGTTACAGCACCATTGATTAGCCAGTGGACTGGTAGAGACCCTATCCTGTCTCAAGTTCGGCAAGCCATTGTGACAGGAGACAACATTGCTAACACACCTGAATTCAGTCCATACAACAACAGACAACATGAACTGAGTGTAGAACAAGGAGTGTTGTTGTGGGGAACTCGTGCTGTCATCCCACCACAGGCCCGTGATCGCTTGCTCAACGAGTTACATGAATGTCATCCAGGAATGGTCCGCATGAAAGGACTTGCCCGCAGTTACATTTGGTGGCCCGGGATGGATGGAGAAATCGAGAAAAAGGTAAAAGAGTGTGAAATATGTCAAGTACACGCAAGCACTCCCCCAGTTGCACCCTTACATCCATGGGAATGGCCAGGACAGCCATGGCATCGTATTCACATTGATTACGCTGGTCCCTTTGAAGGGCGAATGATACTCGTCATTGCAGACGCTCACAGCAAGTACATTGACGCTCATGTTGTATCGTCTTCGACGACAGACATCACACTAACAAAGTTACGACAAACGTTTGCAACGTTAGGACTGCCAAGTACAATAGTATCCGACAACGGTACCTGTTTCACCAGTAGCCAGTTTGAAGAGTTTTGTAAAATAAATGGTATCAAACACATAACCAGCTCACCCTATCATCCTGCAAGTAACGGTTTAGCAGAACGAGCTGTACAAACCATTAAAGCTGGACTTAAAAAGTCGACTGGTAATCTGGAAGATCGACTCTATCGTCTTTTGCTATCGTATCGGGTGACGCCACAAACAACAACTGGAAAATCACCAGCTGAACTACTATTTAAAAGAAGACCGAAGACGCGACTTGCTCTTGTCTTGCCGTCAATGCAAAATCGTGTCCTCACAAAGCAAGAATATGATGTACAACATCACAACTCGCACGCTGTGGATCGTGTATTTTATGTTGGAGACACCGTGTGGACTCTAAATTTCCAAGGGAAGCCAAAATGGTTATCTGGTGTTATTGAACAAAAGCTTGGCCCAGTAACATTCAGTGTAAAGTTGGTCGATGGTCGCATTTGGCGTCGACACCAGGATCATCTTCGTAAGCGTTATCCTGACGAAGAAAGAGCACCAAATCCAGAACTTGCAACTCCTGTGCCGCCATTGTTACCCATTCCTTCACCGCCACTGCCTATCAACACTAGTAAACCATCAGCTCCACTTGAACCGTCCTTAGAAAGTCCTGAGATTAATTCTCGCATACCAGAACAACTATTAGTTCCACCTCAACCTGATGACCGATCTACTTCGAGTCCTGAGATTGTGCGTCGTTCTAGTCGTGTAATAAAAAAACCTGCAAGATTGGACTTATAAAATAATTTTAAAATTTTGAACATTTTAAAAAGGAACTTTTTCAGATTCCAAGTTTGATACTGTTTGATATTGTTTCAACTTAAAGGGGGAGGGATGTTATATTTATGTTCTTAACCTAAATCCATGTCCATATTTTATACTATGTATGTTTGCTGCGCATGCTCGATGTACCCATTTCCGTTCTAAGAATAAACATGTGCTTGTTGTAACTCCGTTTTACAAGTGTCTGAAAAGCCGGCTAATCCCCTTTACGGTTCAATACACGACACCCATACCAGCTATAACTCGACTTGCTTCACCCTCAAGATGCATTTTCAATTGTATCATTCGCATATCATCGCGTAGATGAGATTTGTTGTGAATGTGTATTCTGAATTTTTCAATAAACTCAACATAAGTTAAAGGATCACCATTGAATTTAGGAATTTGAACAGATGGAATGTCACGACTGGCTTCTAGTTTCAACAGTGCTTCAGCTACTGACAAGTCTTTCATTTCACATGATAGGTTAGTCTCTGTGAATTCATGTAATTCGTCTATCCAAGAATCTACAGATTGTGACATTTCATTACTACGCAAGTGTTCATGGGGTGACTGATTGTTCACAAATACATCTGATGATGGAGGTCGTTGACGTACATCAGGATGATTATCTGGTGTTGAAGTGGTTGATAAATTACTTGCAGGAACATTGGATGATGACGGAGTTGGCTCATTCTGTGTTTGAAGTGGCGACTCGACAGAAGTTTGTATGATGATTTCATCTTGCTCAGGCGGATTAACATTAGCAGATGGGGTTGAAGTGTTTGATTCATTATTTGAAGATTTCTCTGTTAAGCTTTGATTACACTCTAACAATTTAATATAATCTTCTAACTCTTCCTCTATACTAAATATATCGGAAATTAAGTCATCATCCCACTTATCCAGCCTTACTATTTCTGATGCAGGAACCAAATTATAAAGACTATTATTTATATCTCTTACAGTGTCAGTGTCTCTCTTTATTTCACTCAATTCCTTTGTAAATCTTCGGATATTTTTATCTTTATTACGAATATTTTCTCTCACTCTTTTGATGGCTCTCGTGATTCTACCTTTTAATATTTTTCTTCTATTTCTAGTGTCTTTCAACTCTGGTGTTTCATCAGAAGGTTGATGATGTATTTCTGCTACAGTCTCTTCTCGATCCGACATGTTGATTTCTTTAAATTCTCATCAAATTAAAAACTCTCTTTCACAGGAGGTCTTTAGAAGAAAAATGTCCTCAGGATCCCTTCAGAAAAAACTGTTCCAAAGACTTATCTCCTAGTTGAAGAAATGATTCGAATTTATCCGAGGGGGAAAAAGTTCAGGCGACAAATTTCAGTAATACACGTTACATCTGCATACTCTTGAAAACAACACAAACTAATAGTTCAAACTCTTTATGTTGATATCAAATAACTGTATTATACTAAAATCTATCTTACATATGTATTCACATATGGTTCCGAGGAACTAATTAACAGGATATAAGTAGAACATTCTGAAGGGTTTTATCTCTGAACTATAGAAATCAACATTGTCATCAACAGAAATTGGATGGGCGACTTAGCAGAAAAGATGGCGGCAAAACACAGCGTATTAGTCATGCGCTTGCAAAGCATGCGGGGATAATTATTAGCGACATCTCATTAAAGGGACAATCCTGCAACTGAGGACAATGAACTATAAAATATATTAAACTAATCAAATATTCACAACAATCCATAAGATCTCGTCGGCATGTATCGTACCGAAACCTCATGGATTATGACCCCCTGATTTTTAGCTTGTGGACCCTATAGAGGGCACAATTTTGAACCGATTTTGATGAAACTTGACAGGTATGTTTATAACCAAAAGATCTTGGTTCCTTGCGATATTTGCGCCCATCGGATCGTAACTTCCTGAATTATGACCCCTGACTGTCCGAAAAATCGCCCTTTTTAGCTTGTGGTCCCTCTGGAGGTAAAAAATATTATCCAATTTAAAACACCGTTTGATTATATCATCGTTACATGGTAATGAAGGTTGAGTTCGAATTTCGTGAAAATCGGACCAAAATTGACGGACAAAATGGCCGCCGTTTGTACTCCAATAGTGTGAAAATATGTTATATCAGGGTTGTGGACCCTATAGAGGTCACAATTTTAATTCGATTTTGATGAAACTTGAAATACATGTTTATAACCCAAAGATCTTGGTTCCATTCCATATTTGCGCATATCGGATTGTAACTTCCTGAATTATGGCCCCTGATTGTACGAAAAACCGCCTTTATTAGCTTGTGGTTTGATTATATCACCGTTACAGGGTAATCTAGGCTGAGTTTGAATTTCGTGAAAAAAAATATCAAGGTTGTGAACCCTATAGAGCCAATAGAGGTCACAATTTTAATTCGAATTTGATGAAACTTGAAATACATGTTTATAACTCAAAGATCTTGGTTAATGTCGATATCTGCACATATCTGATCGTAACTTCCTGAATTATGGCCCCTGATTGTACGAAAAAACGCCTTTTTTTAGCTTGTGGTTCCTTTGGAGGTCACAACTATTAACGGATTTAAAATAACATTTTGATTATATCACTGTTTCGCCGTAATGAAGGTTGAATTCGAATTTCGTGAAAATCAGACCAAAATTGGCATACAAAATGGCCGCCGCTTGTGCGCGTAGAGTGTAAAGATATGGTATATCAAGGTTGTGAACCCTGTGGAGGTCACAATTTTAAACCGATTTTGATGAAACTTGAAATGCATGTTTAAAATCCAAAGATCATGGTTCCTTTGGATATTTGTGCATATCGGATTGTACCTTCCTGAATTATAGCCCCTGATTGTACGCTTGTGGTCCCTCTATTATCATCCGATTTTAAAAAACGTTTGATTATATCACCGTTACACTGTAATGAAGGTTGGGGTCAAATTTCGTAAGAATCGGACCAAAACTGCCGGACAAAATGGCTGCCGCTAATACGCGAATAGTGTAAAAATATGATATATCAAGGTAGTGGATGGACCCTGTAGAGGTTACCATTTTAATCCGATTTTGATGAAATTTGAAATGTAAGTTTATAACCCAAAGATCGCAGTTCCTGTCGATATTCGGGCACATTGGACCATAACTCCCTGAATTATGGCCCCTGATTGTACGAAAAAATTTTTTTTACCTTGTGGAGCCTATGGAGGTCACAATTTTATTCCGAATTAAAAAAACGTTTGACTATATCCCCGTTACACATTAATGATGGTTTAGTTTGAATTTAAATGTTTAAATGTTTCGTATACTAAACGTTAGCATGGTGCAGAACTTTATAAAAACCATACAAATTCTAATGATTTGCTGATAATTACTTAATATGCGACAACTCTTGTTGACTGGCCGGACGATTTAGCTGCCGTGGGCGTATGTTGCGTTGCCTCGCAACCTATTTTTTTAAATTATATGTTGCCTGGTACGACATGGTGTATGCATATACGGATAGAAGGTCAGACCACAGGTGGGGACATGACAAGGAGTAGTGTCACCTGTCCAACCCCTTGGGCTATCTCCAGGTCCCTAGGTTTCCTCCCACTGCTAAAGACCCCTATGCGCAAGCGAGGTATTAAAATAAAATTGAACCACACATTGAACCACATGTAGTCTCGAAATGACCTAGTTTGTGGCGAGTGGGCATTAAAACCCATTTCTCTCTAATTTTCTGTGGGCCTATCTATATAGAAGTAAGGGTTAGTTGCTCCTGTTATCAGTTTTTGCCACGATGTGTTCATTGTGGTAACCAGAGCACTGGTATATTCCAGACTTAGCCTCGCTTTCCCATTTGTAAACTAAATTGAAATCTTGAGTATCCAGTGTCATCGAGAGTTGATTATGGTCTTGTTATGTTAATAAATGTCTTATAAAACATTCAGGCCTTAAGAAAGACGGGGGTTGGGATGGCCTAGTGGTCTAGAGTGCCGCGCTTCGGCCTCTAGCTGGCCGGTCACCTCTGGCTTGCCCTGGTATGAGCGTATGTGGCATGGAGATAGGGGCGCCTTCTCAACCTCGTGGGTTTCCTCCGGGCACTCCGGTTTCCTCCCACTGCTAAAGACCCCTACGCGCAAGCGAATTATTGAAATAAAATTAAACCATATGTTAGTCCCGAAATGACCTAGTTGTGTCGAGTGGACGTTAAACCCCATTTCTATCTCTCTCTCTCTCTAAAGAAAGACTTGCATGTTGAAACAATAGTATAACGTATCTAAATGGGGATCATGGTGGCTCAGTGAGCAAGGCGTTGACTCGCTAAACTGGGATTCCCTTGACCGATTTCTGCGTTGGCCGAGAAAGTTCATTGGAAATGACGAAAACCGAGATCCCGTGTACACACTGTCGTTGGAATTCGATATAAGAGCAAAGGCGTTTTATAGCTGAGGCGCTGGAGGCGCCAGCCTCCTCGCGAAAAAAATCAAAAAAGTTGAACAAATAAAACAGGATAAAAATGCTAAAACCGATGAGAAAAAAGAAATGTACCCTAGTTAGGGAGGGCCCTAAAGGCAGACAAAAGGGCCCCTCGTCTGACAAAAGGGCCCCTCTTTCCAAGGGAAAGGGCCCCCGTGTCCGAGTCAATCGTTTTCTTTACTGTCGAATCCACTATTGAATGAGAATGCATTGCATTGCACTGGTATGGGAATCCTCAATCAAGACACCCCTCCCTCAACCCCCGCGAAAGAGGGCCCTCAAAATAGTATAGCCTCCGCCATGATAAACCTTAAAACGCCCCTGTATAAGAGTAGGCCCTAGCGCCCGTTGGAGCAGAATAGTTGAATGTAAAACCCTATTTCATTTCGTATCTATTTATTTATTTATCTTTCCAAGAGGCACACCAAACATGACAATAAAGGTGATAATATGACGTTACATGATAATAGGATGACAAAGTTTTGATGAGAGAAAAAGTCATGATGTCATGAATGACCAGCCTCGTGAAGATAACCATAAAAACCTGCTTAAATTAATTATTAAAGTTTTTTTCTTCTAAATGTCAACTTTATGACAGATCTGCAAAGTGTCTTTGGGTGAAGGTTTTAAAATGAAGCTGCCACGATTTTTGTTGTTTGTGAAAGTTTCATATGATCGACGAGTAAAAGGCATGTAATTTAAAAACCAAAACAGACAAGTTTATACAATTTTTATTTGTCACTAACGATGACGTATTGATGTAATAAGTCACAGTTTTATCTCAAATTTCGATTTAGAAAAGGACGGAATTTGAATTATGTATAATATGTATTAATTCAAACCGTCTTAATTTACGACCCACTATAAAACCATATTTCTTTTCCTCTTTAACTGTTATTTATAATTGAACGAATAACATACTAACACTATTTATGGAATAACAATAATTACTGGTTTATTAACATGCAACTTTTTTGACGAAGATGATACAGACGAGAGTATAATTGTCGAAACGTTGCATGATAAAGATACATTATGGGAGATAAGATAACGAGTTGGCAGTTCTAACTATAATAGTTAAAAACTAGATAATGTAAAGCCAATTCGCTGAAAATTTCTCTCAAATTTATCCACTATGAACCAAAAATTAAGTGAAATTTCCGCCTAGCCTCGATCATCTTAACTAAAGTCGGTACGGTAAAAAAAAGCATAGTTTCGATTATCCATTTAATAATCAAATCGAGAAGGAAAGTTATACAGTAAATCGGATCATAATCCACCAAAGATCACAGCCTGCCGATCTGGATATGTTAATTAATGTCTAAATGATAATTCAAAAAAACATTTCAGTCCTAAAGAAAGACATGCAATAGGCAGATTTAACTCTTGCATAATGTATGTTTAATAAACCACTAAACCAGTAATTGTTATTCCATAACTTAGTGTGTATGTCATTTCATTTACTACATTTAATACACTTCATTGCTCACCATAATAGTTAAAACTAGATAATGTAATGGAAATTTGCTGAAAATTTCATTCAAATTGATCCACTATGAACCGAGAATTTAGCGAGTGGATATTGGGGCTGGCCTAGGATAAAAATCATAGTCTCGATTATCCATTTTTTGATTTTATTATGAATGTAAGTCGAACAGCAAATCTGAATGTAATCCAATAAACATCGTAGGCTAGCGTTGACATCGAGAGTTGATTATGGTCTGGATAAGTTAATAAATGTTTAATTAATAATTTAGATAACATTTCGGGCCTATATAAACACTTGCAATAGGCATAATAGAATAGAATTGAATAGAATAGTTTATTCAATAATATAGGTCCAAGACCAAAAGTTACAAATATAACGTATGTACAAAAATATTTACTTCATAAATCATGAATTGGTGACATCGCAAATAGATTACATAAATAATTTACAATACATAATATATAATGCAAGAATAGATTTGTTAGAGCAAACTTTTACGATAATTTGTAATATTATAGATGTACATAGAAATTGATGACAAAATATGAGGATCACTGGTATTTGACAAGCTTAAATAATTATGTCGACTTACATAGAACAGATTAATACTATCGAAAGAAACCGATCCTATATGTTTCGTTTTACAACATTCAAACATTGATGACATAAGGGGCGTGTGGATAGACAGATTTTTCTTCAAAAGAATTGATTTTGTGGGTCAAAGATTTAATCTAAACTTTCTTATGTTACGTTTATGTGTAAAGGGAATATTACTTGATAAATAGTTCTCCTGACTCAAATTAGTTTTAAAGTTAGAGTACTCTCTTAAACTTTCACTTTCTAGTAATTTTGCTGACCATTCTTGTAGATTTATATCTATTAATCTTACTTTAATTTGACTTAAAACACGTTTTTATTTCCAATACATTCATTTTCAAAAGTAAAACCAAATCCCAAAGAGTTTAAATAGTTCTAACTTTGGATACCCAGTTTGTTCTTCCTGCTTCGTCTAATTGTCTTAACATAAGGTACACTTGCTTAGGATATCTTTCAATGGGCATAGACATTAGTTTACACTAATACTTAATACAAGATAACACAAGATAAATAGTTAAAGGGTGTCTTCCACATCCTCCTAGAGTGTCAATATTTGGTTAACTCTTGCTTATTCCTTAAATAAACTTGCAAAACTGATTCTGTACTTCTTCTATTTCTGGTCTATATTCTACACCGCATAATTCGCTACCATAGAACAGAATTGGTTTAATTACAATATCAAATATTTTGAAACAATCTTTCATCCCTAAACTTGTTTTCTGGATTCAACTTTTTATGGGTATCAAGGCCTCTTCCGCTTTGATTGATAAAGTATGTATATTCTTACCCCAGTTTAATCCAGAAGAAAATATTAGTCCTAGATAATTATAATAGGTTACACTTTCTATTCTTTGATTATCTATAAACCATTTCCCACAGTGTTTAATTATTCCACAACAACTTTAGTCTTATCAGGATTGACTTTCAGGTTAAATTTTTTACAACAGCTACTTAATACATTAATCTTACGTTGCAAATCACCAACAGAATGAGATAACAATAAAACGTCATCGGCGTATAATAATGCCGATATTTCTGATGCTTTGGCAATAGTAAATATGCCTCTGTGGCCTTCCTTATCCAAGATTTTAACTAAATTGTTAATGTATAGACAAAATAATAGTGGACTGAGTATATAACCCTGTCTGACACCAGAGTTACAATTAAAATACGAGGTTAAATGCGAGTTCAATTTTACACACGAGGAGACATTTTTATACATGCTATCTAATGCAGTATACATTTTCCCTTGTAAACCTTTGTTTATTAATACAGACAGGAGCTTAATTCTACTTAAATTATCATAAGCTTTACTGAAATCCACGAATAATACGAATAACCTCCCCTTGGACTTCGATAGATATTTTTGAATTAAACCCTGCAATGTAAAAGCATGATCTATTGTTGACCTATTTTGACGATATCCTGCCTCAGCTTCACCTAGTTTGCCTAGACTTCTGACCAATGCTTTAGTCTATTATTTAGAACTGCTGAATACAGTTTGCCAATGCTATCCAATAAAGAAATGTCCCTTGCATAATGTATGTTTCGACGAAGATGATTAGTATGATATGTCATTTCATTTATTACATTTCATTTCATTCCATGTACTCCAATTTAACTATAAGACATAGGATGTCACGAAGCAAAAAGTGTTAAAGTTGATACAACATGAAATGGGGTTATAGGTCCTACTGTTAAAGGTCCTACTGTTCTGCTCCGACTGATTTGACGATTACGGGGCTACGCCATACAACGTGCTATGAGAGAAATTTCAACATGCCCGTGGCACTAGGGCCTACACATAGTAGGGATAACAATTGCCAATGTCCCATCCGAAAGACTAGACACTGTTCATTGCACGGCTACGCCATACAACGTGCTATGAGGGAAATTTTGACATGCCTGAGGCACTAGGGCCTACACATAGTAGGCATAACAATTGTCAGGTGTTCTTTTCGTACACGCCAATGTCCCATCCGAAAGACGAGACACTTCTCATTGCGCGGGGCCTTTTACCCTGTACCATTAACTATAGGAAACCACACCAGAAATTGAAAACAAATCATTATATATATTGATATATAAATATATGTTTTTATACCCATTTTCGTCTATTTTAAGGTTCAGAAGAATAGAGTTACATACTCTTAAACATTCCTTTCTTAAAAACGTATACCACTGGGCCTTAAGAATTTAGGCACTGGCACCTGTGTTAACTGGCGCGGCTGGGGTTAAAGCACTGATACTCGTGTCGACTGGCGCGATTGGGGTTGAAGCACTGATACTCGTGTCGACTGGCGCGATTGGGGTTGAAGCACTGATACTCGTGTCGACTGGCGCAATTGGTGTGTCCCGTATAGCAATTGCTCTCTTGAAGACTTCTGCTAGCGTCACTTGCTTGGTTGGTCCGGTGATTATTTCTGTCAGTATTCGTGGTAAATTCTTTAACGCCACTTCCGCTATTTCATGCCTTAAATTAATGTCCCTAATGAGACCGTCGAGGCTTTCCCGACTCTCAGCATAGAAATTCATGCTGCTCTGTAACTTAGCTCCAAGCAGTATAGCGTCCTGGTCTATCTTCCTTTGACGTATAACACGTGGATCTATAGGGGTTGAAGTACTCAGTCGGTCCACTGAAGTGACTCTGAATCCAGTTGACGAAGCATCTTCTTCGGCTGTGTTCAGGGCTGTTATTCCAGTTGATGTATCGTTTGCAATAGCAGAAGAGTTTACTAATGCGCCCGATGGTTCCGGGATTTCTGTTGTTGCGGCAACTGTTCCTGCGCTTCCTCCGCTGACCACAGATACGTCTATCTCTCTTATGAGTGCCGGGGTTTCTGTAGCCGTTGCTGGGTTTACTTCTATGGGCACAGAGTTTGCAACTGCAGATGTTGGTTTTGTTACTGTAGATGCTGGTTTCACTATCTGTGTAAGGGCCGTGTCTAGTGCTGTGTGTTCCGGTTTCATGGGTATGGGGTTTATCGCTGATACCTTTTCTGTGGTATTGGCAGCTGTGTTGTTAGATTCTGCTGGTCCCTCTAATGCAGCGGCGGGTATCTGGTTTACGGCGGCAGGTGATTGGGTTATCTCTGGTACGTTTGTAGCTGATGGCTCAGTTTTGGATGCTTGATTGACCGTTGCCGCATCTTCTTCTGTTTTTGGGGCTAGTGGCTTAACTGACTCCAAGCCCGGGCTTTGTACGGTCGCTTCGGTTACTTGTATGGTGTTCAAGTCTGTGTTTGGTGTTGTTACTGCTTTCGGTACTTGCATATTCCCGTCATTTAATTCCAAAAGATGGTTTTCCGTTTCACTCGCAATTTGAGCGGAAGGGTTTGAATTGCTTCCATTCGTAGGAACAGTTTCCTGAGTATCGACATACGAACTGCTGAGAACACATGTCCAAACGAGAAACGCCATAAGCCCCACCATAATAGCAACAAATAAAAGACGGTTACCTTTAAACACTCGTTTTCCTGGGGATGTTTACCACAACTGAATAGAATCATGAACCGTTCTGATTTTATATAGTTTATGTTGTTTTATGACCGAGTTGACGGGTGACACTTAACAGATTTGCAACTGGCAGTCATGATATTAACACAGATATTAATTATAAAACACATTATGTACACAGGGGCGTTTCAAGGTATATCATGGCGGAGGCTATACTATTTTGAGGGCCCAATATCGCAGGGGGGGGGGTCTTGATTGATGATTTTTATGACAATGCAATGACTGCATTCTCATTCTGTAATGGATTCGACAGTAACAGTGTATAGAAAGCGATTGACTCGGACTCGGGGCCGTTTCCCTTGGCCAGAGGGGCCCTTTTGTCAGAAGTGGGGCCCTTTTGTATGCCTTTAGGGCCCCCTAACTAGGTTACATTTTCATTTTTCTCATCGGTTTTAGCATTTTCTTCCGTTTTATTTTTCCAATTTTTTTCGCGAGGAGGCTGGCGCCTCCAGCGCCTCAGCTATAAAACGCCTTTGTATGTACAATTTGGATGATAATTTTGGATTTCTTAAAAGGGACATTCTCACGAGGGGAATACTAAAAATTATATTTTATTTAATGATTACATCTTTGATTATTTTTTAACGTCGGGTTATTTGTTTTCATATGTTGTACTTTTTTCTTAGGCGTTCTGTTCAAACATGTCCAGTGCATACTTTGATTGATTTTTAGATCAGATACGTACGAATGTCCCTTTAAGGGCTCACACAATGAGAAAAATAAATAAATAAAGAAGGTGGGGGGGGGGTATCGACACCACTCCGATAAACGTTTTTTTTTATTTGTTTGTCGTCTTCATCATATTAAATTTAATTGAAACTGAACCGCATATACTTAAACATACATTATGCAAGAGCTATATCTGCCTATTGTAGGTCTCTCTTTAGGCCTGAAATGTTATCTTAATTATTAATCAAACATTAATTCACTGATTCAAGCCATAATCAACTCTCGATGGCTTAGGATTTGCCCGATTTGAAATATACTGAGCGCCATAGAAAACGCATCACTTAGTTTTTCGTATAGCAAAATGATCCTGTAAACATATCTTATTTATTTTGCTTCTTATTGTGAGCAATATTCAAATGGGAACACATCAATAACAACACATTTGTACACTTATGGATTTTTAATCTGTAATCAACGGTACAAAGTCAGAGGGGTCAAAACCAAAACAGATGTCAGTAGCGCGTGTGTCCTCTACTGGCTCTTACGCACGCTGTGCAGCGACGTAGCATGGAATTAACCATCCCTCATAGCACACTGTATGGCGTCTTGATTACAGGATCATTTTGTTATACGAAAAACTAAGTGATGCGTTTTCTACGGCGCTCAGTAGATTAGAACGGGTTCAACCATATCTTGATTAATTTAAAAAATGGACGAGCGAGACTTAGCTTCGAACAACCAGGACGGTAGTTGAAATTATAGCACACGTCTTGTCAAACCTTCGAAGGCTATTATCTTCGCTCACAACAGAGTAATTTGGATGTAATTTTCAAATCATTAATTTTACATTATCTATTTTCGAACTATTACAACAGAGAGAGAGAGAGAAATGGGGTTTAACGTCCACTCGACACAAACTAGGTCATTTTGGGACTAACATAAGGTTTCAATTTTATTTCAATAATTCGCTTGCGCGTAGGGGTCTTTAGCAGTGGGAGGAAACCGGAGTGCCCGGAGGAAACCCGCGAGGTTGAGAAGGCGCCCCTATCTCCATGCCACATACGCTCACATCAGGGCTTGAAACCACAGCCGCAAGCCAGAGGTGACCGGCCAGCTAGAGGTCGAAGCGCGGCACTCTAGACCACTAGGCCATTCCAACCCCCCGAACTATTACAACAAGAATGGTCAATTCTTTATTAAACTCTTAACTAATGTATCTTTAAATCGTTGTTAGAGAGAGAGAGAAATGGGGTTTAACGTCCACTCGACATAAACCAGGTCATTTCGGGACTAACACATGGTTTAATTTTATTTCAATAATTCGCTTGCGCGTAGGGGTCTTTAGCAGTGGGAAGAAATCGGAGTGCCCGGAGAAAACCCACGAGGCTGGACAGGCGACCCTAATCCTTAACCACGTACAACCGGGGATTCGAAACCACGCCAGTTGACTGAATAGCTGGCCATTCGGCCATCCAACCCTCCAAATCGTTGTTAGACTCATGTCAGTGGGAAAAGAGGTTACCATTTAGTAATTATGACATTTTAAGATTCATTTCATTCAGATAAAAAAAAAAGAAGGATACTTTCATATAACATACGCTGTTTACGCCGTATTGACGTCATTTAAATGTGAAATTTTGTATGATTACGAACAGAAGCGGTTTGTAATATCCAAGTATTTATGAACTGTTTTGAATATTTTAGCGTTTTCATCATATGCACTACTTTTTTGCCCGAAAAGTAAGGATTGGCGGTTTTTGTTTTTCGTCGGAAGTGTCTTTTGGTGAAGGATTTAAAATGAAGATGCCACGATTTTTGTTGATTGGGAAAGTTTCGTATGATCGACGAGCAAAAGTCATGTAATTCAAAAAACAAAACAGACAAGTTTATACAATTTTTATTTGTCACTAACCATGACGTATTGATGTAATAAGCTACTGTTTTATTTCAAATTTCGATTTAGAAAAGGACGGAATTTGAATTATGTACGACCCACTATAAAACTATATTTCTTTTCTTCTTTATTTATAGAGAGAGAGAAATGGGATTAAACGTCCACTCGACACAAACTAGGTCATTTTGGGACCCTCATATGGTTTCAATTTTATTTCAATAATTCGCATGCGCGTAGGGGTCTTTAGCTGTGGGAGGAAACCGGAGTGCCCGGAGGAAACCCACGAGGTTGAGAAGGCGCCCCTATCTCCATGCCACATACGCCCCAACCAGGGATCGAAACCATAGCCTCAAGCCAGAGGTGACCGGCCAGCCAGAAGTTGAAGCGCGGCACTCTAGACCACTAGGCCATCCCTACCCCCCTAATGTTATTTATAATTGAAAAGTAACACACTGACTGTATGAATGGAATAACAATTACTGGTTTGATATAAAATGAAATGAAATGGGGTTTAACGTCCTACTCTTCTGCTCCTAACCTGGGTTTATGAAGACGGCCATACCCCATACAGTGTGCCACGAGGGAAATTTTGCCAGACCGTGGCGCTAAGGGATCTTATACGTGCACACCAATGTGTACACGGGACCTCGGTTTTTCGTACCATCCGAACGACTAGACAGCTGTCCCTGTCTGACCCTCCGTCCAGTATCACTGACAAGGGGAAACCACGCCTGAAAATTACTGGTTTATTAACATGGCAACTTTTCTACGAAGATGATAAAGACGAGAGTATCATCGTCGAAACGTTGCATGTTAATAAACCAGTAATTGTTATTCCATAAGTTAGTCATTTCATTTAATTTAACTATAAGACATAGGATGTCACGAAGCAAAAAGTGTTAAAGTTGAAACAAAATGAAATGGGGTTAAAGGTCCTACTGTTCTGCTCCGACTGATTTGACGATTACGAGGCTACGCCATACAACGTGCTATGAGAGAAATTTCAACATGCCCGTGGCACTAGGGCCTACACATAGTAGGGATAATATTTGCCAGGTTTTCTTTTACGTACACGCCAATGTCCCATCCGAAAGACTAGACACTGTTCATTGCGCGGAACCTTTTACCCTGCACCACTAACTATAGGAAACCACACCAGAAATTGAAAACAAATCATTTAATATATATTGATATATGAATATATGTTTTTATACCCATTTCCGTCTATTTTAAAGTTTCAGAGAAAAGAGTTACATACTCTTAAACATTCCTTTCTTAAAAACTTATACAACTGGGACTTTAACTAAGGTACTGGCGCTCGTGTTGAATCCCGTATGGCAATTGCTTTCCTGAAGACGTCTGCTAGTTTAACTTTCGTTGTTGGTTCGGTGATTTTTTCGGCCAGTATTCCTGGTAAATTCTCCAACGCTACTTGCGCTATTTCATATCTTAAATTAACGTCCTTTAGGAGACCGATGAGGTTTTTGCGACTCTCGACATAGAAATTTATGCTGCTCTGTAACTTAGCCCCAAGCCGTACAACGTCCAGCTCAATCCTCTTCTGAATTTGGATAAGTGGATCTATAGGGGTTGAAGTAATCAGTCGGTCCACTGCTGTGACTTTGAATCCAGTTGACGACGCATCTTCATCGGCTGTGTTCAGAGCTGTTATTCCAGTTGATGTAGCGTTTGCAATAGCAGAAGAGTTTGCTGATTCACCTGATGGTTCCGGGATTTCTGATGTTTGGGCAACTGTTTCTGGTCTTCCCCCAATGATCGCAGATGCTTCTGTCTCTGTTATGAATGCCGGGGTTTCTGTTGTTGTGGCAACTGTTCCTGTGCTTCCTCCGCTGACTGCAGATACTACTATCTCTCTTTTGAGTGCCGGTGTTTCTGTAACCGTTGCTGGGTTTACTGATATTGGGTTGATGTTTGTTGCTGGAACAGAGTTGGTTGTTTCGGTTACACTTAGGACCTCTGGGTTTACTTCAATGGGTACAGAGTTTGCCGCTGCAGATGTTGGTTTTGTTACTGTAGATGCTGGGTTCACTATCTGTGTTAGGGCCGTGTCTAGTTTTGTAGATAATGGGTCTGTTACTGTGGGTTCTGGTTCCACGGGTATGGGGTTTATCGCTGATTCCTTTTCTACGGTATTGGCAGTGGTATTTATAGGTTCTGCTGCCCCTTCTTCGTTAGGGGTCATGTTTAGTCCTGTAGATGACGGGTTTGTTAACCCAGTAGATGGGGTAGTTACTGAAGATGCGGGATTAGACGGTATGGTTACAGATTCTACGGCATTGGTTGCTGCTGGAGCAAGTTGTATTGGGTTTACCTCTGCTACCTTTTCTACGGTATTGGCAGCGGTATTTATAGGTTCTGCTGCCCCTTCTTCGTGAAGAGTCATGTTTATTCCTGTAGATGAGGGGTTTGCTAACCCAGTAGATGGGGTGGTTACTGAAGATTCAGGATTAGACGGTATGGTTTCAGATTCTACGGCATTGGTTGCTGCTGGAGCAAGTTGTGTTGGGTTTACCTCTGCTACCTTGTCTATGGTATTGGCAGCTGCGTCCATTGGTTCTGCTGGTCGTTCTAATGTAGCGGCGGGTATCTGTTTAACGGCGGCAGGTGATTGCGTTACCTCTGGTGCCACGGGCGCCGTCTTGATAACTGGTGCCGGGTTAGCGTTTGTAGCTGGTGGCTCAGTTTTGGATGCTTGATTGGCCGATGCTGCATCTTCTTCTGGTTGTTGAGCTAATGGCTTAACTGGCTCCAAGTCCGAGCTTTGTACCGTCGCTTCGGTTACTCGTATGGTTTTCAAGCCTGGGTTTGGTGTTGTTACTGGTTCCGGTACTTGGTTATTCCCGTCATTTAATTCCAAAGGATGATTTTCCGTTTCACTATTACTTGGTGAACTCTCAATTTGAGCGGAAGGGTTTGGATCGCTTCCATTCGTAAGAACAGTTTCCTGGGTATCGACATACGAACTGCCGAGAACACATGTCCAAACGAGAATCGCCAAAAGCCCCACCATGATAGCAACAAATAAAAGACGGTTACCTTTTAACGCTCGTTGTCCTGGAGATTTTTACCACAAACTGAATAGATCCGTGAACTGTTCTGATTTTAAATAGTTTACGTTGTTTTATGACCGGATTGACAAATGACATTTTCATGTCAATTTAGCAAAAAAGACAAACTAATGCTCCGCCTCTTTCTCTCTTTTTTTTCACCAAATATATATAATTTCATATTTGTCATATTTACTTTCGTACTTTTGGAGGGTTAGGTGGCCGAATGGGTTTAACGCATACGCTTTATGCGTTAAGGTTTGTCGATGAGTCAAGTGATATTGTTTCGATTCCCAGCTTTGTTTACCTGATCAGTAGTAGGATTGTCTGTACAACCCCATGGATTTTCTCCAGGGTCCGCGTTCATAAGGCATTCTTAGCTTTAAGTTAAGAATTTACTCAACTTTCAATCACAGTTTATGAGAAATGTCTTTTATCCAGAAAACACAAAACTTTGCACGTAGTTTCTTATTAATGTATTTGATAGATTAAAACAACAAAAGTTTTATAATGGACTATATTTTAGTTAAAATAAGGCGAACACTTTTGAGTTAATTCTTAGCTTAAGTATGAGAATGCTTTGTAAACTCGGGGCCTGGTACCACAGCTATATTAAGACGTCAAAGGAATTGGATGGCCGAATGGCTTGCGCTTTTGATTATATGGCCTGTCACTGATATTATCGTCGTTAGCAAGCGATATTTAGTGGATTTTAATACGTTTTGTGATGAGTGATTTAAAGCGAACATGGCCAATCAAGACTTTGTTAACGGCAGTAATGACGATCGAGGTTAGCCTTAAATTGAAAACTCTATTATCTAGATTCAGCGTGAAGTAATTTCACTGAAATTTTCAGCATATTCAGTTTTCATGATCGAGAACTATCAGCTCTTTATTCCATCATAGCTAATACTTCTTTACATGCTAAATAATCAACCTGGATTTTCCTGCTGAATTTCATGGATTTTAATCCAGGTTGCGGGGATGATTTAACGTAAATATGGATAATCGAGACTTTGTTTATTACCGTACCAACGGCAGTAATGACGACTGAAGCTTGCCAAAAATTGAATCGCTAATATCTCGGTTTAGATTGAAGTAATTTGACTGGAATTTTCAGCATACTCTGTTATCGTTATGTAGTTTTTAACTATTATAGTGAGAAATGTCAGCTCTTTATCTAATTTTCTAAAATGTATATTTAAATGTTAAATAATCTACCTGGGAAATTTGATATTTTAGAGACAAAATGCCAATTGCGCATTGTTACTTCAGATTAACTAAGGGGGGGTGGATGGCCGAATGGTTAGCACGTGCCAGAGAAATGGAGTTTAACTTCCACTCGACACAAACTAAGTCATTTCGGGACTAACATAATAATATGGTTTAATATTACTTCAATAATACGCTTGTGCGTAGGGGTCTTTAGCAGTGGGGGAAACCGGAGGACCTGGAGAAAACTCACGAGGTTGGACAGGCAACCCTTCTCCTTGTCACGTACACGCGGGGATTCGAAACCACATCAGTTGACTCAATGACAGGCTATATGATACAGCACGCACGTGCTAACCATTGAGCCATCCACCCCCAGCCATTTAGCTCCCTTAAAGGGACAATAACACTCTTGCTAGCTTGGCAGCTCTGGAAAATAAATAATAGTCTTATTCTAAGTACCAGATGTTTATGTGTCCTACCCGTTGTGTAAATTATCCATTACAGCATATTTTACTTGTCCAGAGGTTTGCGTTAACCTTTTCAAATCATGTAGTTGAATTTTCCATTTTTTTAAATAAGGTGTGTTACGATGAAATTTGTATCATCAATTTATTTGAATATTGTAAAATAATACAATTTGTTGACCAGAATAAAGATTGGGACATATTATTCAATTCCAACAAGAGTGTTATTGGGGCCTTAAGCAACCGTGCACAGGGACAGGGTAGATCATCTGACTTTATATAAATCAAGTCATGTCAAATCTGTTGAATATTTAATTTTCTTTCTTTTGTGGTATTTATACAAACCAAGTCGTGTCAAATCTGTTAAATATTTCAATTTCTGGCTTTTGTGGTATTTATGCAGTTTTTCAGTTTTTATGTTGTTTGATTTATGTTCCTTCAAAAGATTTTATATTTCTGTAAGGTTGTACCTTCCCCTCCTCGATCTATAATTATATAAAGTTCTTATTTTGGAGAAAAACACGTCCAAGAACGAGAGCAGATCACGGCGTGCAGTCATAATTAAGATTAACGATAGGGGGTTGGGTGCGCAGTCTGGTTAAAATTAAACACAGATCCTCCGTTCGTTCCCCTCATCAATCTGCAATTATATAAAGTTCTTATTTTGGAGAAAAAAACACCCAAGAACGAGAGCAGGTCACGACGTGCAGTCATAACTAAGATTTACGATAGGGGGTTGGGTGCAGAGTCTGGTAAAAACTCGTTTCTGGAGTTTAACCTCCACTTCCACCACAAATGATATCGCAGGTAAAACGCAGATCCTATTTCGTTTCGTTTTTATAGTTAAAAATTCGTTTTACTTGTCTTTATTACACTAGGATCTGGAACCGTTGTGAGAGATTAGCCAATGAAACGGTCTGTTACGGCGAGTTATTGGCATGAGGTGCACGGGTAATCTGTGGGTAATCACTAGAAACATCGGCGCTTATTGGTTAATCAAATGTATGGTGTCATAGAGTCAAAAGCCACTCGTATGACTTCTGACGCGACCTTCTACTTTAACTGGTCAGATCTTCATCGAAAGTATAAAAAAAAACGAAACGAAATATAGATGTGTATTTTAATCGGATGTTTGGGTGCAGGGCCCGTGCAAGTCTTTATGGCGCCCCATGTCAAACGTTTCACTCCCCCTCCCCCATCACTGATATAAAAAAAACACTCGTAGGAGATTCTCTATATACACAGTCCATTCGCTGATTACACTACGTGTACATGTATTTTTCCTATACCGTTTGTTGTTTTGTCTAATGGTTTGGATTGTTCGTACTTGGTTTTATTTTGTTTTCCATAGAAGACACTTTCAGCATACAATTAAACTCGAATTTGTTTTAAATCCTTCTCAAAATCTGTCTTTAGAAATAAAAAAAAGTTTGATCATTTCACGACCACCCTTTAGTTGAATGTGAATGAAAATACTAGATATTGAATTATACGACCAACATTTATTAATTTTTTGAATGAGAGGGGGGGGGGGCGAGAGAGGGAGAGGGGGATGGGTAGGAGAAAACCCATGATGTCAGGTTGGTGACATCCGGTTATAGCAAAGGCGTTTTATAACTGAGGCGCTTGAGGCGCCAGCCTCCTCGCGAAAAAATTCAAAAAAGTTGAACAAATAAAACAGGAGAAAAATGCTAAAACCGATGAGAAAAATGAAATGTACCCTAATTAGGGAGGGCCCTAAAGGCAGACAAAAGGCCCCCTCGTCTGACAAAAGGGCCCCTCTTTCCAAGGGAAAGGGCCCCCGTGTCCGAGTCAATCGTTTTCTTTACACTGCTACTGTCGAATCCACTACTGAATGAGAATGCATTGCATTGCACTGGTATGAAAATCCTCAATCAAGACACCCCTCCCTCAACCCCCGCGAAAGAGGGCCCTCAAAATAGTATAGCCTCCGCCATGATAAACCTTAAAACGCCCCTGGGGTATAGAAACCACAACAAGGTTTTAATACTTATAGAAATGAATTCAAATGGGGTTTAAAGTCCTACTCTTCTGCTCCGACTTGATTAATGAAGACGAGTATATGCAACTGTGAGCTATGAGGGAAGTTTCGCCCTAGCAGCCGCACTATTGCCTAATCCTTTTGAGAATTCCAACTGCTAATGTGAACACGGGACTCGATTTTCCGTACCACTCACACGACTACACAGCTGTCCTTGTCAGGCCCTCCGTCCTGCACCACTGGCAAGGGGAAGCCACGCAGGGAAATCCCGATGAATTTCCTCGGCCAACACCAAAATTGAACCCGCGACCTCTTGTCTATTGAGCCAGCGTCTTACTCCCTTATCCACTGTGGCTCCCTACTACGCATACAAAAAGAGTAGGTGCGCCCTGTCACCAATCCTAACATAAAAACAGCGAGCTAAATTAATACGCATAAAACTTAGAATATATAATTATGTACATGCAGCAAGGTAATGTGCATTAGGCTAAAACAAATTATTTATTAGTTCTTTAGCTAATTGGGCAGGGGGGGGGGCTAATGGTAAGCACGTGCGTGCTATATCTTAAGACTGAAGGTCTGTCATTGAGTCAGCTGGTGTGATTTCGATTGATCATTTAGAAGAGAGAATTAAACCGGGTTGGCCTGAATGAATATTCATAACAAAACACAACACAAGGTATATATGGATATAACTACTTCTCTATAATTTAATAACGACGTTTCGTAACACATACAGGTCACGTTTTCAATATACCTTGTGTTGTGTTTTGTTATGAATAGTAATCCGTGCTTCTAGATGTCATCTAAATATTTGAATGAATATTATTAATTATATAAACTAAAGATAGCACTCAAAGACACGAACTCATTAATTTGTGAAAATCTGCGGAATTTGAATTAAATATTCAATAAACAGACACAAATCAAAATAAACCGATTTCTTTTTTTAAGGTCTCACAAAAAAGGAACATTATTGAGGGAAGAATCACATATATAGTGTATAAATTAATTTCCATGGCGTCAATCCGCTTCATTTTAAAGTCAAATTATTGCTTACGTGCCAAAAAACATGATTGAATCTCAGTAAATGCCCAAAAAATACCCATAGCTGTCACAATTGGGACAACATCTCATTTCTCAATGTATTGTTTAAAACTGGGTTGGCACCGTGTTATTTAACCGTACTTTTCTATTTGTACCCACAAGGTAGAACGTTACCCTTATTAAAGCTTATATCATACAGATCTTTAAGTACACGGGACCTCGGTTTTTCATCCCATCCGAACGTCTAAACAGTTGTCCTTGCCAGGCTCTCCGTCCTGCATCAATGACAAGGGAGGACCACGCCGAAAAATCCAGATGAACTTTCTCGATCAATGCAGGGATCGAACAACCGATTTCCAGCTAGCGAGCCAGCGTCTTACCCACTTAACGACTGTGACCCCAGAAAACCTACCATTTAGTTTACCATATTAGCCCAGGCGAGAATCGCGGGTCCCTACCGCTACAAAAATATCTGATTAAATAGGAATTCAAATCAGTTTCGAATGGCATGCTGGTTATATCACCTGTAGATTAACCTGACTTCGTTGATTTTCTCCTACCCTTCACCCCTCTCTCTCTCTTCTCTCTCCCTCTCTTCCCTCTCTCTCTCATTCAAAGAAAGTAATAAAATCTGGTCGTATGATTTAATATCTAGTATTTTCATTCACATTCAGGTAAAGGGCTGTCGTGAAACGATTAACCTTTTTTTATTTCTAAAGACAGATTTTTGGAAGGATTTAAAACAAATTCGACTTTAATTTTTTATTTCTAAAGATTGAGTTTTAGAAGGATTTAAAACAAATTCGAGTTTAATTGTATGCTGAAAGTGCCTACTATGGAAAACAATCCCATTTATAGGACCAGCTTGTCACCAAATTAAAAGAATTTTAACGGAGCAAATCGGCGCAGATGTAGTATTCGACAAAGGTTTAACGTCCACTCGACACAAACTAGGTCATTTCTGGACTAACATATGGTTTAATTCTATTTCAATAATTCGCTTGCGCGTAGGGGTCTTTAGCGGTGGGAGGAAACCGGAGGTCCCGGAGTTAACCCACGAGGTTGGACAGGCGACCCTACTCCTTGTCACATACAAACGGGGTTTCCAAACCACGCTAGGCACAATACTGGATCTTTCCGAACGGACAAATATTTTCCCTTGGGTTAGGGTTAGGGTTAGGTTTATCTAAAACTATTCTGAAGGGTTAGGGTTAGAATTGTGGCTATAAACACGGAAAAATATTTGTCCGTTCGGAAAGATCCAGTATCGTGCCCACGCTGGTTGACTCAATGTCAGGCTTTATGATACAGCACGCACGTGCTAACCACTCAGCCATCCAACACCCCCACCCCCCTTTGACTAATGAATGCAGTATGCCAGAAGGGAAATTTTGCTGTCGCAGCGGAAATACGGCATCTCTATACGACAATTTCAACAGTCAAGAGTTATTAATATCTGGGTGATAATGAAAAAAACAAAAACAAATTATATTACAAATTATATTAAATTTGACTTGGGTGAAAATCATAAAAAAAACAAATTATAGTATAAATGATTTGGGTCCAAATTAAAATTGACTTGGGTCAAAATTATAAAAAAAAATTGTATTAAAATTGACATGGGTGAATATTAAAAAAACAAATCGTATTAAAATTGGCTTGGGTGGAAATCAAAATAAACTTGGGTGAAAATCATAAATAAAACAAATTATATTAAAATTGACTTGAGTGAATTTACAAAAATCAGATTATATTGGGTGGAAATTAAAATTGACTTTGGTTAAAATTACAAAAAACAAATTACATGTATATTATAATTGACTTGTGTGACTATTAAAAAAAAATAAATGATATCATATTTCACGTCCCTTATCAGACACCGTAATAGATACACTAAACTGTCCATTTTTATACAATGACATTATTTATGAAGTCACAAGACGGACGAAAAATACTTTAAAATGTTATTAAACCAGCGTCGAAATCTTGTTTGTCCCGTCATACCTTTTGTCTTTTCTTTGTATTTTCCGGCATGGTTCCCCCTTGTCAGTGATGCATGGCGGAGGGCCTGTCTAGGTCCAGTGTACACATTGGCGTGCACGTAAAAGATCCCTTGGCAGGTGAAATTCGATATAAGAGTAGGCCGTAGTGCCGCTGTCCGGGCAAAATTTCCCTCATAGCACAATGTATTGCTTATGCCCGTCTTCATTAGCCCAGTTTTAGGAGCAGAACAGTAGGACGTTAAACCCCATTTCATTTCATTTCATCTTTCCTTCGTTTACCGTGAAACAAAGTAGCACAGCTTTACGGTTGTGCTAGCTTTTTAGCTCTAGAAAATAAATAATAGTCTTATTCTAAGTACTAGAAGTTTAAGAGTCCTACCTGTTGTGTAAATTATCCATTACGACCTATTTTACTTGTCCAGAGGGTTCGAAAATATTTTAATATCCAAGTCACATTTGAAAAGGTTTACGTTAACCTTTTCAAATCATGTAGTTGAATTTTTCCAATTTTTTAAATTAGGTGTAAATTTGTGTCATCAATTAATTTGAATATTGTAAAATAATACAATTTGTTGACCAGAATAAAGATTGGGACATATTATTCAATTACAACAAGAGTGTTATTGGGGCTTTAAATGTCAAAAACATACTTATTATATAAATATAATAAAATGGATGAAAATGTACTGCATATATAATAGGTTATAGTTATACTTACACAACCATACACATTTTGTTATTAAAATAAAACCAAGTACGAACACACCAAACCATTAGATAAAATTCCAAGTCCTAAAACGGTATAGGCTAAATAGCGTAGTCAGCAAATGGAAAGAAACTAACCAAAGTTATATATATAATTGGAAATAAAATTATACTATTTGATTGAGATAAAAATTTGTTTGACATATCAATTAATTTATGGACTTAATTAAAATATATTATTGTCAACATCGAGACAGTTTATTTTTTCTTAAATCCTATTGTAGTGAGTCAAAGGTTTCCGTTCGTGCATTTAAATGTAAAGAACAACGTATTGGTGGTGGTCGCGATCTTCAAATATGTGACCGCAGAGGCATTCGGGACTGTCAGCAACATCTCTACAGTAATTTTAGTTATTTTAATAACGGATTTTGAGAGATAGATATCTCTATCAAATAACTACAGGAATTTGTGACACCGCAGGTCAGAGCATCGGAGTCTTAGTTTACTATGGAGTATTTGGTGCTTCCGCTGACCGTTACAGTAAAACGAAGCAAATTTTATATCGGATATAGAGAGATAGTCGGGGAATCTGTTCAGAGTTTTTGAGATTCTTGCAGGGGTATTGAGTTTATTCCACAATCTTATACTGGCTGGGATGAATGATTTTGAAAAATTTCAGTGCGACATCGTTTTTTTTTTTTATTTCATCTTCGTTTTGAAGGGTATATTGAGTTTTTGGATCAAGATTTTATGAGATTTTTATGATCAGGAGGCGTTAGGTTATTGATAATTTTCGTCTCTTTTTGAGTGGAATAAACCCAGTGTAAAGGGAAGAGTGGCTAGTACCCGTAACTGTCCGAACAATGCGTCAAGCTAAAGTTATTTGAGATTATTATATAAGTATTTAGTGCACCTCTCTTAGATAACATCGGCATAATCAGAGTGCGCCAGAATGGAAAGAAGAATATAAGGTATTTAGCGATTTTCTATTTAAACGAAGAAGCTAAGACAGTTTACCAATTTTGATACTCTATTAATTATACTGTTAACATGACTGTTCCATTTACAATTATTTTGAAAAGTAAGCTGGATGTAGTTGATTTATAGTAAAAATAATAATGGCCCCAATACACTTCCCTGTGGGACACCGACGGTAATACCCATGGAGTCCGAGGAGATTCCGTTTATCACAACACATTGATGTCAATCATCAAGACAGTTATTGAATCACACTAATAATCATCCTCGTATCCCAACAGCATCCAGTTTGTAACAGAGTCCAGCATGCCAGACTCTGCCAAAGCCTTGCTGATGTCACATAAGACGACCCTGGTATATTTGTTATGATCAGTGGCTTGACAAAAAGTGGTTTAGATCTATCAATCAGAAGAAGATAGTTGAATCCCCTGGCAGAAGGCCACTTTGAAGTTCTGTTAGTATTGAATTGTTCTTAAAGAACTTAAAGACGTGTTTATATATTATTTTCTCAAATATTTTTATAATAATGCGAAAGAGGGATATGGGCCTGTAATTTATATCGTCTTTTGGGTGCGTTTTTTTTAATGAAATGAAATGAAATGGGTTTAACGTCCAACGGTTCTGCTTCTGAATTAGACTAATGAAGACGGACATACGCCATACAGTGTGCTATTTCGATAAATTTGGAACAGTGTGTGTATTTAGTGAAAACCGAAAAAGTTGGCACATGAAACTACTAATTTTATTTACGATATTTTTTTTTTAGCTTACTTCATCCGAACCGGAGGCTTTTGATGTATCTGGGTTATATATTATGTCCTTAACTTCTCCAAAGTTTGGTACAATCGTGTCTAGGCTATTAATATTCATTTGTTAGTACTTGAAAGTTTGTTATATAAGGTAATTGTATAAGCTACAATTTCATATTTTTAATTTTTATTTTTAAAATGTATTAAAATAAATCCCAAAAATAGATGGTATCTTTAAACAGTCCTACATTGTTAAAGATTAATCCTACAATCCACTCGACACAAACTAGGTCATTTAGGGACTTACATATGGTTTAATTTTATATCAATAATTGGCTTGCGTGTTGGGATCTTTTAGCAGTGGTAGGAAACCGGGGGTCCCAGAGCAAACCCACGAGGTTGGACAAGCGTCTCTACTCCTTGTCACGTACAACCAGGGATTCAAAACCACGCTAGTGGACTCAATAGCAGGCTTTATGATAACCATTCTGCCATCCACCCCCACTCCCCTATCAGTATGATATTTATACTCCCTGGAAAAGAAAACTAATTGGGTATAATTTATTACCAAAGATATTTATTATAAAACTGACTTTCATATTTCATTTGTGCAGGACAAAAACATAAAAACGGTCATCTACAATAATAATAATCAATTATAGTGATTTTTAATCGGATTAACATACAGATCTATATTTCGTTTCGTTTTTTTTTATACTTTCGATGGCCTACACTACATAAAGATTTGGGAGAACGCTAGATCGAAGACGCTCCTACGCATTTTAGCACATATGACGTCATATATAGATTGTGGGTTAGGGATAGGGTAAGGGCTAGGACCTGTAGATTTTGTCAACGTCTCGAGATGTAAACAGGGCTAGCCCTAACCCTAACCCTGGGCCAAGCCTAACCCTTACCTACAATCCACATGTGACGTCATAAAATGCGTAGGACCGTCTCCGATCTAGCGTTCTCCGAAGATTTGATAAATTGTACTGGAAGGTCATGGCCAAGAAGCTTTAATGACATTCATTAAACTTCTTGGGCATGGCAAGCGTCGCACAAGTGGCTTTTAGTTCTATGACTTCATACACTGAATAATCAATCAGTGTTGACATTTCTAGTCGCGGTAACAGACTGTTTTATTGGCTAATCCGTCACTTCAACCAAAGCGAGGGGGGGGGCCTAGTGGTCTAGAGTGCCTCGCTTCGACCTCTGACTGGCCGGTCACCTCTGGCTTGCGACTGTGGTTTCGATGCCTGGTGTGAGCGTATGTGGCATGGAGATAGGGGCGCCTTCTCAACCTCGTGGGTTTCCTCCGGGCACTCCGGTTTCCTCCCACTGCTAAAGATCCCTACGCGCATGCGAATTATTGAAATAAAATTGAAACTATATGTTAGTCCCAAAATGACCTAGTTTGTGTCGAGTGGACGTTAAATCCCATTTCTCTCTCTCTTTCTCTCAACCAAAGCCCCGGTAATGTAACAACTCTTCTGGATCCTAGTGTAGTAAAGGACAAGTAAAACGAAATTTTGATGTATAAAAAAAGAAACGAAATCGGATCTGTGTTTTAATCATATTGGGTGATTTTCAAACAAATATGAACCTAAGGCAAAACAATTTCATTCAATACAAAAATTCTACAATAACTCAACAATATACTGTCTTAGTTTGATAGCTGTCAACTATAAAGATTTCAAATAAAAGTGAAAGATCTTAAATTCAACAAAAGTTTAGATGTACTTGTCAAATTTCCAGAATACGCCTCTGGTTAGACTGGCCCAGTCTCTTCTATTTATTTTACATTTCGATTTATATAAAAGTATTAATTTTTAGTAAACCAACACTTTCGTTTCCATTTGTATAAAAAAAAAAATTTGAGTAAACCAGTAACCAGCACCAGAGACTGGACAATTTGCGAGCTTCACAATAAAATGGGCGTTCCTGTCCTGTTTTACGTTGTTCCTTATTTGGAATGATTGACAGTTGTCAAGCAAGCCCCGAGTCACGTGACACGAATTTGTAAATAAAGTCTCGATTATCGCGGCTTCACACACACGCCGTTGTAATTGTGGAATCATGTCCGAATTAGCGGATATTGACGAGGCGATTGCAAATGTTTTACCGGCTCTTGGTTATAAGGATCCAAAGGAGTATCAGAGGTCAATAATGACTGCTTATTTACAAAAGAAACACGTTTTTTTGTGCGCGCCGTGTGGTTCGGGAAAGTCGCTGACGTTTGAGGCTGCTCCTACACCAGTTTGCCAGTTAGTCGACAGCCATGTTTATTATCACGTGATGTTAGATATGTCGTGATCACGTGCACGACGTCACACGACCTACATAATGCAGATTGACCTACTAGATGAGAATGAAGCTCTATTTGCCCAGTCTCTAGAGATTACGGTTTTTTTTTTTGAGAGGACTGGCCAATTTTTGGTGTGTGGAGAAGACTGGCCACCAGTCTAGCCTCTGGTGTCTGGCGTTCTCATCTTGTCTTTTTGTCGACAGTTTTACACATGCTAACCATAAACCAGTGATTCTCAACCAGTGTGCCGCAAGATCTTCCTAAGTGTGCGCGAAATTTTGAAAAGCACACTAAGAAAATTTCTCACTAAAGAAGCCAGCTATTCGACTGATGAAATTCGAAACACTGCAATAAAGTGAGTTTGTAGCTGTGTCAACGGTTGTACATCGTGTATGACTTGCCATGTTTTTATTTGGCATTTTTCAAATATTTTTCATTTATATCTAGCCAGGTGTGCCGCTATTTGTTCATGTGTGTCATCAGAAGAAAAAGGTTGAGAACCACTGTTCTAGAGACTTGATATTGTTTTCAATAAATTAATTACTACATTCAGGGGAGGGGGGACTATAAGAATTTGTGCACACATTATATTTTTTGTGCGCGCACTTTAAATATCCATCAATCTAAGGTAATAAAGATAATACTCAAAACAAAATAAAATAATAATAATAATTATACACAAATCACAGTTCTATGGATTTCAGTTACTGAGCGACGTTTCGAATAGGCTTCACTCTAGACACTCTAGTCATTATCAGGCATTAAAATACTTATGTGACGTCATCCTTTGATGTTGGCGCACCATTATTTCATACTAGTTAAAATTTTGGACCCATGTGACATATTTCATTTCAGAGCATGTCTGTATTTTAAGTTGTTTAATGGTCTCAAGCTTTGCGGAATATATTGAAACAACACCTCGTGACTAACGTCACCCGTTTTGTTTCAATATATTACTTAATGTCTTTCTATCGACCATTAAACAAAACATAAAGATACATCGCTCAGTAATAAGCAGTATTTATATTCCATAGAATTGTGATCTGTATATTCCAGATCAATTACTAAATTCCATTCAAACAAATTATTACTAATGATGTTTGGCAGAGGTGGGAACAAGTGGGACATGAGTCGCCACTGGTTGACTTTGTGTCGAGTCCCATCCCAAGTCGCTGACTTTTCTACCGAGTTGAGTTTTCACAAAGTCCAAGTCTCATCATGTCGCCAGTTCATCAAATGAATCTACAATTACGAATAAAGTAAGTCCAAATCGAAATAAATATTTCAAGTCGAGTCACAAGTCTGCAACTCAAGTCAGACTCAAGTCAACTTTGGTCAAGTTCCCATCTCTGATGTTTAGCACACACAGTATATAAATAGTATGAATATATTTTGGTTATAAAAGTAACAATATAAAAACAAGGATAATATGGGTAATATATATATCAGTAACAAACAGGCATGCTCATGCAAGAATTCACATGGGAAGCAATCGACATATAATAATAAGGCAGTGGATATTGGGCTGGATCAGGGCCTTGTTTCTCGAAATCTTAACTAAAGGTAAAATCTAAATTTTAGTAGATACTTCAATTTTGAATGGCTAAGCAATAAAATCAATGTACATGTAATATTTCCCAATCAAATTGCTAAAATTCAGATTTTAGCTTAGTTAAAATTTCGGGAAATGGGCCCCAGGTTCCTGTACCAGAACGAACTAAAGAGAGGTAAATGGCAATCCTACTTGTCACATGAAAGTTTGGAATTGAAAAACCAAGTCACTTGACTCAATGACAGACCTTATGGTCTAAAGCGCAGAGGTTGGACTATTCAACTTATCACAACCTCCCACAAATTTAAACAAGTAGTCCTAATTTCTGATTGGTTGATATTAAATCCTGCGATTAAGAGGCCCGATTCCAAACATTTGAAATTTAAGAAACCTGCAGATCGTTGATGAAACATTATTTAATTTTCGTAGAGTTTTATCTTCCCTTATAAAGATTTTATTGTTGGAAATTCAGCACCACTGCTTGCTGGCGTATAACTACGAACCATCATGCCATGGTACAAGCAAGCGTTAGGGAAGACGCTAAAAACAACCAACCAGAAGTCATTTCTGGTTCTTTAGTTTGTGTAGATTGGGAACCCGATCTAGTTCGATATCCACTTCCCAATGATAATACATGTAATAATAATGCATAAATTGTAAGATTTCAACAAATTCAACAATGATAAATAACTAATAATGGAAGCATCTAAGATTAAGCAAGCACTAAATAAAATTGCGGCAACTTGGTTAGCAGACGCATTAGTGTTATAAAGGGATAGAAATTCCTATTAAAGAAATCCATGGCCACCTAACGGATTGTCAAACATGTAACAAAAGGCATTATTTTCTCGCCTTAATGGAAGCATCTAAGATTAAACTGGTATTATGCAAAAGCTAAATCTGCCTAATGCAGGTCTTTCTTTAGGCCTTTAATGTCATATAAATTATTATTTTGACATTAATTATCCAGACAATAATCAACTCTCGATGTCATCGCAAGCCTGCGATCTTAACTGGATTAGGATCTGATTTTCACTCAAATTTCATTCATGATTAAATCATAAAATGGATAATCGAGACAATCTTTTTTTAACGTACACACTTTAGTAATGATGATTGCGGCTAGGCCGAAAAATTCGACCCCTTAATTCTCTGTTCAGGGTGGATCAATTTGACTGACATTTTTAGCAAATTCCCTTTACATTATCTAGTTGTTAGCTATTGTAGTGAGAATTGTCTGCTCTTTATCAAATCTTCCATAATGTATCTTTAACTAATAGATATAATAATATTTGTATTGTTTATGTGGAGATCTATTTCATTTTGTGTATGTAAACGCAGATGCCCTTAGAGAAAATCATTTATATGTCTATATTGATGCCCTTTCATAAAAAAATATTTGAAAGTTGTCTGTTAAGATTTTGACAGTTCACAACTTCCTTATCCTGAATCAAGACAGCTGCTTTCAAAGTAAGGCCAGGTCAATTTTATTTTCTGTTCTATTGCAATCTGATTAAAATACAGTTCCATATATTTCATTTCTTTTTTTTTTATACTTGAGGGCCTACACTACATAAAGATCTGACCAGTTATAGTGGGAGTTCACATAAGGGTCAAACAAATGGCTTTTGACCCTATGACATCAGACACTGATTTATCAATCAGCTATGATGTTTCTAGTGGTTTACCCACAGTTCTGTGCATCAAAAAACCAAGACGGTGTCATTGGCTAATCCCTCGCATCATTCAGAACATGTCAATGATATCAACTCTTCCAGATCTTAATGTGTTTAAAAAAACAAGTAGAACAAAACTTTGAACTATGAAATCGAAACTAAAAACCTTTGAAGAATGCAACCAAGTACTTTTTGTTTTTAAATTAAGTCTTTTTACCGAAAAAATGAAAAGAAACATTTTAACAGGTGCTCTTGAAGAACAGAAAATAAAATTAATGTGGCCTAAAAAAGACTGAAATACTCAACAATCAACATCAAACCAAATGTAGGTGACAAGGAGTTAGGTTGCCTGTCCAAGCTCCGGTTTCCTCCTACTGTAAAAGACTCCTACGTGCAAGCAAATTATGGAAATAAAATTAAACCATAGGTTAGTCTGGAAATGATCTAGTTTGTGACAAGTGGACATTAAACCCCATTTCTACCTCCCTCTCTCACAACGAAATATCGAAAACATTAGATCAAATATCATCAGAGCAGGGATCTTAATCAACTGAATATAGTTGGTTACTGTCGTTTCATAAAACAATGAAACGGTCACTATGGTATCGGTAACTATGGTATCGTAAATCAATCTACTTTCAGCTCAGTCACAAAGGTTAGCCTGCACAGTATACATGACCAAAGGCAGAAAGAGAGAGAGAGAGAGATGGGGTTTAATTTCCACAAGACACAATCTAGGTCATTTCAGGACTAACATTTGGTTCAATTGTATTTCTATTGATATGTACTTTTGGGGTCTCATGACCAAAGGAAAATCTCCACACTAAACATGAATAAAGGATAATCTCTTCACATGATATATAAAGGATAAGCGCTGTATACCACACCATATATGACTAAATGATAATCTCTTCACACCATACATGACTAAAGTATATTCTCTTTAAATAAGGAAAAAGCTTGGATGTATTATCAGAAGTTAATAGAAAGCATAATTTCTTTTGGTTAAGTCTAACTATATATAAAGCAAGTATAATATAAAAAGTCTGGCTAGAATATTTGGTCTATAAACAAGTTTTGTTATCAATAAATCATATTGCACTAAAATAACATTACATATCTTTACATAAAATAACATATAATTACATATCGATCAGGGATTTTAATTACATATTAATCAGATATCTTAATTACATATCAATCAGGGATCCTTATTACATATCGATCATGGATCTTAATTACATATCGATCATGGATCTCAATTACATATCGTTCATGGATCTTAATTACATATCAATCATGGATCTCAATTACATATCGTTCATGGATCTTAATTACATATCAATCATGGATCTTAATTACATATAGATCACATAAATTATATATCGATCACAGACCTTAATTACATATTGAACACATATCTTAATTACATATCGATCACGGATCTTAATTACATATTGATCATGGATCCTAATTACATATCGATCTATCTGATAGATAAGCCAATGAACCGGCCACTATGGTATCATGGATCAATCTACTTTTGACCCAATTCTGGTCGGTTCCTTTCAAAATGGATTAAGAACCCTGACATCAATTACATTAACCTAACAGATAATCTCACAGATACCCTACAATATATTATAAACAAGACTTCATGAGATTCTATATATATATATAATGGTTCAGTCTCATATTTTTTTATCAAAGTTATCCACAGGGAAATAGCAATTTTTATACAAAAATCAAATTGAATAAATATGTAAATAGTCACAAAGCGTACTTAAATAATTGATAAAAATATGGTACTCAAATTTTCATTTTTTTATTTGCATATTTGATGGTCACACCCAACCACAACCAGATAATGATGTATATAATTGTTGCTATGGAGATCAACACAATAATTAAAGCTCAATATTTCTATATCAATATTTATATTAATCAATATTTATATAATTCAACATTTATATTAATCAATAATCGTATTAATCAATATTCATATTAATCAGTGTGCATATTAATCAATATTTATACGAATCAATATTCACATTAATATTAATCAATATTTATATTAATCAAAGTTAATAATTATCAATATTTATATTAATCAATATTCATATTATTCAATATTCATATTAATCAATATTTATATTAATCAATATTCATATGAATTAATATTTATATTAATTAATATTAGTATTAATCAATCTCTATTTGAATTAATATTCATATTAATCAATGTTTAATATCAATCAATGTTTATATTAATCAATACCAATCCCTGTTTATATTAATCAATATTTATATCAATCAATATTTATATCAATCAATATAATCAAAGTTTATATTAATTTACATGCTGAAATACACTTTAAATGACCATCTTTATTTCGGTTGTAAGGGTTTACAATATTTTCTGAATATCAGACTATTTTTGGGTCTAGTTCTACAAAGTTTTACAAATCAAATCTTTTATATCAATTATATTTTATAAACTATTAAATCGTATCTTTTTAATGTATTCGAGGCCAGTTGAAGCTGACATTCCATAAGAATTACCCTTGTCACCCTTGTGCGTTTCTTTGACAATTTTTGATAGTAGTAGATGGTTAAAGGTTGAATTCACTTTATTAACCAATAAACCAATACATAAGATTTAGCTCAAGATGGTACTGATTCTCTGATAGTATGATGAACAGAACATAGTTTTCATTAAGATCTAACACTATAACCCAGATTTAAATTTAATCTTGTGTATTTAGCAATAAATTCTTTAACATTCTTTCAATATCAAAACCAAACAAAAATCCAAGCCTGGAAATAAGGCACCTGTCACTGACAATGTCAGGCACTGATTCAGGCTTTGTCAGGCACAGAACTTCTGGTGCCTGTCATTTTGTTCGGCACTGATTTGTCTTTTATATCCAGCACTAAGTTGAAAATGTCAGGTACTATTTCATAAGTGCCTGACATTTTGTCAGGTACATTTAAAACCGTTATTTTCAGGCCTGCGAAAAAGGATCAGTGTTTTAATCAAATTGAGTTCGCAAGATCAGCAGCTTTATGGTAAATGAGAAAAGTCGACTTAGATTTACACGTATGATTGGACATCCACCAACCAATGATTATATTTAATACTGATGCTTTGACTCACTTGACGACACAACATATTATCCAATCAAAAGTTAGCTAAGAGAGTAGGATCAATGGAAGCTAGTTTAGCAGAAAGGAAGGCATGAATACAATACATCAAGGTTCGTAGATCTGTACATTCGATTTCCTGTAATATAAAATATATCATTCATTTTATGATAATTCAGTAACAAATCATGTCATTCAAGTCGTTTTATGGGGGGAGGGATGTCCGAATGGTTAGCATGCGCGCGCCCTATCATAAAGCCGGTCATTGAGTCAACTGGCATGGTTTAGAATCCCTGGTTGTAGGGTCGCCTGTCTAACCTCGTGGGTTTTGTCTGAGTCATCTAGTTTCCTCCTACTGCTTTATAAAGACCCTTACGTCCAAGAGATTTATTGAAATAAAAGTATGTTAGTCCCGAAATGACCTAGTTTGTGTCAAGTGGAAGTTAAACCCTATTTCTCTCTCGCTATCTCATTCAGATGCTAACTCACTGACTATGTTGCATCATTGTGTTGCCATAGAAACATCTTAGCCAACACTGAAATGGAACTTAAGGATGTCTTTCTGGCAACACTATGTTGCAATATAGTAGTCAACTAGCAGTGTTAGCTAGGAAAGTTCCTAACAGTTCTCCAGCCTAGACAGAAGGTTTGGCCAAGTCAAGGAACAGAGTCTAGTTGTTCAGATGGGACAAAAAAGACCCCAGGTCCCATGTGCACATTGGCATGCATTTTAAACAACCCTTGACTGTAGCGCAGCAGTCTGGGTATAATATCTTGTGTTCCACACTTTGTGTGAAAAAATAGGACATTTTATCCCATTTCACGACTTCTGTTATATAATGCACATGCTACACACAATTGAGGGATTAGTAAATGAAACGGTCTGCTACAGCCATTTCTTGACGTGTCATGCTCGGAATTGTGGGTAAATGACTAGAAACCTGAACACTGATTGATCAATATTTGACGTCATAGGGTCAAAAGCTGCTCGGACAATACCTGACACGACCTCCAAGTACTACTTGTCATATATATTTGTATATCTTCATGTAGTGTAGGCCAACAAAAGTATAAAACACTTAAAAAAGAAATATTGATCTGTATCTTATCAGATTGCACATAATTATTTCAACTTAATCACAGCGATTTGATTTTTGATTTTTTATAAGAGAGAAATGAGGTTTAACGTCCACTCGACACAAACTAGGTCATTTTGGGACTAACATATGATTTAATTTTATTTCAATAATTTGCTTGCGCGTATGGGTCTTTAGCAGTGGGAGGAAACCGGAGAACCCAAAGAAAACTCACGAGACCCTACTCCTTGCCACATACAACCATAGCCGTATGATACCGCATGCACATGCTAACCATTTGGCCATCCACCCCCCCTTTTTTATATGATCTGAGTGCAACATGAAGAAATATAAAAAATGAACTCTTACCCTGGTTTCAGTTTCTTTACAGTTTTCGTTATTAAAAGTTAAAACCAGTTTTTTATTACCATCATCTGATGAAGATTTTAGTTGAGAAAATTTGTACGTCCACATAAAACTCTAAAAAAAATAAACAAATACTGATTAAAAACATAGAACTGTAGGATAAAACACAGAGGAAATAATCATTAATTAATGATTAATTAATTTTCTTTTATTATTATTCCTGATACTGATATAATATAACCTATAAATGAAATGAAATGACGTCCTACTGTTTTGATCCGACTGGGCTAATGAAGACGGGCCTACGCCATACAGTGTGCTATGAGGGAAATGTTGTCCGGACAGCCGCATTACGGCCTACTCTTACATCGAATCCCAACTAACAAGGGGTCTTTTACATTCACTACAATGTGTACATGGGACCTTCGTTTTTCGTCCCGTCCTGCACCACTGAAAAGAGGAAACCACGCTGGAACTTTCTCAGTCAACCCCCGGGAGCAAAACAACTGTTAAAGTAAATGCACCATTGTATCATTTCCAAATTTTGATAATATGCACAAAGATGGAACATTTAATTAAAAAAACAAAACAGGTCATTTCTGGACTAACATATGGCTCAATTAAATTTAAATAATTCGCTTGAGATTGTGGGGGTCTTTCGCAGAGGCAGGAAACCAGAGAAAACCCAGGAGGTTGAACACGCAACTGTACTCCTTGCCATGTACAATAACAGACCTTGTGATGCAACTTGCACACATTACCAATCGACCACCAACCCCCGTTTTTAACAACAATATTTTACCTTTGTTTGATGATCGTAAAGAGAAAAGCCATAATTTAAATCTATGGTGAGACCAGATAAAGCACCACGCCACGTACAACCAAATGTTTTACTCTGTAAATAAAAAGCATTTTATCATAAATCATATTTTTTTCTTTTGTCAGAAACGAAAACATTAGAATTTACAACACAATAAAATCTGATTACAAGTAACAAACCATTTGAATTTTAGTTGCGCCCAATTCTAACATTTAGCATACAAAACATTTACTACCCATTGCGATCATCATTGGAAATCCTTAAAAAAATTATAGGTTTCTTAGTCTGATGACCTTAAACAATGTAATAATTATAACATCAATCAAATATTAACTTTAGCATCTAGAGTGTCCACAAGACATTTCAAAGTGATCAAGGGCCATAACTCTGGCAGTAATTATGGGAAATGGTTGAAAATCATGACCTTAAACACTGTGTATAAATCAAAAGGGCCATCTAAAGTGATCAAGGGCCATAACTCTGACAGTATTTATCAGAAATCGTTGAAAATCAATAGGCTTCTTTGCCTCATGACCTTAATAAACACAGTGTATTAATTTAAGCATGTAGAACGTCTACAAGATATTTCAAAGTTATCAAAAGCATTCTTACAAAAAATAATATCTATTGGGTTTGTGAAATAAATTGAAATATTTTGTTGCTGACTGCGGGCAATTGTCCAAGGTACAGTTGTCCTAGACACTGTTTTGGTCAAACTTAAAACGAAAGTTAAACAATATTCTATGGAGAGTGTAATATTTACTTACAACAAGACGTTTAACAGCTAATGTATTTGTTCTATGCCAGGCTTTTTCTAGTTGTAATAATTCGGATCTACATTCTGTACTGAGTATAATATCATCACCACAACCTGTTTGTATTCTACAACAATACTGACGATCATCTGGTAATTCACTATCCTATAATATAAACAACATTTATAATATAAACAGCATTTATAAACAACATTTATAATATAAACAACATCTACAATATAAACAACATCTACAATATAAACAACATTTATAATATAGTTTAAACATTTATAATATAAAAAACATTTACAATATAAACAACATTTATAATGTAAACAACATTTATAATATAAACAACATTTATAATATAAACATTTACAATATAAACAGCATTTATGATATAAACAACATTTATAATATAAACAACATTTACAATATAAACAACATCTACAATATAAACAACATTTATAATATAAACATCTTCAATATAAACAACATTTATAATATAAACAACATTTATAATATAAACAACATTTACAATATAAACAATTTATAATGTAAACAAAATCTATAATGTAAACATTTATAATGTAAACAACATTTATAATGTAAACAACATTTTTAATTTATAATATTGGCACTACAATGATGCTGTAAATTCTGCAACTCATTGTCGAAGAGTTTATGATGCATTGGAGTCCAAAATCAAAATTTCTTGGATTTTGATAAGAAGAAAAGGTGTTTTCCAATCAGTAAAACAGTCTTTTAAATCAATGTGTTCTTGGCAATAACAAAATTTGACTTAATTCTACTCACTATCACGTTCAAGATCAGGGAGCACTCTACTTGACTCAATGGCAGATCTTATTATCTAAAACACACGCATTAGGCTACTCGACTATCCACCGCAACCCCACCGGGCAATGAAATGTTTAAGAAGTTGATTGTCAAAGGTTTAAACAAATACATCAAGATTACATGTCCTGTTTCACAAAACATTTTCAGACTTAAGTTATGAATTTACTCAAAATTGTTCGCCTTATTTTCACTAAAATATAGACCTTTATAAAACTTTACGCACAATTGTTCACCTTATCTTAACTAAAATGTAGACCTTTATAAAACTTTTGTTGTTTTAATGTATCAAATACATCAATAAGAAACTATGTGCAAAGTTTTGTGTTTCTTGATCAAAGATATTTCTCATATTACAGTGATTGAAAGTTGAGTAAAATCTTAATTTAAGTCTGAGAATGCCTTGTGAAACAGGGGTCTGATTTTTATATAAATGATGAATTGACTTACCTCTAAAAACTTAAACATACATTCATAAACTTTATATTTCATCTCACAAGTAACCCAATCTCTGGCATGCATCTACAAAATATACACAAAAATCTTATCTATCTTTACTTTAAATGGATATACTACTTTTGAATTTTTTAAAATAAATGTTACACATATATATTATGCAAGAGCTAAATGTTTCCAAATTATTAATTAGACATTAATTAACTTATGGTTGAAATTATTGCACGCGTCTTGTTAAATCTTTAAAGGCAAATATATTGGCTCACAATAGAGTAATTGGAATGAAATTTTCAAATTATTCATTTTACATAATCTATTTTCGAACTATTATAACAAGAATGGCTAGCTCTTTATCTAAATCTTTAATAAATTGAAGTAGTACATCCATATAAGTATAAGCGTTTTTAATTGGTAAAATTTATAAGGATAACAAAGGATCTTTACTTTAAATCGTCAAATATCATTCATATTTTGGTTCATTAAAGTTGCATTATGTAAGATTTAGATAAAGAGCTATATTTTACTATATTTAAAAAAAAATTATGCAAAATGAATACAATGAAAATTTCATTCAAGTTGAGCCAATAGGGATTATATTTTGAATTTTAACTACAACCCTTTAAATTAAATATTTTCCGAAAAAAATTCAAATTCATGCCTGGAAATAAGGCACCTTTGTCAATGACGAGCACAGATTCAGGCTTTGTCAGGCACAAAACCTCTGGTGCCTGTCATATTGTCTTTTTCAATGATATTATCAACATATGTCTGGCACTAAGTTGAAAATGTCAGGTAGTGTTTCATTAGTGTCTGATATTTTGTCAGGTACATCTAAAACCGTTATTTCCAGACCTGTTCAAACTACATATTGTTACTTTAATACAATACTCACAGGAGGTATGTCAAACAGTAAAACATCAGCAGATTTTAATGACAGAAATTTGGGTTTCCACGCCTGACAGTGACGATCAGCTGACATTTTTTCTGATGCCCAAATCATGAGAAATATCTGAAAAACAAGAAATGATACAAATGTATTTAACGGTACGGTGTCACACATCACCATATTGACAATACTGGTTTTAGGCAGACAAGACAATATAGGCAACACAGCCATGACAGTATTGACGACAGTAATGTGACAGATCGGCATGACAATACAGGTGACAGGCCAACACTGGTGACACTATCACAACAGTATTCACAACAGACTGACATGCCAATACTAAGGAAATACAGTGTCTAGTTGTTCAGATGGGACAAAAACCCAAGACTCTGTGTACACATTGGCATGCACGTAAAAGAACCCTTGGAATTCGATGTAAGAATAGGCTGTAGTGCCACTGTCCAGGCAAAATTTCCCTCATAGCACACTGTATGATAGCACACCGTACGATAGCACAAGTAGGACATTAAACTTCATTTCATTTGACAGAAATCTAGAAGAAAGAAGACCCCAACTAACCTGTTCTTCAGGGACCAGTAATCTGTTTGTCATCTGTATCTATAATAAACAGGAATAATATACTTATTCTAACATAATGCTAATTCATATCTAACACCTCTCCTCTCATACCAACAACAAAGTGAAGTAGAGAAGAGAGCAGCGCAGAGAGAGAGAGAAATTGGGTTTAACTTAACGTCCACTCGACACAAGCTAGGTCATTTCGGGACTAACATATGGTTTAATTTTATTTCAATAATTCGCTTGCACGTAAGGGTCTTTAGCAGTGGGAGGAAACCGGAGTACCAGTAGAAAACCCACGACGTTGGAAGAGCAGAGCAGAGCAGAGCAAGAGATTTACATGGTGGATTCTAGGCCTGGCAATATAGCTGTAGATCAAAATTCAAGTGAACTATAGGTATTCTATTATTCTATGCACAGAATTACAGTATAGGCTGTACAATAGGCAACTACATTTTAGGTGCCCGTAGGCACCCTACATCAGGTGTAGGCAAATGCAAACATTTGAACCGGCACCTTGCGTAGGCAAACAAATGGCAATACTGGACACAAGTCAGATGCTAGGGGGGTAGGGCTACGCGAGACGAGAGGAACCGCAAGTATGTGAGTGTGATGAGCAAGTACACGTGTTCAGTGACAGTAGACAAAACACTCCTAACTGTAGTTATGTACAATGCACGCATGGTATTAAGACAAGTGGATTAGCAGGTGATGATGACAGGCAGGCATTGGTGGACCATGCTACGAGCCTACGAGCCAACAGATCGCCTACTATTTTGAACACTCCTAATAAATCAATATTGTCGGTGAAATATAGAGGGGCGGGACTAATTGGATTTGTGGAGGGCTTAGCCATCACATAACCACCTTGTTGCTATGGGCCTTCGCGCAGTGGGAGGAAACTGGAGGACCCAGAGAAAACCCACGAGGGTTGACAGGCGCCCTACTCATTGTCAAATACATGTTGGGATTCGAAACCCGCCACTTGACTCAATGACAGACCCTTTGATCTAAAGACCATGTATTAAACCAATCAAACCCCCTTATAAAATAGAGGATTGTAAACTTTTTATTTCTGTAAAGATAATATATTTACCATTTGTGAGAGAAGACTATTGATGTTAGATGTAACTGACTGAATCCATTCAGCCATTATACGATTATCTTCACAATAAACTGGACCTGAGCTTGATCCATCAACACCAAATACCTCAAAACTATTACTCCTGAAAAACAATCATACAAATTTTAGTTTTATAATATCAAATCTCTTTGGTTTAAACCAGGGCTTCCACTTCAAAATTTTCACTACCGGTCATTTTTGATAGCGTACGAAAACTTTGCAATGTAAATTCATATTTCATTTTTTTTATTCATGGTATGGTATTGTGAATTCACGTGTCTACCACTTTGTCAGCATGGGGTACACAAAAAAATATTTATTGGACTTAAAAATGAAATATAATTGGACTTAAAAATGAAATATTAGTAAGGCTTATTTCATTCAGAAGAACGTAGTTTTTACAATTTATCATTTAAGAGAGTAAAAGTGAATATAAAACTGTTTCCATAATTACGATCATTACATATTATGACGACTATAAAGATATATATCTGTAAGTTGGATTTACGGAAGATGAAAATGATTATTTCCGAGGTGTAAAACAATCCTTTCATTTCGTAATTCCAACTTTGAATCAATCATCAGTTACCAATGTCCATAAGGTCTCAGTTTTTATATAGTGTGTTCTTTAGTCTTAATAATAAACATTTATGGTATGTATTTTTATTCTTTTTACAGATCATTCTTCAAATTATTATCCACTGGTATTTCCGGGGCTAAATTTGGTAAAAAAAATAAGATACTCAATCAATTTTATTATCATAACAGCGTATAACTTTAAGCTAACATTCAATTTTATCATAATACATTTACATATCTTTCACCTTGGTATGCAAGTTTTCTTTATAGATCATTTTTCAAATTAATATCAACTTGCGTTTCCGGGCTAAATTAGATCAATCTTATAATAATAACTTAATCATATAAAAATTGTTTAACTTGAACAAACAATCAATTTTATTATAATACATTATTATTATTATTACAGCATATTTATAGTGCACCCTTTCATATAACATGTTCAGGGACACTTTACAAAGTGACAATGTAATCATAAATAAACAACAAGATTGCGTGCATGTTAACAGTTGTATATAGAGTTTGGCTTTGATATGTCAATTTTTTAATTCACCGACCTTTTTTAAAGATAGGTTGCCAGGGGTCACAGTAGCTAAATTGCCCGGGTAGTAAACTGGCAATGAAACACTAGTACACTCCAAGATTAAACTCATTAAGTAACTATCAGAAAATTGTCAGGATCGAGTTCTGCCCTCCCTATGCTAAATTTTAGTATACAAAACATTTAATATCATGGATTTAGCTGTTAAAGTTATCAAAAATCATTGAAAATCAATATACTTGTTCGCCTCAAGACCTTAAAGCTACAATTTCACATTTTTAAGTTATACTTTTAAAATTTATTAAAAAAAAGCCTTAAAATAGATGGTATGTATAAACAGTCCCACCTTGTTAAAGAATAATCCTATTAAGCCTATAATGCACTATTGCCAGTTGAGAAGTTGGCAAAAATGTCATTTTAAACTTCAAATTCAAACGTTTGAAGATAGCTATTGATTGGGGGCAATAGGAAAACAAGGGAGGTAATTGTGTTATCATTTCCTGTGCTAATGAGTTGTAAGAGTGGGAAATAATGCCTATGATCGTATAAATTGTGAGTTGACAACCTATTGAGCAAAAGACAAAGAAATAATTATGTTTTGACTTTCTTTGAAAATTTGTAAAAATGAAATTATCGCTTTAACTGTGTAACAATTTAGAGTCAATCAAAAACGATTATATGTAGGCATAAACACCATGTATAAATATAAAATCAATCTGATGATAACTATGGTCTCTAAAGCATCCTAAAGATTTTTCGAAGTAATCACAGGCCATAACTCTGGCAGTATTATTGGAAATCGCCGAAAATCATGACACTATAAACATAAAGTCAACCTGATATTAACTTTAGGCCCTAGAGCATCCACAAACAATTGTGGACGCCGGACTGATGATGACGCCGGACTGATGATGATATATGATCACATTTTAATGTGTGGCCATATAAATATAGCTATTTGTGGTTTTGGGCTAAATTTGGTAAAAACAATACAATCAATTAATTCTGTTATTTATGTCTATTTTTCCAGACGTCACCTGATGTTTTGAGACTAAATTTGATATAAAAACTGGTTACACCTCTCATAACGATCAATAAAGATCAATGCTACAGAGTATTGAGAGCAAAACAAATGGGGTTTATTATTATACATGTATTTATACAGCGCCGCTTTCACTAGAAGTGTTCGGTAGCGCTTTACAATAATTGCGGCAAGTTGAATAAAATATATAATGGCAGGCAAATAAAATATAAAATCACAAACAAATAAAGTATATAAAATGTAAAGTTACCGATAAATAAAATATATAGTCAAAAACAAATAAAATGACAAATAAAATGATAAAAAAATAAGCATGTAAATATATCACAGAAAGAGATAATGGCGCTCATTAAAATTTACTAATAGTTAAACAAACAAGCTATGTTATTTCAGAATTAACATGGTACATATTTTGACCAGTAATTGGCTTGGGACAAAGAGTCTTTAACAGTGGAAGTAAAGCAGAAAACTTGGAATAAACCCTCAACTGTGAGGTTGGACTCAGACCACCTTCAATAGAAGGCTTGATGATTCATCTACATGTAGTCGACCCTATGCCTTGTCACGTACAACCGGGGATTCGAAACCACACCAGTTGACTCAATGACAGGCTTTATGATACAGCACACACACGCTTATCATTCAGACATCCAACCCCTCTGGCTTTAAAGGAGAGAGAGAGAGAGAAATGGGATTTAACGTCCACTCGACACAAACTAGGTCATTTTGGGACTAACATATGGTTTCAATTTTATTTCAATAATTCGCATGCGCATAGGGGTCTTTAGCAGTGGGAGGAAACCGGAGTGCCCGGAGGAAATCCAAGAGGTTGAGAAGGCGCCCCTATCTCCATGCCACATACGCTCACACCAGGGATCGAAACCACAGCCGCAAGCCAGAGGTGACCGGCCAGCCAGAGATCGAAGCGCGGCACTCTAGACCACTAGGCCATCCCAACTCCGCTTGGCTTTAAAGGAGCTAAGTCTCTAACTCAATATTTTCCATAATATTCAAAATTAAAACCACGAATTATACTTCAATATTGATCAATTTCAATCAATATGGATGTTACCTTGCCATGACCCTAATATCCAATATTAAATATACAATTAGTATTTTATAATCCAGTGACCGCCCTAGACATTCGCCAATGACGACAAATATTTTTATTGGCGAATAAAGTGATGATTCTGGCGAAAATTTTGGCGAATGAATTATTTTGTAAATCTGTTAATATTAAAGTTGAAATCGTTTCGTTAAACGCTTCTTTCGATCATTCAATGGAGTGTCTATTTTTAGTACATTAATTTCTCTAGTCTCAATCGTACAAGTCGCAAATCAGTCAATGTCACGCATTAAAACGACTGAAAGATCGAGTCTAGAGACTATACAACACAGTTACGCCCAATTTGTGTGGCACTGCACTGTTTACATATGCTCACCACTTGCCGATTGTACATTCGCTTCACTACACGTAGCGATGTTCCGATATGACACCTATCGGTTTTACCGATATCAGATATTGACAGCGAAGTATATCGGCCGATACAGATAAATTACCGATAGTGGTGGATATAAAACCATTACACATTAAAATGTCTCGAATGGCATGATGATCTATGTAGATATTTGTCTTTATTTTAGTCGGGAAACGCATGGTACTTTTACTATTTTACTGCGGGAATCAACATAAACCCTGTGTTGTTGAAGTAATAATTGGGCCACGCTTCTTACGCAATCAAAAATATACACCATCCATTATGAATTAGATTATTTGCTGTATCATTAATGGTCGAGATTATCATATTTTAAGTGTTAATTACTATATAATTCCTTACAGTAATCGGCACGGCATCTGTACATGTATATCTATATGTGTGCATTAGTTCATGCGGTAATGAAATGATACATGAAAGCGATACCTTCATGACCCGTTTGTCAACAGTGGCTATCACGTGACATTCTCCCGCCATTTCTAGAACTATTGTTAAAAATGAAACATCTAATGGGAACCTATTTGTTGATAATATTATTAATTAATAAAGGATGATCTTTATTATGAGTTTTTATTTGTCGACACAATAACCAAGCATAACAATATAAATCACTAAATTATTTCTAAATTTATATCGGCATCTAGAAGACGGAATGTATTAGACAGTGATTACGTGACATCAAAGGAATATCCCCCCTTTCATCCTTTATTCCACCATGCGCAAACCACGTGATATTTCCCACCTTTTCCAAAACTTCTACTCATATATTGACAGACAATATAGTGAACTAGATAAAACGAAGTAAAAAACAAAATATGTAGCAATTTAGATAAAGGATACTCATAAGGATTTTGTACTGTTTATTATTTCCTTTCTACGGCTGCTATGAGTCTTGTATTACCGGTACGTTTAAAAAGCAACAAGCACGTAGTTTCATTTTTAATTAACAAACATATGAATAAAAATGATATAAAATATTTGGCTAAAACTTTCTGAATTGGCTAATAAAATTTTGATTTGGCTAAAAATTTGGCTAATGGTTTTAAGGGTCTCGGGCGGTCACTGATAATCAGAACACGAGTCGTCTACCCTATGGTTTAGGGTGCCATTTTGTAATGAACAAATAAAAATATATCCTACAACACAATGTGGGAGTAATTAGTAAAGGCTGAATAATAATCTAAAAACGTGTAGAATGCAGTAAGCAGGCATAAATGACTACTGTTCAATTTGAACTGTTCACAATTCACATATTTCACCAAACATAATTGATTAGAAATTACACTATTTTTTTTAAAAAAAAATTGAATATAAATCACTTTGAATCCATTCATGTTTGTGTTTTTCAAGGTTAAAAAAAATAGGGCCATAGTCTCTTTAATACCATAAATCAGTTGAATCTTGTTGATTTATGTATTTTAGGGACGATTTTTTTGGTCATTTGATCTAAATTTGGTATAAAAACTGGTTACACCTCTCTGATTGATGGGTTGTAATTAATCAGCTGAAGGCCATGAGATATTGTTCATTAACAGCTGTATTATACTCAATATTCGATAGAGAGATGGGATTTTAACATCTACATGTACATGTACTCTACACAAACTAGGTCATATCGAGACTAACTTGTCTGTACCAGTCTTGAAACTGACAACCCATCAGTACAGAAAAGTGATACATGACACCCCATTTCATTTGAAATTAACCAAAAAATAAACACAGCAAAATTTAAAGTTTGTGCGTAAAAACACTTAAAAATTATACAATTGGGAAGACGCTAACATTTCTCATATTTTAATAATAGAATATCTTTCTATCGTGAGGTAAATAAAATATACTGATCGCTATAAAAACCGTAGTCTCGGTCACCCAGAACCCCCTAGTCTCAACGTGCGGAGGGTCTGGGTCAGTTCTCAATTGTTGACGAAAATTACTGGATAATCTACCACATAAAAAAACAAACTCCCGGTTACGCATGGGCAATGGAACCTTTTGGCTAAAGTCTCGGTAAATGCTAGATCTTATGAAGCCGGGCCGATTTTGCTAGATTCTATAAAGCGAGTCTGAAATATATCCCACAACTCAGTTGGCACATCTATTATTAGAAACAAAATAGATACGAGGAATGAAGCATGAATCGCGATGAAGAATTAAGAAGATTGTGCGAAGCCATACGTCTGATTCATGACAAGAGAAAATTACCGTTTCAATTAAAACCTTTACATACAAAATTTTAGAGAGTGTCATTGTTGACAAGCAAGATGTTTTGATAGATTCAGTACGTGGTAACTTAAAAGACTGGATAATCCAGACAATGACCTGCTTTCCGTCAAATTTTGAGGACCCATCCAGACTAATATTCGTAGAATATTTGTTTGGATGATAGAGACTATAAAAAACGCATCACTTAGTTTTTCGTATAACAAAATGATCCTGTAAACATATATAATTAAAACACAGATCCTATTTCGTTTCATTTTTTATAGTTCAAAATTTTGTTTTTCTTGTCTTCAATACACTACCATCAGGAAGAATTGTTATATAACACTCGCCGTGGTTGATGTGAGGGAATAGCCAATGAAAGTGTCTGTTACGACGTGTTCTTGGAGTTCCCTGCGCAAAACTGGGTAATCCCCTAGAAACGTTGACGCTCATTGATTAAGCAATATCTGACATTATAGAGACAAAAAACGTTCATATGACCCCAGACGCGACCTCCAAATACAACTTGTCAGATCTTCATGTAGTGTAGGCCAGCAAAAGTATAAAAAACAAAAGAGAGAGAAGGAGAAATGGGGTTTAACGTCCACTCGACACAAACTAGGTCATTTTGTGACTAACATATGGTTTTTCGATTTTATTTCAATAATATGCTTGCACGTAGGGGTCTTTAGCAGTGGGAGGAAACCAGGGTGCCCGGAGGAAACCCACGAGGTTGAGAAGTTGAAAAAACAAAGAAATATAAATCTGTATTTAAATCAGATTAAGGCTGAATAGGCCTACCTTAATTTATCTGTACCAGGAAAATATCTTGAAACTCGACCATATAATAATGGTACACAGACAACATCAGTCCAGGTTTTCTCTATTCTCGGTAAACCTGGTATTCGTAACTGTCTCTCCTGAAAATAAACAAAATATGATCATATTCTGATTATACTGAGAGAGAGAGAGAGAGAAATGGGGTTTAACCAGTGTTGGGATTTCGGCCGTATATTCCGGACGTGTCCGAATTTTTTTCCCAAACGCACTCTATTGTCCGACCGTGAATATGCCCATTCGGACATCAAGACATGGTGAATAATATTCAAAATTCCAAAATTAATATATAGTGTACTGACTAGTACTAAGAGTATAACTACCACTCAAAACCCGATTATCGTTGACAATAGGCTGCATTGATTAGGTAATTAAGTGATCAACGTATTTATCGTGTTATACCGACTATAAACATACCTTGATTGATTTCTTAATCTGCCTTGATTGACTGACTTAATCCTTTGTCTGACTATTTATCAAGTGTTTATAATTTTAATCTTCGTCTAAACCACATTTTAATCGCATTGATGTGAGCCGACAATATGTATAAACTAGCCATAGATGTCACATATTGTGAGAGTATACAACGCCCAGATCAATAGACAGCCATTATAATTCGTCTGCGATATCACTTCGGTGGAAGCGAGTGTTAAATAAAGCTATTTCACACACAGAGATATCCGAAAAATACTAGAAATTGCTAACTTCGTTCTTATCGCACGTGGTTACAGCAATCGGCAAACCTCGGCAGATACCGTCACTCTACATCTAGCTTCAGCTGTATGACGGTAAGTCATATGTCTAGGAACTTGACGATTTTAGAAAGAAATTGCGTCGTTCGAAGCGTGTTTAGAATTTTCAGAGCAAAGTTTCCTTGTTTGAACTAATTCTGATTAAACTTGACAGAAAAAAGCTTGTTACAGGTAACGCCACTTGGCAGATTCCGGAACCCTACATTAGATGCGTAGAATGTGTCGAGGTTTGCCGAATGGGTTAAAGCACGAGAACTTAACCGGTATTAGAAATCTCGTGAGACGCGTGGCACCCTAAGAAATGTTGAATATTTCGATTGGAATAACGTTATGTAGTTAATTGTTTTAGACGATAGCGCATGCTGCTAGAGTGGAATGGGATTATTTAGCAGTTGTATTAGAGTGAAGTTTACCGCCAAATAAATTTAGGGATGTCATTTTTTTACCTTCCGTATATAAATCGAAACGGAGTAGACGACAAATAGCCGGACTTTGCTGAAAAATGTATCAACTTATGACTAGAAAAATACGGTAATTTGGGGGGAATATGAAAACGTTACGGATTGACAGTAGTCTGCATGCTTTCATCCTCTATGGTATTACAATGTCATGTGATTTTTTAGGAATAACATTGACATAAATTTGATTGCCGTATGGGAATTAAACATAAAAAATAACGAGGCGCACCTATTTTTTTTTTATTACGTATGAATTTGAATATTTTGTTGACACGTGATTCTTAACTGTGGTTTAAAAACGTCTGCTTAAATAACGATAATAGTTGTGGCCCTTTATTTTCGGGAAAAAATGTCCGAAAGCTAAAATTTTGAAATCCCAACACTGGGTTTAACGTCAACTCGACACAAACTAGCTCATTTCAAGACTAACATATAATTTTATTTCAATAATTCGCTTTAGCAGTGGGAGGAAACCGGAGGACCCAGAGAAAACCCACGAGGTTGGACAGGCGACCCTACCCCTTGTAAAGTATCGATTATACTGTTAAACATCAAAAATAAAACATACAAGAGCTCAATCTGCCTATTGCAAGTCTTTCTTTAGGCTTCAGTTGCATAGAAATTATTAATTAGACCTTCATTTACACGACAGGGTCCAAATTAACTCTGTGGCTTGGATACAGTTTGGATATAAACATCAGTATACCTTATAATCAAAATGAAATGAAATGGGGTTTAACGTCCTACTGTTCTGCTCCTAAATTCTACTAATGAAGACGGGCATACACTGGGCTATGAGGGAAATTTGGCCCAGACAGTGGCACTATGGCTGACTCTAATATCGTATTCCAACTGTCAAGGGATCTTTTATGTGCATGCAAATGTGTACACGGGACCTCAGTTTTTCGTCTTCAGTCAGAGCAGAACAGTAGGACTTTAAATCCCATTTCATTTTGTAATTATAGCCAAAACCTAGCATGAAACCCAGCATGATATAGATCGAATAATATCATGAAATCACTGCAAAGTGCAACTTCAAGTCTGTAGTTAATTTGGTATGAATTGCAGTTTATTTCTAAACACTGACCTCTTCTGTTGAGTCTTTTCTTAAATTATTTCCTGAAAAAAAAAACCACAAAAAAGGTTACTTAGTTTCACAAACACCTCAATATGATAAACCTTGCAAATTGTATGAAATAATACAAGTTCTAACACACAAAGCAAAAAAAATCATAAAGATCTACTAATCAAACAAATAATTTGTATTTTTCACAGGCTTACATGTACATTTATTCAAAGCTACTGAATGTCATTTGAGGGATTCAGAATCCCTTGCAAACTAGGAAAACACAGTGGCTGAGTGAGTAAGATGCGGGCTCGCTAGTCTGGAGTTCGCGAGTGTGATGCAGGTGTTACCTGAGAAAGTTCATCTCGATTTTCTGACATAGTTTCCCCTTGTCAGTTGTGCAGGACGAGGGGCCTGATAAGGACGGCTGTCTAGTCATTAGGATGGGATAATATAATGTACACATTGGCATGCACATAAAAGATCCCTTTACAGATGGCATTCGATGTAAGAGTAAGAAGTAGTGCCACTGTCCTGGCAAAACTTCCCTCAAAGCACCCTGTATGGCATATGCCCATCTTCATTATATAGCCCATTCTTTGCTTGATAAAGACAGAAAAACCCTGGTCGAAACGTCACTGAAATAAATCCTTTAAGTCATATGTTATTCTCATTCAGTTACTAAATGCCACTTAAACAATAAATTCCTCTTATTGATGTTAAAGATATAGATAGAACTTAATGACCATTTAATACCGCTCGGGTCATGATAATCTCAAAATACACTGTACAATCCACATTATCAAAAGAAATCAGCACCAATAAATTTAGAACTCATCATAGTTTCCGCCCTTTTTTCTTTCTTTTTGACAAATATTGTAGTTGCCTAGTGGTGACAGCATTACAGTTTGACACAATTCTGAAAGTGATGTCATTCTGGACAAAAGTAGCCTGTGTCTAAGCCATTGAATATAACCATAGGTTATTCAATGGGTGTATACAATGATATTTGCTTGTATTTGCATGTAGTTATAGAATAATGTATAATATTGTACAGAAAATTTTGACATTAAAGTTACCTTTGTTAAGAAAATGTGAAGCAGGTTTAAAATGTTTGACAGTTAGTTTAATTGTCTCCCCTGCATCTTTTAACACCTGAACAACATTATCATGTGTAGTTGTCTCAACATCAACATCATTTACCTATAATAAACATATTTAAATATACATCAGAAAGAGAGAGGGGGAGAAATGGGGTTTAACATCCACTTGACACAAACTAGGTAATTTTGGGACTAACATATGGTTTAATTTTATTTCAATAATTCTTTTGCGCGCAGGGGTCTTTAGCAGTGGGAGGAACTCAGAGTACCCGGAGTAAACCCACGAGGTTGGACAGGCGACCCTACTCCTTGCCATGTACAACCGGGGATTCGAATACATCAGAAAGGGTTGTTCTCCAATCTGTTTTACAGAGGTATTAAGGAAGCCTTCTTTTACCTCTGTATTAGATGACTGAACTTTATAAGTTTGGTCCATAGCTTCAATCTTTCTTTTACATCCAATTGGGGTTTGGGTTTTACTTTTTCCAGCACAACCTCAGAATCAAACTGTATTCCTTACTGGTTAAATTCTTGTGTATCATAAAGAAAGAGTGAAAAAAGTATTTCATAAAAAATATGCGCCAGACTTTGTGTATAAAGAAAGAGGATATCAATGAAGGATTACGAAACAATTAACTTACTTTTAAGATAGAGTCTCCTACAACTAATTTTCCCGTCAAGTCAGCTGCCTGTCCTTTTATAATACGAGATATTAAAACAGGGAGATGATGTTCTGCTCCACCTTTGACACATAAACCAAGTCCTGCTCCATCTATACGCTGTATAGTTACATCACGCACCTGTAATATATATATTGTAATTAAATACCTGTAATCATATACTCCAGATAGCTGAAATAATTTCCTTTGTTTTGCCAGAGCCAGTATTTCAGTGACACCCCTGGCCTTTAGAGAAAGAGGGTGTTGGCTGAGAAAGTTCATCAAGATTGTCCGCATGTTTTTTCCTTGTCAATGGGGCAGGATTGAAGACCCAACAAGGACAGTTGTCTAGTTGTTTGGATGGGACAAAAAACAAGGTCCAGTGCACACATTGGCCTGCACATAAAAGTAGGCCACAGCACTGCTGTCCGGGAAACTCATATCTTTATTACCACGTTGAGAAAAGATTTTACAATAAATTAAAGTAGGTCAGGACTTGTGACTCGATGCTAGACCTTATGAGCTAAAGTGCATGCAATCAACCGTTTGGCCACCCAAATCCCCAAACATGATTTAAATTGTGTATTTATTTTTTACCATGTTAAGAAAAGCTTCATCTTCTTCTTGTAGAGCAGCAGTCACCCATTCCTCTTGCTGTAAGGTTAGATGGTCAGATGTAAGCTGTAATCTGATTGGTCGAGATTTCTGTTTACCAGATATACTTTGAACTGATAAAATACCTGTCTTCACCTAAAAATAAATTCAATGAAAAATTTTTAACATAGGGGAGAGAGAGAAAGAAATGTGGTTTAATGTCTTCTCGACACAAACTAGGTAATTTTGGGACTAACATATGGTTCAATTTTATTTCATTAATTTGCCTGTGCAAGGGGTCTTCAGCGGTGGGAGAAAACTGGAAGACCCAGAGAAAACCCATGAGGTTGGACAGGCAACCTTACTCCTTGTCATGTACAAGCGGTGAATCGAAACCATGACTCAATGACAGACCTTATGATGCAGTGCACTTGCATTAACCATTCAGCTACTCAGCCTCCCATTGTAACAATAGGTGTATAATATTATATTTCAGTTGTTAATGTATGGATACAGAAGATCGATTCGACTAAAAGGGAATTGAATGGGGTTTAACCTCTTGACTATGTACAAAACACTTCTGTCATTATGGTAATTTTCCTCTCAATATTTACTTGGGTACTGTGAAAGCAGGGGGTAATTTTGCCTGGTCAGCTTATTGTCAAGATTCTTTATTTTAAGAAGAATAACAGTGTGTGTGCATCGCAAATCACAATAAAAGACAAACCATATTGGCGTGTAATTGATAACTTTGTGCCGAAATGGTGACTGCTGTGCAAGTTTCGGTAGCTGATTGCATTTTGATGTTTTCATCAGCTGTCACAGTACTGCTAAGCATCACAAAGTTCCTTAGTCTTAATAACATTTACCGGTACTCAATACTACCTGAATCTACAATCAGAATCCACTCTACTACAGGCCAGCCTGCAGAGTACAATGTATGTCCGATTTCGACGAGATTTTGTGCGTGCAATGAAAATCCTTACTTAATTCCAGCGTGCAACCTAACACTTCAAGGGTGAAGGAGAAATATTCCACTAATGATAAATTATACCATTTCTGCCGTGTAATGTAATTTCAAAAAAGAACCGATGAAATTATAGCAACAACTTCAAGCATACATTACCCACACATTGCAAATCAATTGGGTCAATTTGTCTCGCACACTGTGTCACTTCACTATTTACCTTTATGGTAGTTGTCTCCCTTGCATGTCTATCGTTATTATCTTTTTTTTATAAGCAGTATTTTTATTCAGATTTGTATCTGAATAGGGATTGGGGAACAGGCATAGCCTATATTAAACCCCTCTCGTTATTATCGAATGCTGATAGACAACAGATTACCACATACAGGAAAAAATGACTATTAGTACTGATTAATAAAGTAAAGTCACTGCGTTCAAGGTAAAAATGACGTTCCAAACTGGCGTGCAAATCTAAAGAAAATTTGTGTGCACTGATCTCTGAAAAATATCACTTCTGCATTCACTGGACATATTCTGCAGACTGGAATATCCTGTCTGATAATTTGTACTTTAGAAAGTTTGTGACGGGTGCCTTATGTTCAGACTTGGTGATAAACCATGTACAGGAATATTGAATACTCAGTCAGAATAGTTCAACATTAACAATAAACTGGGAAACGGTTCAAATATTAACTTCAAATGGGACTCGGGAGGTGGCTGTTTGAGGTAGGCAAGTCATAAAAATTAAATGTCAGTGATAACCTGTGTTCAAGAGTGTACAGACTGTTGAATGATTCAACAATAAACTGGGAAACGTATTGTTGGGTGTTGGCTATTGGGGTAGGCAAGTTTTAAAAGTTAAATGTCAGTCACTGAATGATTAAAATAAAATGAGTACGTGTTGTTGTTTACTTTTGGATAGATTCTTTTCAATTCGCCACAACTATTTATTTTACCTCTGTCATGGTTTTATTACATATCTAGATCTGTTACAACATTCAATATTTTTACGGTTTTCTTCAGAAAGGTCGAGAATTCAACAGGTGCAAGTCATCACTTCAACTTCTAAAAATAATTATTTTCCGCCGCCATTTTCCAAAATGGGAACTCTCTATTTCCGGAAAATTATAATGGTATCGTTGAACTCTCGTGAGACTTCAGTGTAGATTAGGCTTCCATAGCAACGTATGCTAACAACGGTACATTTTGCAGCATAAACACATCATCTATCCTGAATTGTGGTGAATGATTTAGTTTCAATTTTATCGTTTGTACTTCATACACACAAAATGGAAGGTCTACCTTTTTTACCAGGAAACAGCTTCAAAGATCCGACGGTACGTATTAATGTGTGGTCTAAACATTTCTTATTTAGTAATTTAGACAAGGCACAAGGGCCAGAAATTGTACAAATTTAGTACCGTACTAAAAACAACTTACTCAAATATTAGTACTACTAGTACTAGTACTACTAGGCCTATCTAAGTTGGCTAATTTATTTCTTCAGTCCTGTCCAGCACTGTTGTCATTTAGATTTAGATCTAGGAGAGTTGACATTAGGCCCTATCGACATTGTTATTGTAATCTACATAGATCTAGCTAGGCCTATAGGCCTATTAAATATTTGTTTTAATTTTAATCATATTCATTGAAATGAATCATATTTTTAATCAGGCAAAGGATAAGTTCTTTTCAAAGTCATAATCCAGTACTAGTACTACTAGGCTATCTAAGTTGGCTAATTTATTTCTTCAGTCCTGTCCAGCACTCCTGTCCAGCACTGTTGTCATTTAGATTTAGATCTAGGAGAGTTGACATTAGGCCCTATCGACATTGTTATTGTAATCTACATAGATCTAGGCCTATATTTGTTCTAATTTTAATCATATTCATTGAAATGAATCATATTTTTAATCAGGCAAAGGATAAGTTCTTTTCAAAGTCATAATCCATTCATTTCTCTTGTTTTTTCAGAATATGAGATATCATAGAAGTCAATCTTTGAAATATAGTAATGGCTATGCCCTACCATTAAGACCTGAACTTGGTATTGGAGGTGTACCTATTACCAGAAATCAGCTAAATGAAGCCGAATTAGACGAACTTGCCAACTTTCATCCAACTTTAACATACGGTCAGGCTAAACAAGCACCACCAACTGACTTTATACCATCTCATGTAAAGTTAGACAAAAAGGTAATTATAACATAAACTACTAAAAATCTGGTGTAGTTTCAATTACCCAGTTGTTCGTGACAATGAGTAAGGTCGCCTGTCCTACCTCATGGAGTTTCTCCGGGCTCCTCCCACTGCTAAAGACCCCTACATGCAAGCAAATTATTGAAATGAAATATGTTCAATCTAATTAAAATATAGATCTATATTTCGTTTCATTTTTTATACTTTCAATGGCCTACACTCATGTAGATCTAACAAGTTATAATGGGAGCTCACGTTCTATGACGTCAGGTATCACGCACGGGACATTTGACCCGATAACGTCAGTCATTCGATTAACCAATTAGCGACCGCCATGCTTTTTAAAATCTACTTTTGTTTTGTTTTGATTTCTATCCGCTGGTGTTAGTATAGACGTCATTGGCTGGTAATATCTACCCACAGTTCCACTCATAAAAAGGTCAAACGGTCGATTCGACAGACCATTTGATTGCCTGACCCCTCATTTCAGGCAGAACACTAGTTAAATAACAAGTCCTCCAGATCCAAGAGTAGTAAAACGAAATTTTGAACTATAAAAAACGAAACGAAATTGGATCTGTGTTTTTAATCAGATTGACCATATGTTAGTCCCGAAGTTTGTGTCGAGTGGGCATTAAACCCCATTTCTCTCTCTCTACTGCTACATAAACAGTCTCTATCACATTATAAAATCCTGTTTTGTTTGTAATTTTAGACTTCAAATAACTATTTTTAATTCTGATAAAGATTTTTACTTCTAATAAGGGGGGTTGGGATGGCCTAGTGGTCTAGAGTGTCGCGCTTTGACCTCTAGCTGGCCGGTCACCTCTGGCTTGCGGCTGTGGTTTCGATCCCTGGTGTGAGCGTATGTGGCATGGAGATAAGGGCGCCTTCTCAACCTCATGGGTTTCCTCCGGGCACTCCGGTTTCCTCCCACTGCTAAAGACCCCTACGCGCATGCGAAATATTGAAATAAAAATAAACCATGTGTTAGTCCCGAAATGACATAGTTTGTGTCGAGTGGACGTTAAACCCCATTTCTCTCTCTCTCTTTACCTCTAATAACGATTTTTACTTCAAATAACTATTTTCACTTCAAATAACTATTTTTAATTCTGATAAAGATTTTTACTTCAAATCATGAATCTCATACTAAGAATTGTAATTATATTTATTTTCTGTAGAACATTGTAAAATTTCTTTTCAATAATATATATACATAATTATTTATTTGTGTAATGGTATTTTTTTCAGGTTTTAAGGTTTAATGGTTATTTTACTCAGGCCATCATACAATCACCAGATGAAACATACCGTGTACGCCCTATTGAATTATATTATTATCTAGAAGATGATACGATAGCTGTCTTTGAACCTCATGTTGAGAACAGTGGAATGCCACAAGGTAGAAATCTCAATCAAAATTTTAAAGATACCTTCCTGCATACAACAGGGTGGTTTTGGCAGGAATAGCATACTCTTGATTTTCATTGTTACCAAATTTCAATTTTAGCGTTAAAGATACGGTCCCGTGTACAAACTGAGTGATTTGATGATATATTTGGACTAAGAACATTCAAACTAATTAATCTATCAAAAATTTGCTTCATATCCCTCTCAAAACGTATTTTCGAGGAACTACTCCCAAGATGTAATAAATCTATTTTTAGAAACCTTTTTTAAATTATTATTTTGTCATTTGTGAATCAGCCTTTACTAATTGTAGGATATGTTTTTATTAGTTCATTACAAAATGGCACCCAAAACCATACTGTGTACGACTTGTGTGCTGATTATAAAATGTTAATTGTGTCTTAAATATGGATATTAGGCTCGCGGCAAAATAACAACATCCACATTGGTTGAAATTGATCAATATTAAATTCTAATTTGTGTTTCTAATTTTTAATATTATGGGAAATATTGAGTTACAGATTTAGCTCCTTTAAAATGAAAACAAACTAAACAATAAGGGAGACAATAAGAAAAGGGGGTATATTTCTCAAATACATAACATAATGAAATTATTCAAATACCTAGGAGTCATTATGTCATTATAACTTATTTTATTTTCAGGCAAACTAATCAAACGTCAGAAGCTGCCTAAAGATGATGAGGGTGGTACTTATCACTGGAGAGATATCAATATTGGCATGAACCTCACATTCTACGGGAAAATATTCAAAATTGTTAACTGTGATCAATTCACACAGGTAAGTACTTACATCTATACTGAGAAATCCTATTGACTTTTTGCAGAGATGCTGCTCCTCCCTATTTTTAAAATTTTGTAAGAGTTTATTGTATTAATTTTTTTTTCAAACTTGCTTGGATTGTTCTGCTAGCTCTAAGGTTGAATCCCATTTGAAATCAGTCAAGCAGTGAAATACATTCACTTCATAAGCATCCTATAGATCAGAGATTTTTTTCTCTGAAACTTGGCACGATTCTTTGTTTATGATTATATTATAAGGATGGGGACCTTATCAGAATTCATATTCACTTTGTCCACCAATTTAAGGTGTAATTATTGCGTCTGAGTTTTGAAAAAAAGAGATGAAAACCAGCCTTTGAAAAATGTTGGTGGACTTATATATGGGTCACTTTTTGGTATTGGGCACAAAAGTGTGACATAATTGCCAGAAAATAAACCTTCACTAATTTTTCTTAAATTTATCTGCATTGAAAGAAAAATATGTAACATTTTCGTATTTTAGAACGAAAATATAGTGCAAGTTCTGAGAATTAAAAAAATTCAGATTTTATGCCTCAATGTTTAAGGGTTGCGCATGTTACACAGGACACAAATAGTGACTCAGGTTTTGTACAATTTTTGAAACTATACACCATTTTTCATGTGGTATATCAGAACTCAGTTCATCTTACCCAAAATATAACAACAGAATCCAGATTTTTTACGCTTTTAAGCCAAAAATACTTCAAAACAAAAAAATACAAACCTCATTGCACATGCGGTGTTTACTCACATTTTACCATGGCCATAACATTTAATCTATATTTATCAATTCTAGTGTTAAATAATAACCCTTATAATGGACTCCAATGTTACTGGTTTCAATTCCTATTTGTCTTTCTTGGTTTCAAGAAAATTAATTGGTTGCGTATGTTACATTTTTATGATGGACACCAAAATAGAAAAACACAAATTACATTTCACATTTTTTTTTATTATAACAAAAACAAATCCAGAAAAACTGGTGCCAATAATGCATTAAACAAATTTAAATAACTGAAACCGGTTACAATTTTTATTTTCCGCAATTACAGGGGGATTTAGTTTTTTTGTTATGGACTAACCATTTCCCAACTTTGATCCTCGATCCTTGGACAGTTTATAGATTTGATCTTAGACATTTTTCTGAAATAAAAATTATGAATATGATTAAAGACTTGAAAAATAATTAAATACCGAAAATTTGCCAAAAGAATATCACATAACTTAAAACAAGCAAGAAGTATTAAGATTTGATTTATTTTTACGGAGAAACAAAGATTGTCGGGTCCATGTAACATCGGTATGTAAGACTTCTGTCATTCCAATATTTTGATATTTTCGCAACATTACAAAGTCCCGTCAGAATTTAAAATTTAAGTAGATGCACGGAAATGGGGTCGTCTTTGAACCCTTTCTACCAATTAAAATATAGAAGATTTTTTTTATGTTTATAATAGAACACGAATAAGTGATTTACCGACGTTACACGGAAGCAAAGCATTAAATGTGAAATTACTGAAAAATCGTTCGACGTACTTCACACGGCACTCGTACGGTGAACATACACAGTGAATTTCAGTAACCAATTTAATTATCTTCCATCACATCGTCTGTTTTTTCATAACATACTTCGTTCTTTTAATTTATTAGGCATTTGTTAATGTATACTTACAATTCTTACCGACGTTACAGCTTTCACACCTCGCGGGACACAACAAGACCAAAGATGAAATAAATGCCGTCCGCCGTCATCACGTGATTCCAAGTAAACAAAACTACCGTCAATGTCGTAAATATCTATTTTTAGAAGCAAAGGACCGCCAACAGCGATGGATGGGTGATCGAAGGAAGTAAATGTTTTACCGACGTTACAAATGAAAATAGGACACGAATAAATGTAGCAATGAATGACCTTTGTTTTTTTTATTACATTTTAATTTTGGCTTGTCATGCAGAGTTATATTCTTTAGAACGACCGAATTCAAGATTCTAAAATAACATTCGTAGGTTTATCGGGCCATTGCGGTTTCCATCACAAAAACAATTTTTTAATATTTTATGGACACGAAAGGTAACGTACGCAACCTCATAGTCAGATGAACGTAAAAAAAAATCAACAAACAGGGGAATGTCAAATACTGTTTTAAATGATGATTTGAACAATTATTTATTTCATTAAAAGCCAGTATGCTTCATTTCTTTGCCTGTAATATTAGCAATCATGAAATGAAAAGGTTCAGATTTCCATGTCACAATTTTGCAGGTTGAAAATAATGAATTTTGACCATTGTTGATAGATAAATTTTTTTTAAAAATATTCACTGCACCAGATTTATTTACAATGTTACAGCAGGTATTGGTGCATGGATGGAAAGTAATGAAATATTTGAAATATCAAAATTTTAATTATAAATTGAATTTATATTAAAGCATTCAAAAAGTGCCCAATACCAAAAAGTGACCCATATATACATTGATTGGCAATGGAATGTTTTTAGAACATTTGATAGCACTTCCATTTAAGAACTAATATGAAATGAAATGGAGTTAAACATCCTGCTGGTCTGCTCTAAGTGGGATAATACAATCGCGCTATGGCCTACTCTTATTTCTAATTCCATCTGTCAGGGGATCTTTACATGAACGCTAATGTGTACACAGGGCCTCGGTTTTTCGTCCCATCCGAATGCCTGTACATTGTCCCTTTCCAAGCCCTACGTCCTACACCACTGACAATCCCAATGAACTTTTGCGGCCATCACAGAAATCAGACATGGGACCTCCAGGTTAGCAAGCCAATGTCTTACTCACCGAGCCTCTGTGGCTCTTCTATTGAAGAACAGTTCCAATCACATTTTTTGATTGTTTTACACGTTTTCCATCATCTAAATTTAACATATTTTTATGTTTTTTGCAGAACTTCCTGGAGAGTGAAGGTATAATTGTCAACCCCTTGGAACCTGTTCCAACAGATCCCTACATAGAACAGCGAAAAACTGCCTCAGCATTAAAAACATTCAGCACACCATCTTCCTTCGACAAGACTCGTCAATTCCTGGAGTTAGATCGTAAAGTATTGAGACTGTTTTGTTTGTGGGATGACCAGGATAGTATGTTTGGTGAACTCAGACCATTTATTTTACATGTAAGTATTCATCTTTTATTGTTGCTATTTGTTAAACATGAATTATAAAAGAGCAAAATCTGCCTATTGTAGGTCTTTCTTTAGGCGTGAAATGTTATAAAAGCTTTTAATTAGACAGTAATTAGCTTATCCATACCATAATCAACTCTCGATGTCAAGGATAGCCTGCGATATTTGTTGTTCGATTTCTTTCAAATTTTTCCTTCGTGATTAACCGATTAAACGGATAAACAAGACTGCTAGTTTTGTCTTATCGACTTTAGTAATGATGACTGAGGCTAAGCGGAACTTTCATTCGCTTAGTTTTTGGTTTATAGTGGATCAATTTGACTGAAATGTTCTGCAAATAACCTTTATTTTAGCTAGTTTTTAACTATTTTACTTAGTGAGAACTGCCAACTCGTTATCTAATCTCCCATAATATATCTTTAACGGATCTTGCTGAATGAAGGGGGGGGGGCGAATGGTTAACGCCCACTCGTTGCACCATAAGGTCTGTGATTGAGTCAAGTCAGATGGTTTTGATTCCCCCCTTGTACATGACAAGGAGTAGGGTTGTCTTGGGGTTTCTCTGGATCCTCTGGTTTCCTCTCACTTCTAAAAAACCCTACGTGCAAGCAAATTATTGAAATAAAGTTGAATCATTTGTTAGTACCGAAATGACCTAATTTGTGTCGTGTGGATGTTAAAAAAACATTTCTCTGTCTCTCTCTCCCACCTTAGAAAATTTTACTTTCAAGTTCGTTTAAGAAAAAAGTGATTGAATGTCTCTTCCCCCCCCCCCCAAAAAAAGAAGCAAGATCCTCAAATCAGTAAATTTCTTGCATCTCGATTAAGTTTTGGTTTTTATGGAATTTAAAATAATGATACCAATCTTCAATCTTTATTTTCATTGTCCTTTTCAGTATTATTTAGTAGATGACACACTAGAAATCCGAGAGGTCCACAAACCAAATGATGGTCGAGATCCATTCCCTGTTTTAATAGGTAGACACAAGGTTCCTAAAAACCGTTCCGATATCAAACCAAGCTTTCCACTCATAACCATGGAAGTCACCGACCACGAGATCAAGGAATACTTCACCCCACGAGATTTTATGATTGGTAAAACTGTGATCATTTACGGTCGAAGATTTATGGTGTATGATTGCGATAATTTCACCAAGTCCTTTTATTATCATAATTTCGGTATAACAGAATTCCCTGCTATGGATGTCGAGGGTATGGCAAAGGAATTGCCCAAAATGGTAAGTATTTTTGAATCATCTTTGTAACCTTCCCGTTGTTGTCTCAGGGAAATTGTTTCAATGGTAGTTAGTAATTGAAGTGGAATATGCTATTCTAATCTACAGAATGAAATTGAAATTAAATGAGGTTTAACATCCTACATTTCTACTGTGAATTCCAACTGCCAATTTTTTATTGCAGATTTTCTATATTTTTGTTTTTTTGCTATGAAATCTATATGTACCTGGTTTTAAAAACCTTTTTGAAGAAAATTCCACTGTTTTGAAAATCTAAATACACTTGTTCAAATGAAATCTATTTGTACCTGCTTTTATTACACCATTTTAAAAATCTAAATACACTTGTTCAAATGAAACATGGACATGACGATTCTATTACTTTTTTTTTCAGGAAATTCCACCTTATAATAATTTCGGTTCCATGGAAGATTCTCTACAGTCCTGTTTATCTCTGGTGCCACAGCCACCTAAAAAAGACTTTATCAAAATGTTGGAAAACGATCATAAAGTTCTTCGATTTGAAGCAGCTATGGTGAGTTATTCTTTTATTATTTTGAAGCAGGAAACATTATTTGAAGAAATGAAATAACAATTTAGGAATTTTACTAAAAATCCAAATGAAATCTAAAGCCTAATGCAAAATAAAATTTTTAGTAAAATTCCCAAATAAATTTTTACTAAAAATTTTAAAAAATGTTTAAAAAATAACCAAAACAAATTTTACTAAATAACCAAAACAAATTTTACTAAATAACAAAAACAAATTTTGCTAACTATCCAAAACAATTGTTTTTCCCAGGATTCTATGAAACCAGAAGATAAAGGTCGAAGGTTCATCTTGGCTTACAGATTAGCAGACGACATGATGACCATATATGAACCACCCGTCAGAAACTCTGGAATAATCGGAGGAAAATTCCTTGAACGTACACGAGTGGCTAAACCAGGCTCTCAGCCAGATAAGCCATCCTTTTACGGACCCCAAGATTTCTTTATTGGTGCTGTTATTGAGGTTTTCAAACACCGCTTCGTTATCACATCTGCTGATCAATACGTTCTTAAATATATGGAAGAACATAAAGAACAGTTCCCAGAACAGACAGTTGAATCATTGAGGCAGAAATTGGGCGAAACCACCATCATGGTTGATAACACATCAACAAAAGGAGGTCCATTAACAGTGAAAAGATCGTAAGTAGTCATGTCTTTTGAAATTAATCTGCGACAATACATGGAATGCACAGGGAATGAGAGAGAAATGTGGTTTAACGTCCACTTGACACAAACTAGGTCATTTGGGGACTAACATATAGTTTAAGTTTATTTCACATAGGGGTCTTTAGCAGAGAAAAACCCACGAGATTGGACAGGCGACCCTATTCCTTGTCATGTACAACCAGGGATTCGAAAACACGCAAGTTGACTCAATGACAGGCTTTATGATACAGCGTGCACATGCTAACCACTCAGCCATCCAACCCCCTGGAATAGACAGATTTAGATCTTGGATAAAGCCCCATTACATTCTACATAGCCAAGCCTGGAAATAAGGCACCTGTCACTGACAATGTCAGGCACAGATTCAGGCTTTGTCAGACACAAAACCTCTGGTGCCTGTCATTTTGTCCGGCACTGATTTATCTTTTATACTGACATTATTAATACATGTACTATTTCATTAGTGTCTGACATTTTATCAGGTACATCTAAAACTGTTATTTCCTGGCCTGTTAACATAGCTAACAATGTTTTTTGTATTTTATTTTGACAGACCTGGAGATTTAGAGAATTTAGTACGACAAGTACGAGCTCAGTTAAAGAAGATCGCGATAACAGACAAGACGCGTATCGATGAGATGTTTTTACGATACGATACCGATAGAACTGGTTATATTGATGCCAATAATATGCGAGATTTATGTCGTCGTCTGCAACTACCTACTGATGATGATGTCATCATTGCTGTAAGTATTAATGCTTTTATCAAAAGAGGAAATTAAAGATACATTATGGGAGATTGGATAAAGAACTGGCAGTTCTCACTTTAATAGTTAAAAACTAGATATTGTAAAGGGAATTTGCTGAAAATTTGAGTCAAATTGATCCACTCTAAACCGAGAATTTAGCGATTGAATTTTTAGCCCAGCCTTGATCATTACTTAAGTCGGTACAATAAAAAACATAGTCTCGATTATATATGTCATGATTAGGCTACAATTGTATCGCTGATATTTAGACTTAGATTGAAGTAATTGGAATGAAATGTTCATCATATTCTCTTTCCATTATCTATTTTTGAATTATTATAGCAAGAACTGACAGCATTTTATATAAATCTTTATATAAAGCTGCTATAATATTGTCGTTCGTGGGGTGTAACATCAGATTCCACCAAGAATGAAATTTCCTTATTTTAGTACATATATTCAATGTAAGCACAGGGATTGAGAAAGTGACCTTATCTCAAAGCCACATTATGCTCACACCTTTGTTCAAAACCATAACCGTTTGACCCCTGACGTTAACTCCCACTCTAACTTGTGAGATCATCATGTAGTGTCGGCCATCGAAGTTATAATAAAACGAAATATAGATCTGTAATTTAAAGAGATTGCAGTTTAATATTAATTTTGTTTCATTGTGTTTCAGCTGGTGTCCGAATGTACCAATAATGTGGAAGGTCATATTGGCTTGGAAGACTTCCGACGATTTGTTGAAAGCTCGTAGATGTGTGTAAATTGTTTTGTTGCTATTATTTATTGTATATAAATCATTTTAATTAAACCCACGACCACTGTGATATCAGCATTTTGTAATGTACGTCTTCTTTTAAACTAAAAAAAAAACCTTTTCTGAATTTTAATTGGAAAGATTCAAGCGTGATATCAGCATTTTGTAATGTACATCTTATTTTAATCTAAAAAATTTTCCGGAATTTTAATGGGAGTGATCATTCATGCATTCATGAGGGGCTGTCAGAATTTTTTAGGAAGTAAGGGGTGAGGGAGGACTCCCCTAGAAACTTTTGTGAAATTCCCAGAAAAATTTGCAATCTGGAGTATGTTTTGGATATGGAACTCAATGAGCAGAAATTAATTCTTAGCAATGATCAGAAACGGGGAAGGAATATTGGGCTAGGATATAGCTGGCTTCAAATGAAAAGTCTGACCACTCCACTCTGGCATCACTTTATTTTTGTTAAATGTAAACTGTTTCTGAATTTTGATTGGTGTCGACTGTATTGTGGGTAAATTATTGGAATGAAAATGATTGCTATTTTCATATCAATGTGTATAAAACCTATAATTATTTGAGATTATGAATTGACTGTATTATAAGAAAATTATTGCAATGAAAATAATTCGTAGTGAGCTATTTATTAATTCAGATTGAGACTATCAGGTTTAAAAGAATGCTAATAGATGAAGTATTTTATTTAAGAAACTATAACACATACTTATGGGGAAAACATCTACTGATTTGATATAGATGAATGATTTTAATTAAGAAATATAATACATATGGAGCACTTCATCCTTGTGCGCATTGAGAGCACACTTATGATCATGTCATATGGAGCGCTCCATCCTTGTACACATTGAGGGCACACTTATGATCATGTGGTCATACCTATTGAAAAACAGCTACTGATTTAATTGAATTGATATCATCCTCCAAATAAATAAGTAGCTGTTTTATCATAAGTATGTGTTATATAGTTTATTGCTCTATCCAGTTACGAAATGCGTCTAAAAGATTATTTTAATTTTTGCCAGAGTAATTTATATATTGTATTTATACACTGTATATGTACTAGAAGTTGTAAATAAGAATCTATAAATAATATTAAAGATAAATGTATATTATAAAGTAACATAAAACCAGGATATAGAAACATATTAAATAAATTATTCATCATCATCCATTTCTTTTAACTTTTTTTGAGTGAATTTTTCTCCCTTTATTTCTTCAATAGATTTGGGGGGATGGCTGAATGGTTATAACATGTGCGCTGTATCATTAGGTCTGCCATTGAGTCAATTGGCGTGGTTTTGATTCACCGGTTGAATGTGACACAATCTTGTGGGTTTTCTCCGGGTCTTCTGCTTGCCTCCCACTGCAAAAGACCCCTATGCGTAAGCGATTTATTGAAATAAAATTACACCGTGTGTTAGTCATGAAAAAACATCTAGGCTATATGTGACAACAACTTCCACATCACTGGGGAAAGGGGTGGTTGGATCAGGTCGACTGTCGAACCTTGTTGGTTTTCTTTGAGTCCTTCCTACAGCAAAAGAACCCTATGTGCAAGCAAATTACTGGAAGGATATTGAACCATATGTTAGTCCTAAAATGACTTAGTTTGTTTCGACATGTGATGATAAACAAGGTACACTCATGTTCATATTGGTGTTGATGTGAAAGATCCCTTGACAGTTGGATTTCAACGGAAAGTAGACAGAAACACAGGCAAAACACTCTCGCTTTTATTCTGTTTTAGTTTAAAAATAACCTTTGTCTTGAGAACAATATCACCCTTCTGCGATCAACCCCCACATATGTGGTATCAAATTAACCAACATAACCATGTGAATGTTTTAGGCCATCAAATTTTTGTTAAAAGTTAAATCAGGATTATATTTATCAACTTTCTACCATGTATGTATGTGCAAAAACAACCCTGTTAATTCTAGCATCTGCGTGCTGTATCACAAGGTCTGTCATTTTGATTCCCTGGTTGTACATGAGAAGTAGGGTCTCCTGTCAAACCTCGTGGGTTTTCTCCGGGTCCTTTGCTTTCCTCCCACGGCTAAAAACCCATATACGCCTAAGCGAATTATTGAAATAAAAAAATTAAAACCATGTTAGTCCTGTAATGACCTATTTTGTGTCAAACGGACATTAAACCCCATTTCTCTCCCTTTCAGGAAGTTGCAATCACAAGGGAACTGTCCACAATAAGAAATGAAATGAAATGGTGTTTAACGTCCTACTCTTCTGCACCTAACCTGGAAGACACCAACAGTGTGTTATGGGGGAAATTTTGCCCGGGCAGCGGCGCTACGGCCTACTCTTATATCGAATTCCAACTGCCAAGGGATCTTTTACGTGTCCCATCCAAACGACTAGACAGCTGTCCTTGTCAGGCCCTCCGTTCTGCATCACTGACAAGGGGAAACCACGCCGGAAAATTGAAATGAACTTTCTCGGCCAATACAGGTATGGTACACCCAACCTCCAGGCTAGTGAGCCAGCACCTTACTCACTTAGTCATGTGATCCCCGTCCACAATAAGAGAATGTTATAAGCCTCGTGGGGGAATAATAAAATAAAACATTATTAGCGTAGCTGTGTGTCTATTTATTACACAATAAACCATAAAATACAATATCAGCATGCTTTAGTTCATAAATATCTTAAATACTGGTACAACATAAATACTGTATTGTAATGTAATATAATTACTCATAAAAATATAAGTACTGTACACTGGCATGAGATAAAATATAAGTACTGTACTGGCACGAGACAAAATATAATTACCGTACAGGCATGAGATTTAATATGAGTACTACACTGGCATGAGATTTAATATAAGTATTGTACTGGAATGTGATAAAATATAAGTACTTTACACTGGCACATGATAAAATATAGGTACTGTACTGGCATGAATGAGATTTAATGCAAGTACTGTAATGACATGAGATAAAATAAAACAATAAACATGTGTATATTATTCAATATATAATAGAAAAACTAGAAATTACACGTATATCACATTTACCATAGTCATGGATCTACCAACCATAGGCGTACGAGCTGGGGGGGCGGCCGCCCCCCCATTTTGGGCACCAAATGCTGGGAAAATTTGGGCACACAATTGTACTTTGTAAAAGTTGTATAAAAAAATATTGTGTTCTTGAATGTGTCCAATTTAACAGCGAATTTAAATTCAGAGTGTCTATAGTTAGGCAATTAAATAGAAATCTTATGACTCGAACCCTCTTTTGTTTGAAGTACAGTAAGCAAAAACACGAGTTACAGTTACATAAAACAACTGTTTTTAGTTGTGTATATTACAAGTAAATAAAATTTAGTTCTCTTTTATTGATGATTTAGAAATCAAGAACTTATTCATCGCAAAAGAGATATTGTAGAACCTGTCATGGGCCTTCAAATAAAAATTGAACTTTTTTTTATTTGGTAAAAACTTCTTAGAATCACTTAAAATGCATATTTATTCATACGTGATTTGGTTAAATAAAAACACAGACAGCCTTAGCAGCATTCGGATCGGAAATATAGTCGGTACTCGGTCTTTAGCTTTGTAAAAGAATCTGCACAATTCATTTCCATCCTACAGGCCTGGTACGTGAACCTATATTTTGTATTAATAATATTAAAGTAGGTAAGTCCCTAACTCAATATCATCCAAAATCTTCAACATTGAAAACACGAATAATTTGTCAATTTAAATCAACATTGACCCCCTAATTTTCGGGCAAGCTGACTTTTCGGGCAGACAGATAAAGTGAGAAAAAAAAATTTCACCTACTTAGACCGAAATCTAATAAAACACTAATTTTACGGACTGGAATAGCAGTAAAACGCGTTTGCGGCCGTCAAATATTCCAAAATTTTCTTGGGAGGTCTATCAAGGTCAACTCCGCTTCTTCGCCTATCGAAAAAAACAGGCGCAGCTGTCTGTAAACCTGAATTTCTGTTTAGTTTTGCTTCCCTAACTGTCCTTGAGCCCTAAAACACTAATTTAACTTTTCTTTTAATTGACAACCACGAATTTGTACTGAGTTGACTATGGATTAAAACAGTTTGTCTGGAGCCATTCTACTTTGTGCGACAGTTTTCGGGCATCGATTAGTATTTGTAAATGCAGCTACAACAGTCTGGTTGGATGGTTGGAATTCGGAGTGGGATTTCGGTTACAAAACCATTGAATACTTTTGGAGTTACTGACATGGGCTAGAATAGCAGAAAACGCATTTGCGGTGGTTAAATTTTCAAAATTTTCTCCGGAGGGTGAGGCCCCCATACCCCGCGACGATTGATTGTTTTTAGAATTCGGGTCAGCAGGTGGGCTGTATTTGACCAAATTGAAGTTACCCTAATTAAGCTAAATTTGATCACTTTGAAGTTGTTTTTTTCACGGGTTGAAATAGAAGGAAAACAGCCGTCAATATTCCAAAATTTTCTTGAGGGGCGAGGGGGGGGTGTCTGTAAACCCGAAAATTTTTCGGGCAATTTGGGTTCTGTCCCCCTATGCCTATGATTATTATTGTGTAACATACTAAAAACCTAACTATATTTTTTGGGCACCAACCACCACCGCCCCCCCCTGTCAAAAATTTCCCCGTACGCCTATGCTACCAACTAGAATACATACACTCAACAATGATTTAAATTTTGTATTTTTGATTTTTCACCCTGTTAACAAAATATATCAATTTTTGAAATACACCAATTCAGATACCGGAACATAATCTATATCACATGACTACATCTAAATCTTATATCACAGTTTTACATCATATTAATGGAGGGTGTTAACATTGAGTTACATCTATCAAGTAATTTATTACAATACTAGGCTAAGAGTTCACAAAGCCTTGTCAGACTTATGTTAAGAATTTACTCAACTTTAAATCACTGTTTAGGAGAAATATCTTTGATCCAGAAAACCCGAAACTTTGCACATAGTTTCTTATTGATGTATTTGATACATTAAAACAACAAAACTTTTATAAAGGGTGATATTTTAGTTAAAAAAAGGCTAACAATATTGAGTAAATTCTTAACTTTTAAAAGTCTGAGTATGCTTTGTGAACTTGGGTCCACTTAAAGCAATACATGTATCTGTCAAATATATATTGACCTCATACAGATACATTGAGCTTATATAGACATATTGACCATATATGGATATATTGACCATATATGGATATATTGACCTTATATAGACAGATGGACCAGAACTATATATTGAAATGCATCAATGATAGTATTGAGGGACAGTTTACAGATCCTCCCAGATTTTAATATCACAAATATAGATATATAGACCTTATATAGATATGTTTACCTTATATAAATATATTAACCATATATAGACATATGGACCAGAATTATACTATTCAAAAAAAGTAGGGGATATTTGATTTTGGGCGCATAATACTAAAATATGCAAATGACTACGAAAAAAGTCACTATAGAACCTAACAGAAGAAACATTTCCAGTTACATGTGACGCCCAAACGCACCAATAGCTACCGCATGGAATGCAGGTGATGCTTGGGATCATCATGGGGGTCCAACCCAAGATTTGCACGACTCTGACTTTGAATGTTACAGTCATTGTGGCATTGAATTCCAGGCTGGAAACATCAGTTTAATTGTTTTAGTGACCAGAAAACAAATTTTGATATGCGTCGGCTTACCCAAAATGAAAGGTTACGTGCCCTTGGCATGCTACAGATCGGCACAACACAGGCGGTTGTGGCGCGGACGATGAATTTTTCTCAGTCTGTCATAAGCAGGCTATGGTCCAGATACCGTGATACACAATCTGTACAGGACAGACCACGCTCAGGTCGACCAAGGGCGACAACTCAAGCCCAAGATCGATTTATCCGTACCTTGGCCTTGAGAAATCGTGTCATCACAGCAAATCAGATCAGCGCTCGTCTTCAAACAGACACTGGTGTGAGAGTGAGTGGCCAGACGATTCGGAATCGACTGCATAGGGGTCACCTTCGCGCCCGACGTCCTCGCGTGATCCTTTGTTTGAGAGATCATCACATTCAGGCAAGACGTCGTTGGTGTAGGGATCGTCAACACTGGGATAATCGACGCTGGAGCAATGTGATGTTTTCAGATGAGTCAAGGTTCACTGTTGATTTTTTGGACAGACGTAGGAGGGCGTGGCGTCGTCGAAACGAGCGCTTCCAAGACGTTAACGTCATCAGACATGATCGATTTGGGGTGGTTCTGTTATGGTGTGAGGAGGCATCACTGTTACTGGAAGAACGGCTTTACATGTTGTTGCCGGGCGTGTTACAGGCCAGTACTACCCGGACAACATCTTGGCAGCCCATGTTGTGCCGTTCGCACGACGTCATGGCCGCCGTTTCATCTTCCAGGATGACAACGCAAGATGTCACAGGGCCAGGATCGTTACAGGTTACCTCCAACAACAGAAAATCACCACATTACCTTGGCCAGCACTGAGTCCCGACCTCTCCCCCATCGAGCATGTCTGGGACATGCTTGGACAGAGGTTACGTCAACGTCAACAACGTCCTGCCAATGTCCAAGAACTTGCTGCCGCGTTGCAACAGGAATGGGACAATCTGGACCAAAATGACCTTAAACGTCTCATTAGGAGTATGCCACGTCGGATCAATGCTTGTTTGGCAAACAGAGGAGGATTTACCCGTTACTGACTTTGTTGTGATGCTGTGGTAACTTTGCTGTTTGATCCCGAGTATCATTTTACCCTTATAATGGTCAGTCTGTGCCTTACTTAGTCTAACGATCATTTGGAATAAATCGATGAATGTGAACTTCATTTCATTTTGTCATTCGTTTCTTCGTCAGTTTCATTAGGTGACTTTAATAACACTTAAAAATCAAATATCCCCTACTTTTTTTGAATAGTATATATAAAATCTGACCTCCCATTATGAAGTAGCTTTTAATATCACAAAAGTTTATGTTGTAAAAGTAACAATGTATAAAATGGACGGAAATAAATTTGTAAAAACTGTGTTTTAAAGTGACTTTTTAATATACAGGAACTTTTTTATGTTAACTCATGAAAGCCGTGCTATAAATATATCATATATTACTACTCAGTAAGCAGGACGGATCGGACCTGGGTTATAAAATAAGGTATATATTACTACATTGTGAGAAGATATTGACCATATATTACTACTTGGTGGGCAGGACGGAACAAGACTTATAAAATAGAACATATATTACTGCCCTGTGGACAGATATCTGTGGACGGTACGGTCACATGCGTTATATCAGACATATAATGCGGAGGGATCTGACTCTTCTCTGGTGGAGGGTCAATATGGGGACGAACATCAGGGTTCTTCAAAAACTCAGACTTACAGAATAATCCTTTCCTGAAATGAATCAAAATAAAAAGAATAGCACTAGAGTCAGCTGACATAGTTGCTCATTGGTGCATCCAATCAAAACAAGTATAAATAAAAGGGGTCTGGTCTAAATGGTAAGGCCACCTGCAGATTTTGTCAAGTCACCAAATGTAAATAAAGTTAGGGGCATGTGATTGTTGACGAGATTGTGGGTTAGGGTTAGGGTTAGCACTAGCCTTAATATATAGACCTAACCTATATGAAGGGTCACACCATAAAAACTAATTAAAGTATTTGAGTTATGGTACAAATAAGTAGGTAAGTAATTTTTAATAAATATACAAAATAGATAAATAAATAAATTTAACTGTATTTATTGTTAAATTCTTTAAAATTCTAATTGTATGGCAGTAAGTCCAAGCTAACTATAATGTTAAAATCCAGATAAATTTGCATGGTACAATCTTAAATGAAATAAAATGAAATGGGGTTTAACATCCCAGTATTCTGCTCCTAAACTCAGATAATGAAGACTGGCATATGTCATACAGTGTGCTATGAGGGAAATTTTGCCAGGACAGCAGAACTATGGCAAACACTTATATCAAATTCTAACTGCCAAAGGATCTTTTACGTGCATGCAAATTTATACATGGGACACCAGTTTTTCATCACATCCAAACGGCTAGACAGCTGTCCTTGGCAGGCCCTCTAACCTGCACCACTGACAAGGGAAAAACCACGTCGGAAAATCATGATGAACTTTTTGGGCCAATGCAGGGATCGTACATGCGACCTCCAGACTAGCGAGCCAGCGTCTTACCCACTTAGCCACCATGGCTTCCAATCATAAATGAAAAGTTTGTGAGAATGATAAATTACCTGTTTGTATCATGTTCATTATTTAGTTGTGTTGTTTCTTCATCGTAGATGATATTATTCTCTATAACGGCATTCTTCACTTGGTCGATTTTAACAGCTGGTTTCACTTTAGACTGGACACGATTGTTACATACCTATACAAACAAAACACAACATTTAATATTAAACAGCTTGATTATTACAAACCTATAAAGATAGGTTGCCAGGCAACGAAACATACGCCCACAGCAGCTAAATCGTCCGAGCAGTCAACAAGGGTTGTCGCATATTTTTACTTTTTTTGGTAATGAAACATTTGTAATACACTAAAATCTGATTAAGAGTAACAACTCAGTATGTAATTATCTGAAAATCATTAGAATTTGTTTGCTCTCTATAAAAGTTTTGCCCCACGCTAACAATTAGTATAGGAAACATTTAATATCATGGATTTAGCAGTTCAGTTATCAAAATTCATTGAAAATCAAAATACTTGTTCGTTTCAACACCTTAAACTCCGTGTATCAATCTGAAGTCAATCGGATGATAAGTTTAGAGTCTATAGCACCACAAGGTTTTTTGAAGTGATCAAGGGAGACAACTCTGGAAGTAATTATTTGAAATCGCTCAAAATCAATAGGCTTCTTCGTCTCATGACCTTAAACACTGTGTATAAATTTAAAGCCAATCGGATATTAACTTTGGCCTCTAGAGCGTCCACAAGATTTTTTGAAGTGATCAAGGGCCATAACTCTGGTAGTTATTATCGGAAATTGCTGAAAAACAATAGGCTTCTTCGTCTCATGACCTTAAACACTGTGTATAAATTTAAAGTCAATCGGATATTAACTTTAGCCTCTAGAGCTTGTGGATGCCCGACGGAACAACGGACGGACGGATGGACGGGGGCGACGACAATATACGACCACATTTCAATGTGGGCGTATAAAAACCCAAAACAACATTTAATATTAAACAGCCTAGATTTTTGAATATCAGTGGAGCCACAGAGTGTATGCCCAGTCAGAGCAGAAAATATCGGGGGAACCACCATGGCTAAGAGGGTAAGTCTTCATTAGCCCAGTCAGAGCAGAAAAGTACCCTATTTCATAAATATATATTAAACAGCTTTGATTATTACATACTTACCGGTATATATATTAACAAAAAACAATATTTAATATTAGTCTAGGCATGGTTCCCCGTTGTCAGTAGTGTAGAACGAAGGCCCGGACAAGGGACAATGTATAGTCGTTTGGATGGGATAAACAAACAAGGCCCTGTTAGATTAGAAGGTATGGTTTGATTTCCTGCTTGTACATGACAAGGAGTAGGGTCGCTTGTAAGTCTCGAAATGATTAAGTTTGCATCAAGTCTCTCTCTCTCTCTCTCTCTCTCTCTCTCTCTCTCTCTCTCTCTCTCTCTGCTTCCCTCTCTCTCTCTCTCTCTCTCTCTCTCTCTCTCTCTCTCTCTCTCTCTCTCTCTCTCTCTCTCTCTCTCAATAGCGACCAAAAAGCAGCTATGCACTAATCTGACTTACATTAACAGATAAATTTCCATGTAATGTTATGCCATGATTTTCATTGCCAACAACATCATTGTGAGATATGGTTGCCTGGTTACAGCAGACAATGCCTCCTTCTCTATTCTCATAAACTCCATTACCAATCACCTCAGCCTAAAAATAAAATACATCAAAATAAGGGGCCCATGAGGGGGATCATCAGTTATGTAAAGGGTTGAAGGCCAAATTCAAATTAAGGATTGTTCTCGTATTCATATCTTTATTTTATTTGAATCTGGGCTCCTTCAATAGACTACTGTTGGTCCTGTTGTTGTTGTTCTTGGTGTTTAACGTCCGCTTCCACCGAAGGTGATATCGCAGACAAGTCTTATTTTTCATTTTCATTATCTTAGCGCACGCGCAGGGGTCTTTGCTGTGGGAGGAAACCGGAGTGCCCGGAGGAAACCCACGAGGTTGAGAAGGAGCCCCTATCTCCATGCCACATACGCTCACACCACGGCTCGAAACCACAGCCGCAAGCCAGAGGTGACCGGCCAGCTAGAGGTCGAAGCGCGGCACTCTAGACCACTAGGCCATCCCAACCCCCCTACTGTTGGTCCTACTTGAGTCCTTCTTATATATGCCATACAAGACAAGTGTACTATGAAGTAAATTTTTCTCGAACAGCGGTGCTACAGCCTACTCTTATATCAAATTCTGACTGCCAAGGAATCTTTTTCATTTCACACCAATGAGTACACGGGACTCTGCTTTTTTGTTCTGTCCTAACAACTAGACAGCTGTTCTTGCCATGATCTCCATCCTGCAAGAATGTCACTAAAAACTTTGTTAAGTTTCTACCCTCCGCTATTGAGAAATTCTTTTGAAAGAGGGTAAAATCATTAGACTTTATGAATAATGTACCCCACCCACCCAGACCAACCCAGATCGACCATGACTTTGTGAAAGCTCCTCAGATTTCGTCCACTATTTTCCTTCCTAAATTTCTTCAACAATTTTTTTTCTTTAGCAAAATTCCATGTGCAAAATATCAAAGTTTTCGGATAAAAGGTATCATTCTTTTCCACTAACCTCTGGGTCCATCCACAGGGTTTTCACTAATTCAAATAATCTTCCCTTGAATGTAGCTTGATATTACGAACCAATCAAAAAAAAGTTTACATCCAGTCTTATCGTCATTGTTTACGTTCACCACAATAGCTTAGTTGCAATAAAATACAAGTAACTTTCCTTCTCACAATCAATTGGTCGATAAAAATAGCAGAAGTATCAAGGGTAGACAAATCGAATTTGTGACTTACTCCCCTTTGCCCACTCGATTGGTCGATAAAAATAGCAGAAGTATCAAGGGCAAAAAATTTGACTATGTCACCACATCCCTGTTCCGGTCTGTAGCTAGCGTGGGGGGAGGAGGGGCAAGAGGCGCACGATGGTCGTTGGTTTCGTATTGCGTCCAGTGGGAGGGGTGCCAAAGGTGCCCACTGGGGTAGCTGATTCTTTCCCCATTGGGTAAAAACATCTATTGGGTGCCTGATTTGCAGCTGCCCCTCTTGCCCCCCTGCTAGCTACGGGCCTGTTATTGTAAAATAAAAAGAAAGCTTACTGTTCCAGAATTTGATGTAACTAATCCACTACCCTTATTGGTTGTAACACTATTACTGATGACCTCGACCTTTGCCTCTTGATCTATTAACATGCCATCTGATTGGTTGGCATGTATTGCATTAAATTTCACAACTACTTTCTCACCATGTTGTACCGACATTCCTTTACCTATAAACATCAACATGATATAACAATAATAAATGAAAAGAAATGGGGTTTAATGTCCTACTTTATGCACCAACCCATCCTTGGTATCCCCAGTGGTCTCATTCCATGGGCTATTCACGTATTCAAATTATATGCCCTTGATTGTAGCTTGATTCTATATGGATTGGTCGATAAAAATAGCACACTGACCTTGTATTTAGCATGTCATATTGACCTTGATTGTATTGTATTTGCCTTGATTATGTCATTATATTGACCTTGATTATGGTATTATATTGACCTTGATTACAGTATTATGTAGACCTTGATTGTATTGTATTTACATTAATTACAGTATAATTTTGACTTTGATAATGGTATTATACTGACCATGATTTGTATTTACCTTGATTACAGTACTATATTGACCTTGATTACAGTATTATATTGATCTTGATTGTACTTATTTACCTTGATTACAGTATTATATTGACCTTGATTAATGTATTATATTGACCTTGTTTGTATATACCTTGATTACAGTATTATATTGACTTTGATTGTATTTACCTTGATTACAGTATTATATTGACCTTGATTATAGCATTATATTAACCTTGATTGATTGTATACTTACCTTGATTATGGTATATATTATTATATTTACCTTGATTACAGTATTATATTGATTGTATATTTACCTTGATTATGGTAGATATTATTATATTGTATTATTGTAGATTGACTAGTTGTAATTTGTTGTTCATCTCTGTATGTATTATATCTATCAACACCAGTATATAACATCCACACTGTTCCTTCATGTAATACATCCTACATATACAAATAATACAGTCTGTTAGCCATATAACATGACAACAACATCCTAGACATACAAATAATACAGTCTGTGAGCCATGTAACACATCCTAAACACACAAAATGAAACGTAAAGAAATGGTGTTTAACATCTTACTGTTCTGCTCCTAACTGGGTTAATGAAGACAGGCATAAGCCATACAGTGTACTATGAAGGAAATTTTGCCCGGACTGAGGCACTATGGCCTACTGCTATATCGAATTTCAACTGTCTAGGGATCTTTTACGTGCACACTAATTTGTACACAGGACTTCAGTTTTTTGTCCCATCCAAATGACTAGACAGCTATCCTTATCAGGCCCTCCTTCCTGCACCACTGACAAGGGGAAACCATGCCGGAAAAAAAATCTTTCTCATCCAACACTGGTAGTGAACCTGCATCCTCCGTGGCTCTGAAGTTACAAAGAATTGAGTCATGCACCCTTTAACGATCAGAAACAAGAAGTGTGAAAAACTGACCGATTTATCTACTAGCATTATACCACAATCTCCATTGTTGTTTATTTGGTTACCATGGATATAGGGATTATTAGCATTCATTATCCAGACACCACATCCTGCATTTCCTGTCATAAATAAAAAAGAAAGCAGATGTTAACAACATATTACATAACTAAGAACATTTTCCACTGGCAAAGAATTGAATATAGCTCCACTACTATATAACACTATTAATATCTAAATATCCATATTTTGGTTGGACAGCTTTGGTTGGTTAACGAATTGGATCATAAAGTTTTTCATTGAATCAAGTGGCGTGATTTCGATTTCTTCTTCGGGTACTTCGGTTTCCTGTCACTGCTAAGGACACCTACAAGCAAGTGAATTATTGAAGTAAAATGAAACATCTGATAGTCCCAAAATGACCTAGTTTGTGTCGAGTGCACAGACGATACCACTCCTTGCCACAAACAACCAGGGAATCAAAACCACGCAGTTCACTCAATGACAGACCTTATGATACAGCGCACACATGCTAACCATTCGGCCCTCCAAACCCCCTATAATTACATTTGATAATGGTGGTAAAAACGGACCTGATATAATGTTATTTTCTAGGGACCACATGCTAACCATTCGGCCATCCAAAACCCCTATAATTACACTGGATACTGGTGGTAAAAACATACCTGATATGATATTATTTTCTAGGGACCCGATTCCTCTCTCACCAATAACAACACCATCTCCGACACCATTAACAATAGTATTATCAATAACAACCGGATTAGCTTCATGACGTATATCTATACCACCCCACTGATTACCACGGATTGTATTATCTAGAATATAATAAATACAGATATACACTGATTACCATGCATTTTATTATTTATAATATACACTGATTACCAGGTATCTATAGTACAGATATGCACAGATTACCATGTGTAGTGGTGTCTATAATACAGCTTCACTGATTGATTACCATGTGTAGTATTATCTAGAATATACACTGATTACCATGTATTGTATTATCTATAATATACACTGATTACCATGTGTAGTATTACATAGAATATACACTGATTACCATATATTGTAATATCTGTAATATACACTGATTACCATATATTGTATTATCTATAATATACAATGATTACCATGTGTAGTATTATCTATAATATACACTGATTACCATGTGTAGTATTATCTATAATATACACTGATTACCATATTATCTATAATATACACTGATTACCATGTGTAGTATTATGTATAACATTGGTAACCAATAGTATTATATTATCTATAATATACAGATATATATTGATTACCATATATTATCTAGAATATAATGACATACATTGAGAAATCTTGAAGTGGAAGCCCTGATTAAATACCATGTGTAGTATAATATACACTGATTACCATGTATTGTATTATCTATAGTATACCAACGTACACTGATTACCAAGCATTTTATTATCTATAGTAGACCGACATACACTCATTACCAAGCATTTTATTATCTAGAATAACACATATACAACCATTCGAATGAGTGCATTTGAAAATTCCACCAAGACAGTGGACAAATTCCATCTAATTTGAATGTTTTCATTTGCAAGTACACTGAAACATTCTTATTATTTTCACAACTGATCATCATTTAAAGGATATTGAATCCCTAGCTAACTACAATATTATACAAATTGTATCTGAAGATCGAATTTTAGTCCATAAATAGTTCAATTCAATTTAGTATTCACAAAGATATGATGAATTAAAATCTAATTATACTATATGTTGTTTCGTACTTTTTTTAATTTCGATAGCCTCCACCACACGAAGATCTGACCTGTTGTAGTGGGATGTCGTATTAGGGGTCATACAAGTGGCTTTTAACCCTATGACGTTTGACATATGATTACCCAATCAACGTTGATGTTCCTATTGTAAGACATATAATATATATACCTGTTATAATTCCCTTGCCTCCTTCATTTACAGCTATACCAGCAGCATGACCATCATATATATAATTACCACTAAAATATACATTATACATTAAACCATGACCATCATATATACAATTACCACTAAAATATACAATATACAATAATCCATGACCATCGTATATATAATTACCACTAAAATATACATTAAACCATGACCATCAATGAGTCACAATAAAAGTTAAATATATAGTTCAAGAAAGAGACAGAGAGAGGTCCACTCGACTCAAACTAGGTCATTTCCGGACTAACACATGGTTAATTTTATTTCAATAATTCGCTTGAGTGTGGGATTTTTTTAGCAGTGGGAGAAAACCAGAGAACCGAAAGAAAACCCAGAAGGTTGGACTAGCCACCCTACTCCTTGTCATGTACAAGCAGGGAATTGAAACCACGAACTTGACTCACTGACAGGTCTAATGATCCAAGGTACATGCGTTAACCATGCATTAACCATTCGGCAACCCAATCCTCCTATAAGCCCATCATTATCTAATAATAACCATTATTAAGATATTAAACCCCTTTTCATTTCATGTTCTTTGAAATCCCTTATATTAATCCGACCAATATAAATCTAACCTGATTGTTGGGTTCCCACCATATAAAACGTATACATCAGCCTCTTTATTTTAAGACACCAGTCTCTTTATTTTAACCCTTAGAACCCGAAATGCCGCAAAACCGGCTTGACGTTGTATCGCATATACCCGAAATGTCGGTTTTGCAGCTTGGGGCGTGTCAAGCTCCAATTACGTTGACGTCATAATTAATATGACGTCCTGTAAATCCAGGGAGGGACGTGCAACACCCCATGTATAGTCAGTGTTCAAAGGGTTAAGAAACGTAGAATGTTCAACCCTGTTTTCATGTCATTTGAAATCCCTAATTATGAAAATCTAACCTGATAGTTGGGTTTCCACCATATAAAACATAAACACCAGCCTCTTTATTTTCATAAATATCATTCTTCTCTATTTGACCACGCCCACTACCTAATACCACTATACCAGATCGTTTTCCATTGTGTATTCTATTATGCTGAAATGTATACATCAAATACGTGCTGAGATATATATATATATATATTAAATGTGGTTCAATTTTATTTGAGGATCATGGTGGCTAAGTGGGTTAGACCCAGGCTCGTTGGCCTGGAGATCAGGAGTTCGATCCCTGCATTGAAAATGGTTTATCCAGATTTTCTGGCGTGCTTTCCCATTGTCAGTGATGCAGGACGGAGGGCTTGACAAGGGCATTTGGATGGGATGAAAAAGTGAGGTCCCATGTACAAACTGGAGTCAAAGATCCCTTGGCAGTTGGAATTCAATATAAGAGTAAGCCTTAGTGCCGCTGCCCGGGCAAAATTTCCCTCATCACACACTGCATGGCATATGCCCGTTTCCATTAGTTCAGTTTAGGAGCAGAACCGTAGGACGTTAAACCACATTTCATTTTCAATTTTATTTCATTAATTTGCTCACACATAAAGGACTTTTAGCAGGCAAATGTGACTGAAATAAGAGCTCTTAAGTAACTTGACTGATCATCCTCGGTATCTCCTTCATTCCACTCCACTAACCCATGGCGTCACCCATAGGGGAGACACATATTCAAATTATCTTCATTTGATTGATGACTGCATGCACAAACAAGCTGACATATCAGCAATAAAGCTAAGACTGGTTTGCAAACTGTTTTTCGATTGGTTCATAAAATCAAGCTACTATCAAGAGCAGATAATTTGAATACATGTCTCCCCCATGGATGGGCCCTGGGTATAGTGGAGTAGAACAGAATAAGACCACTAGGGATAACAAGATTGATATACAAGTTCTCCAGTCAGTTAGTATGACTGACAGTTTGACAAGACAGGTAAATATGGCTGAAACGGGAGCCTTGCTGTGATCCATATTAATGGTATGTGCTTTACCTGTATAATAGGGTCAGCATTTTTCCTAATATCTATACCAGCTTCAAGATTAGAGTGTATATCATTACCTGTAATGTAAACAATAATATCTATATTAGCCTCTAGATTACAGTGAATGTATCATTAACTGCAATACAATAATAACTAAACCAGCTTAAACATACATTATGCAAGAGCTAAATCTGATCTGCCTATTGTAGGTCTTTCTTTAGGCCTGAAATCTTATCTAAATTATTAATTAGACATTAATTAATTTATTCTGACCATAATGAACTTTATGTAGAGCTATATCTGCATATTATTGTAGGTCTTTCTATGGGCCTGGAATGTTAAATAAACTATTAATCAGACATTAATTAATCCAGACCACAATCATTTCTCGGTGCCATCGCTAGCCTGCGATATTTACTGGATTAGGATCCAATTTGCGGCTCAGCTTTCATTTATGATTTAATCATGAAATGGATAATCAAGACTATGTTTTTTATCATACCGACTTTAGTAATGATGATCGAGGTGAGGCCAAAAATTCAAAGTGTATCTTGGTTCAAAGTGGATCAATTTGGCTGAAATTTTCAGCAAATTCCCTTTATATTATCTTGTTTATTACTATTATAGTGAGAACTGCCAGCTCCTATATTGTACATGTATCTACATTTATATCTGCTTCGATTCTAGACCAAAAAGTAAACAAAAATGTCATTCAAAAGTGGGGAGGGGAAGAAAGTGAGATAGGTGTACTACTACAAATCTTTCCCTGTAATACAACAATATCCTGAAAATATTTATTCTAAGAGAGGATATTTAACTTGTGCACTTGATATCTTAAGGTTTGTTATTCCATCAAGTATTCGTGATTTCGATCTCAGACTTGTGAGTGACCAAGATGAGACTTGTCTACCTTAGTCCAAACCTTGTGGGTTTCCTCAAGAGTTCTCTGAATTCGTCCCACTGCTTAAAGTCACTTTACACAAGTGAATACGAAAAAGAGATGTACGATTTCAACTGTAAAAAAATCCTTACATTAAAAAAGAGACGAAACTTACCAGCAACAAGTCCCGATGATGCTAGCCTCATGAATATACCTGATGTACGACAATGATGAATTTTATTCTTTAATATAATAACCTGAAAAAAAACATTGATGAGCCTGGATGATCTGATCAATAACCAGTCATTGTTTTGACAAAAAAGCTCCATCACAGCGGAGGGTCCAAATTTGATAAATTCAGAAGCTATGAGCAAATACTTTTGCTCATTAAGGTGCATACATGTATAGGATTACAGTGGAGTGAGCCAAAAGGGCGTTATTTCCATGAATGTAGGACTACTAAGAGAGAAAAAATATTCTCTGGATCCCCGTCCTCTTGACATGCATCGCGCCATTTGAAAGAGAAGACTACCAAAGTAGACTGGAATAACCAGACACCAAAGACTGACATTCAATTTGATTTCATATTACATTATTATATGTGTTACGATCCATTTGTGTCCAATTCTAGTTGCCAAAGAATAGCAATTTAGCTCCTGAGATAAATAATTATACTGTACCTGAGCATTTTGTATACAGCGTATACCATAACTAACATTACTTATATCACACTCTGATATTATAGCTTGACCTTGTAGACTGACCATGACCCCACCTTTACTATGTGACATTCGACACGCATGAATTAAACACCCTTTGACCTGATTTAACATATCTTTAGCCGTAGAGTCTTTTGTTAAATCGAATCTGATTGGTTTAAAGTAACTACTATCAACGGACAGGTTGTCACTTTGTTTGTGTGATTTTTTTGATTGTGTTAGTCTCAGATGATGTTGTCGTAGATGAGGTAACATGATGACAGAACCGTCTGATAAATCGTCTTCGCTATCTGATTGGATCATACTCGGAGAATCGTCACCACTACTAAATGATGAGTGATGAGATTGACGTGACTCTGAAATATAAAAAGTATAAATGCAACAAAATGGGGTTTAATGTACTACTGTTCTGGGAAGAATCATCTTCAATAAAAGGCTTGATCTCGCTTTAACTACATACATCTTATCAAGGCTTTCAGGTAATACCCTGCATATTTCGGTACTAATTTCGATTGGGTATAAGCCCAGCTTGTGAGCCTATCATGGATTCCTTTGGTCGTTGCGAATACCAAGTCTTACATTTTCTAACTAAAATGTCTAATGCAAAGTTCAAGGTTCATTCAATGTCAAGCTTTCCATGGAGGTCACGATGTCACAACCTCTGATTGGACGGTTCTGTTCACATGCCTGTAGATAACATAGCGATAATTTGGGAAATGTGAAGTAATCTAGCAAGGCCCAGATGAGTTAAAACTCACAGTCGTTGCTTCAGGAACATGGGGTAGCATAAGGTGGCTGAAAATTCTATGGCATTTTAGATCATAAGGTATGTCATAGAGTACGGTGGCGTGGGTTCGATTCACAGCTTGTATTTGACCTTGTGGGTTTTCTCCCGAGTCCTCCAGTTTCCACCCATTGCATAAGACCAATAGAATACATTTAAGCGTGTTAATGAAATAAAATTGAACCATGATAGTTATAAATAGTCATCTTACCTGGATCTGTGACAGAGTTGGAGCCTAGATCATCCAGATCATATAAAGAGCCATTTGATGTTTCACTTACACTCCAAGCTTCTGCTACACTGGCAGTTGTTAAAGATGGCGTGGAACCTGCTGGATTTGATGGCGCATTGTTAACCCATTCACTAACTGACGACATTCTCTCCGTCACCACGGATACAGAGTTTCTTTTAACAGTGTCAGCAGAATTAGGTACTTCAACAACAGTAATAACATGTGACACATCTCCTTCATTTTCATTGGTTACATTTGTTTTTTGAGTATTTTCATTGGTGCTTGTGTCTATATCATTCAATTTCTCCTCTAACACATCTGATTGGGCGTGAGGTAAAATCAGATTCCGTGTGTGCTGGCACAGATACGAATATGTCCAGTTTTTGTCATCTTTCATGTGTCCTTCGACAATAATGTCAGCAGTGTCGCTCTGAGAAAACTCACAATGTTCAATGACAGTGGCATTCATGTGTTGTAAAATGACGGCCGCATGACGAAAAGATGAAAAACGAACATGACAGGTACCTGGGTTTTGTGCGTAGATCATGCCGTCTTCTAGAATACAATTATCTATCTGCATAAAACCAGATCTCACCTGGAAAATACAAAAGCATCAATGAAATGAAATGAAATGGGGTTTAACATCCTACTATTCTGCTCCTAAACCGGGCTAGTGAAGACGGGTATAGGCCATACAGTGTGCTATGAGGGAAATTTTGTCCGGTCAGCGGCACTACGGCCTACTCTTATATCAAATTCCAACTGCCAAGAGATCATTTATGTGTACACAGGACCTCGGTTTTTCATTCCCATCCAAACAACTAGACAACTTTCATTGTCAGGCCCTCTGTCCTGACAAAAACATCACTGTGGATTAAAGAGGAATTAGTATACAGATGTGACATTATCCTTGATGTTTTGCGTACCATTATTTCAAATAATCAAGTAAGTCTAACGTTATTTGAAATATGAAACAATTAAACATGCATTATAGTAAGTACAGGAGAACTGCACTACACGCAAAAGAACAATCTACAAGATAAACCTACAGCCAAGACAGAAAATTGACATTGCAAAAAATTAAACAAATATCAAATCAAGTGAATGGATCCGAGGGCTAGCAATAAGCGTCCACTGCCTATTGCAGGTATTTCTTCAGGCCTGAAATGTTATCTAAATTATTAAATAGACATAAATTAACTTAGCAAAACCATCATCAACTCTCTACGCCATGGATTGGCTGGTGTTATTTAGCGGATTGGAATATATTTTGCGAAATGATAACTAAACGTATGTTTTTATCTTTAGTAATGACGATCAAGGCTAGCCTAAAATCCAGAAGCTAATGTCTTGGTTAAGAGAGGAGCAATTTGATTGAAATTTTCAGAATATTCCCTTTACATTATGTAGTTTTTAACTATATAGCGAAAACTGTCAACTATTTATCTAAATGTCCAATAATGCCTCTTAAATCCGGGATTCTTTAAATTATCTCCCCTTAGATATAGTACATGTATATATTTGGCGAGAAAATCAAGTCACTCATTAAAAAAAATATCTATATTAATCAATCCAGTCCAAAAAAAACAACAAAATCAAAATATCTATATTAATCAATCCACTAATCCAGTCTAAAAAAAAAATCAATCAACAGCTTTTGATCCATGACCTTCATCAGTATTAAACAAAAATTACAGATAGAGGGTTGTCTCCCCTTAGACCACAGACAGGAATGGGGTAGCCAAAAAGTAAATTATTTTAATTTGCATGTAGTTCTTTTAGTTTAGTTTTCTTGCATAAATAACTACCATGACAATTTTGAAATCAGGCTTTAATACAGTAGAAAACTAATAGACTTGGACTTTGTTTCAAAACAAAGAGAAACTGTTTTACACTGTTTTTGTCAATAAAAAAAACCCATCCACATACAACTTATTCTAAGGCTTCATTTGTTCTTTCCAGGAGTATATACATGTAGTGTGCAGTCTATTGCTAGCCAATCAAGTAACGTGCTTTATAGATGACCCTATATCCTGTATCATAATATTACTAAAGCAAAAGGGGGATTGGATGGCCGAATGGTATCAAATGTTTAAAAAATTCAAGGTGGAGAGTTGTCTCCCCTTAGACCACAGATTTGAGTGATATTGTCATAATTAATTTCTTTAGTTTATTTGTTTCGTACAAATCATTAAAATAATGATTTGATTATCACAGTTTGAACAGAAAAGAGATCAAAAATATTAAGACAATGTTTCAAACAGACTGCAATTCCCTTCTTTACTACCCCAATCAGTGCAGATAAGTCGGACATTAAACCCTTATTTCATTTCATCTTATGTAATGGCAAAATATCCAAAAATGGCCAATTGAATTATACTTTTGTCTTTAGGGGATGAGAGAGAGAGAGAGAGAAATTGGGTTTAACGTCCACTGACCCAAACTAGGTCATTTCGGGACTAACTTATGGTTAAATTTTATTTCAATAATTCGCTTGAGCGTGCAGATAAGTAGGACGTTAAACCCTTATTTCATTTCATTTTAAATAATGGCAAAATATCCAAAAACATTCAATTGAATTATTCTTTTGTCTTCTGGGGACGGGGAGAGGGAGTAGGTTGAAGATTACTGTTGTCATCATCTTGTAATTCTTGTTGCATAGGGGAGGTGGTGGTGTTGAATGGTGTAACGCATGCATTATAGAACATGAGGTCTGTCATTGGGTCACATAGGGTAGTTTTGATTCTCAGCTTGAACGTAAAGGGTTTAGTGTCGCCTGTCAAACCTTATGGGTTTTCTCTGGGTCCTCTGGTTTCCTCAAACCACAATAGACACAAACGTAACAGTTGCAGGGCATTAAAGCTCATTTGCATCAAAACTATGACACTTGACTCAATGACAGACCCAATGATCTAAAGATAGCACTTGTTAACTCTATCATCTAAAGAGCACTTGTTGAACCAATATGCCATTAAACCACCCTCGACGATTTTGTTTGGATTATCGAGAAAGATGGTAGAATTACCTTGAGTATAAATGATGTAAACCATGGAGCCCTTAAAACTAGATTACTGAGTCGACCAGTTGGAGCAATCTGTTCAATACACACGACTAGAATAACGCTACCAAGTTCACCACATCCGACCAATTCAAAGGGAATTTTTGACGACATTTCAAACTGCTCGTCATAGATACCAGGATGAACACATATCCGATCGTAGTCATTAGCAACCAATAAAGCACTTCGAAGATTTTCATGTTCCTGACCTGGTCCAACATTTATCAATTTCTTAACCCTGTTTCTTTTCAGCACTGAAAGACAACTGACAATTGGCACGTTCTTAATACCATTTTGCCAAAATTTTGAGGATAAATATTGTTCTTTGTATGCAAGTTTCCATGATGATGGCTCAGATTCGATATTAAGGGGCCATTTCGGATGTTTCCATTCCGTACTGGATAAATAAAGTTCTTTCCATCGCGTGGAATCGACACATCTCATAAAAGAATTCCATGTCTTGCAAACACAGCAGACCTGACACAAGTCCCAAGCAGATAAACCCGAGAGAATAATTTGCCATAGCTCAAGGGGTAAGCCGGATTTATCTCCAGGCAGGATTTTACTAGAATTTTCAGTTTTAATAGTTAATGTTGACATTCTGAAATGGATCACAAATCTTGTCTTTCATTCAATATTCATGAAGGATATTTGATTTGATCATATGTTCAGGAATTGAGTTTGGTCAATCAAGTGAAAATGGGGAAATAACCTGGAGTTAATAGTTAACATTGATATCATTTTCATACTAGCTATTTACACCGTGGTATAAGTGTAGAACCTTCTGACGATTCCTTATAATAGTCTACAGAAACTGGAAGTTGTATACATGGAACTCAACTGTTGACATCCTTTTCACATTAGCTGTTTACACCCTGTTACGGTACGTACAGCTTTCCCATGTTTCCCTTAAAATAGTCTACAGAAATTGGAAGTAGTACACATGAAACTCTGAAACAATTGACATCCTTTACATATTAGCTGTCTACCTACACCCTGTAACGTAGAGCTTTCCCATGATACCTTCTAATAGTCTACAGAAATTGAAAGTAGTATACATGGAACTCAAGTGTTGACATCCTTTTCATATTAGTTGTCTACACCCTGTTACGTAGAGCCTTCCTATGATTCCTTATAAATAGTCTACAGAAACTCGAATATGATGGTTTATACCCTGAAACACGTGGAGAGCCTTCCTGCAATTCCTTAAAGGAGTCAAGGGAAACTGGAAGTAGTATACATGGAACTCTGAAACCGGAAGAGGTAGTGCAATACCACCAGGCCTACATGTGGTGGCACTTCCCAAACAGAACTGTTGTTATATCCAAAATTTTAAATGAGATCGATGACCGTTGATTGACACCATTCTGGCAGAAATGGTATTGTTTTTTCTTCATGAGAAGCTACATGTACCAGGAACCTGAAACAAAAATAATATATTATCACTTAAGAAGGGGTTAAGCGTCCACTTGACATGAACTATGTCATTTCGGGAATAACATATGGTTTAATTTCATTTCAATAATTCGCTTGTGTAGGGGTCTTTAGCAGTGGGAGGAAACCAGAGGACCCAGAGAAAATCCACAAATAAAACAACCTTCTCTGAGCTGAGGAGGGGTGTATTTTGTTTCCCAAGTTGAACAGGCAACGCTACTCCAAATTTCTTTAAGTGGCATTTAGTAATTGAACAGTGACACTCTTACTCTATTTATGGATTAACAATTATTGGTTTATTAACATGCAACGTTTTGACGATGATACTCTAGTCTTTATCAAGCAAATGATAACATATAAGTGTGTGAAGTAGTTGTATTTTACGTCCGCTTCCACCGAAGGATAACATATAAGTCAAAGATCAAGTATATAAATACAGTAAAAAGAAGCCATAAATATAGAGATTATATATAACAAGCACTGATCAAAGCAATGATGACAAAGTCCTAGGGTTAACGCCTCAAGCCACCAGTTAAGTCAAAAACAGCCTTGAAGATTTTGAATTTCTTTAGATATGTAATAAATCATGGCTTCGGTTTACTGGGCTTTGTCATCATCGTTTTGATCAGTTTTTGTTATATGTAATCTCTATATTTATGGCTTCTTTTTACTGTATCTAAATACTTTATGTTTTACATATATGTTATCATTTGCTTGGTATTGGTAAAGACAAAAGTACCGTATCATCGTCGAAACGTTGCATGTTAATAAACCAGTAATTGTTAATCCATAAGTAGAGTTAGAGTTCTATTCCAAATTGTCACGTACTACTGGGGAATCGAAAGTGAGTTGGAATATAATGCTGGAATAATGAAATGAAATGGGGTTTAACGTCCTACTGTTGTGCTCCAACTGGGATAATGAAGACAGTAAACTCACTAAAATCAAATCTATCTATTTGACAGTTCCTGGTTTCATTTCAGTTATAAAGCAACAAACCACCAAGTAGTTACCCTTCAAATTAGCCTGAAGCTAAGCATTTCTTTTTTCTAAAAAATATGGGGTTTCGTTAATAATCATAATCATAGTAATTTTTTATTTTAATTGAATGATAGAGGGTAAATATTATCATCATTAGATAGGTCAGAATTATTAGCTGTAAGCAGGCAGTTCTTTTGTAGTCTACAGCAAACGTCAACTGCATATCTGCCACAAGACAATTGACAAAGTCAACATAAATAACAGTAGGCCTACTGAGTACAGTAAATAATTTATAATAATAACTTATAAAAAATAAAATACTTTATAAACAAGTTGAAGTGTGCAAAATTATATGTAGTGACATTAAAATTAAACTAACATTTTCACCTAATATATAAATTAGATTTTGCAAAATCTCATATACGGCATTGAACATCAAATTAAATACTTATTTATGGATGCACCGATTGCAGTCCAGAGCGATGTTGTTGTTATTATTGCTTCACCGGATATAACGGTCTGCCATGTTTATGTGAGAAGTGACGTCACATGCGATCGAAGATAAAGGTGCCCTGATCGAGCATAACTAGTAAACTACGGTATTATCATCTGACAACTGGCTTCCATTTGATTTAATTTTATTGTTTTAAAGTTAATTAGTTATCAACTTTACAACTGTTAAATCATCTAACAACGGATAGATCAAGAAATTGTTATTATAGCGGTTCTCAAGCGGGGAATATTATTTCTCCATGTTACGTCATATGCTAATTTCTGTGACACATCATGGCGGACAGATGCACGGTTGGTAACAGATTTCTTATTACAATGTATTCAGTTTTGGTTTTAGCTACGATACTCTGTGTGTGACATGTCCTTTTGCTGTTGTAAGGCTTTTATGGTTATTGGTTGGTTTATTAGACGCTGTAGTAAATGGGGCCATCGTACGGAAAACTATTTTACCGTTATTCGACCGATGTATGTTGGTCAATCATTATTATTATACGTCGATCCTCATAATGCTCGTGCAGAGACCGTGCGAGTGCAGTGCACTAGGGCAATAGGCTAGAGTACAGCTGGACGTCAGTGACCGGAACCTTCTCTTTTGCACAGCGTGACAGATAGTGCAGAGCTGAATGCATTTGACAAGTAGAAATTAGAGCAAAATAAATACCTCAAATCTAATCCAATTTTTTGCAAGTTCATATGGAATAGTGTCATTCATACGGTACTCATATCAATCATCAAAAGTTCAGGGCCACATTATTAGTCCTACCACAACTAGAAATTATGCTGCTTACAGCTTATGCAATACACCTGATGCAAGCAGACCCTAGCTAATGCAGCCAGTTTTATGTCTCACTAAAACTTTGCAAACTGATGCACCTGGTAATATTTGATTCTGAAATAATACTTAGTCTGTTATGACCATTAATGATGGAAAGAAATTGAACAATGTTTGTGATACATTATAATTTGTCATTTTATTATGTCAAACTGATATATAGGCCTATATATAATGAAATTCAGTTAATCTATAGTTAACAAACTTTATGTTTAGAAATATCCGAAAGCATTTATTAGGCTTTCAGTTGACATTAAAACCTGGTGTTGTGCAATAAGCAAGCATGAATATATAAACCTACTGTCACAGGCAATGTGACATGTCCTTCTGGGGGTGAGGGGGTGGATGGCCGAATGGTTAGCATGTGCATGCTGTATCATAAGGTCTGTCATTGAGTCAACTGTCGTGATTTCGATTGCCGGATTGTACATGTATGTGAAAAGGAGTAGGGTCACCTGTCCAACCTCATCTTGTTTTCCATAGAACATGTTTTTAAAATTTAATGTGTTGAATTATTAAATTGTTCAGTTTTATTATCCAATGCTTATTACATGGTCAGTGATAGGTGACACGTTTTTAAACTGGGATCTTAATATGTGTTTGAATAGTGATCTCTATAAGCTTACCATAGTGTCAACTTAGTAATATTATCGTCACAGATTTTTACTGTGGGTTGTTTGTCGATGTATGTAATACCGGTACTATATATTCTAGTAATATTTACATATAACAATAGCTACATTTACACTGAGTCGCAATTAGCATACACATGTACCACACTCAAGGTCGCGATAAAATTCAAGATATTGCACCATTTACATTGCTATACAATAACTGTTCTCAGTACCATGCCTGGCACCACACTGATCAGCAGTGAATATTCGCTAGGCCGCTACAATCACTGATAGTGATAAGGATGACATTGATGTGACTTAATTAATTAGTCCCCCTTATTAACTTTTTTTTTTCGACAAATTAAATTCTAAATCATTTTTTGTATGTATTAGAAAAATAAGTAAAGACATTTGAAGTATTTCTAGTTAAAAAGTATTTCCTATTTAGTGTAAATAGGTATTAAAATGAGTAAAAGGCATCATTTTGCCTGGAGCAGTTACGTGTTATGTAAACAATGCACAAGCCTTTGAACCAATGATTGTCGCCACGTGATGTCAATTCACGTGTTGAGGACAGTCATCTGTGACAGAGATAATTTGTATGTATTTCTCTGTGAAACAGATTGGCCTGGCACACTACATGTGGAACTCTGAACAGAGAGTAAGATTCAGTCATATTTGATGTTCATGCATACGCAGAAATCCTTACTGGCATGCCCGTAAAAAAACCTAGGCAGTTGGAATTTGAAATAAGCGTAGGCCATAGTGTCGTTGTTCAGGCACAATGCCTGTCTTCATTATCCCAGTCGGGGCAGACAAGCAGGATGTTAAACCCCATTGTTTCACTTTATAGATCTTGTTAGTGCCTTACCTGCAAAAGAGAGTGAGAAATGGAGTTTAACATCAACTTGACACAAACTGATCATTTCAGGACTAACAAGGTTAAATTTTATTTGAATAATTCGCTTGCGTGTAGGGGCCTTTAGCTACAGGGAGAAAACCAGAGGACCCGGAGAAAACCCACAAGGTTGGACAGGTGACTATACTCCTTGTCACATACAAGCAAGTACGGATATCAAAGCCATGCCACTTTACTCAATGACGTGCAATATGCAAAAGATGAAATATGTGACAACCCGTGTTGGCAGCTCAGGCGACTTTGCTGTGGTAGGCATCCCTAGAAATATTATTACAATAGCCGAGAACATAAAGAGAGGAGACAGAGAAATGGGGGTTAACATCCAATTGACACAAACTAGGTCATTTTGGACTAACATGTGGTTTTGATTTTAATTTAATAATTTACTTGCGCATAGGGGTCTTTAGCAGTGGGAGGAAACCAGAGAAACATAAAGAGACATCTAATCAAAACTTATTGTGATGATATTACATGCACATGATGATTATTATGTTAGTGTTTACATGTGTATAAGTCCATATCAAAGTCTAAGGTTTGATAATGAATGTATCTCTTATTATTGATGTATGAATTGTTCAGTTATGGTGTCAGACTGTCAGCTTCAGCAAAATGCCTATATTATTAGGGAGAGAGAGAAATAGGGTTTTACATCCGCCGAACACAAACTAGGTCATATCGGGACTAACATGGTTCAATTTTATTTCAATAATTCCCATGCGCATTGAGGTCTTTAAGATTCAGAGGAAACCGGAGGACCCCGAGAAAAACCACATGGTTGGAAGATCTTTAAGAGTTGTATGTAAGGTTTAGATAAAGAGCTGTCTGTTCTTGCTATAATGTAGTCTCGGTCACCCAGAACCCCCTAGTCTTCTGGGTCGGTTCTCAATTGTTGACGAAAATTACTGGATAATCTACCACATAAAAAACCAAACTCCCGGTTACGCATGGGCAATGGAACCTTTTGGCTAAAGTCTCGGTAAGTGCTAGATCTTTTGAACGCTGGGCCGATTTTGCTATATTCTATAAAGCGAGTCTGAAATATATCCCACAATTCACTTGGCACATCTATTATTAGAAACAAAATAGATACGAGGAATGAAGCATGAATCACGATGAAGAATTAAGAACATTGTGAGAAGCCATACGTCTGATTCATGACGAGAGAAAATTACCATTTCAATTAAAACCTTTACATACAAAATATTAGAGAGTGTCATTGTTGACAAGCGAGATGTTTTGATAGATTCAGTACGTGGTAACTTAAAAGACTGGATAATCCAGACAATGACCTGCTTTCCGTCAAATTTTGAGGACCCATCCACTACGAATATTAGTCTGGATGATAGAGACTAGCTATAATGAAAATAGATAATGGAAAATGAATACAATCCAATTACATGTACTTTATTATGACATTTTGTAGCGTAGATTGTTTACTATCGTAGCAACATTTTTTGCTAAATACCGTATTGCATTGGAGACTAAGTCTTCATTATCAATTTTATTGTTACATTTTTAAATTTGAATCTCACAGTTGTTCAAATCCATTTGAATTTCACCCATCCGATGGCCTAGAGAGTGGTTTATAGGCTTGTGTCTAAATAATAAATTTCACCAATTCGCCTGTCCAACCATATGGGCTTTCTCCAGGTACTCCGGTTTCTTCCCACTGCTAAAGACTACTACATGCAAGCCAATTAACGAAATAAAATTAAACCATATGTTAGTCCTAAAATGACCTAGTTTGTGTCGAGTGGACGATAAACCTCATTTCTCTCTCTCGATAGTCTCGAGAGTAGTTCATACATGTAGGTTTGTGATGTGAGTAAATGTCTAAATTATAAATTATATAATATTTGAAGCACTCCAAAATAACTGCAATATTTAGATTTGTTTTTTTATTATTTTGTTTTAAAAACAAAAATTCCAGAGATTTTTTTTAAATACGGAATCAATTTCCTTATACATTTTTTTGATGCAGAATCAATTTCCCCATACATGTACACATACATGTACATTTAAGTATATGAGGAAATTGATTATTATACGTATCAAAAAAATGCCCCTGGTATTTTCTTAAAGACTCAATCGCACATCTTAAGGCGCCTGACCTAATTTACAAAATTGGAAAAATTACAACAAAATGAATTGAAAAGCGTAACTTGAACCTTTTCAAATGTGACTTGGATTTTAAAATATTTTCAAACCCTCTGGACAAGTAAAATAGGATGTAATGGATAATTTACACACACTTAAACATCTTGTACGTAGAATAAGGCTATTATTTATTTTCTGGAGCTGCCAAGCCAGCAAGTGTATTATTGTCCTGTTAAAGCAAAATAATAATAACACAAAGTTTTATATGTATATATGGTGCATAAATCCAATCTTCCTTTCAAGACAAGGAGGGGGGTTGGGATGGCCTAGTGGTCTAGAGTACTGTGCTTCGACCTCTATCTGGCCGGTCACCTCTGGCTTGCGGCTGTGGTTTCAAGCCCTGGTGTGAGCGTATGTGGCATGGAGATAGGGGCGCCTTCTCAACTTCGTGGGTTTCCTCCGGGCACTCCGGTTTCCTCCCACCGCTAAAGACCCCTACGCGCAAGCGAATTATTGAAATAAAATTTAAAAAACCATATGTTAGTCCCAAAATGACCTAGTTGTGTCGAGTGGACGTTAAACCCCATTTCTCTCTCTCTCAAGACAAGGAAGTTACCTTACATGTACAGTTATATCATTATACAAATTCCTGTGGTCTTGGCTAGTGGGGGGGGGGTGGCCTAGTGGTCTAGAGTGCCGCGCTTCGACCTCTATCTGGCCAGTCACCTCTGGCTTGCGGCTGTGGTTTCGATCCCTGGTGTGAGCGTATGTGGCATGGAGATAGGGGTGCCTTCTCAACCACGTGGGTTTCCTCCGGGCACTCCGGTTTCCTCCCACTGCTAAAGACCCCTACGCGCAAGTGAATTATTGAATTAAAATTAAACCATATGTTAGTCCCGAAATGACCTAGTTGTGTCGAGTGGACGTTAAACCCCATTTCTCTCTCTCTCTCTGGGCTAGTGGCATTTGTGGGCTTTGTGAAAATGTGTAAAAAATGGTGTCTGACAGTTCTTAGTGCTTAATGTCCGCTTCCAACGAAGCGCTGTATCAAAAGGTCGGTTGTTGAGTCAAATGACATGGTTTCGATTCCCCGTTGGTACGTGGCAAGGAGTAGGGTCACCTCTCCAACCTCGTGGGTTTTCTTTGGGTCCTCCGATTTCCCCCACTGATAAAAGACCGCTAAACACCAGCAAATTATTAAAATAAAATTGAACCACATGTGTAAGTCCCAAAATGGCCTAGTTTGTGTCAAGTGGACATTAAAACCCATTTCTCTATCTCATAAAAGTGGAAGAAATAGTTGTTTCGGAGAGCTGCATTAAAGGACGTACATGTAAATGCATGGCTTTATTCTTTGGAACATTAAAATAGGCAAAAATAGTCTATTCTGCGAAATATTAAAATAGGCAAAAATAGTCAAAAGGCATATATAATGTAATATGAATATAAACTGATTTAGACCTACATGTATAGTCAACTTTTAAAACCAATAATTATTGTATTGTCAATTATATTTGGTGAAATATGTTAACATTTAAAATTGATCGATAGTCATTTGCATCTACATGTACTTTTACATAGTCCATTCTTCTGCGCATTTTATATTATTTTGTTGTTTGTGAATCAGTCATTACTAATTACTTCAGCATTATCTTGTAGATTATGTTTTTCTTTCTTCATCACATATGGCGTAAGAACTTATAGAATACACAAGGTATATTCCTTGAGAGGCATTTAGCTATTGATTTATGAATGATATATATATATACATGTAATACCAGAACACTTATTATGGATACAATCACTCGGTTTATTGTACTGCAACGCTTCAACAAGATTTCACAAGTCGTTTTCAAGCAAATACCCAATGTACAATGGGCATTTGCTTGAAAACGACTTGAAATGTTGCAGTACAATAAACCCAAACTGATCGCGCAGTGAATATTCGCTTGGCCGCTACAATCACTGATAAGTATGACATCGACGAGACTTAATGAGTTCGGCATATTAACTTTTTTACTCCGACAAATTAAAATCTCAAACATTTTTTTGAGGTAAAAGAAAAATAAATAAAGATGTTTGAAGTATTTGTAGTTAAAAAATAATTGCCAATTTAGTGTAAATGGGTATTAAAATGAGTAATGAGTAAAATGCATCATTTTGCCCGAAGCAGTTAGGTGTTATGTAAACATTGCACGAGCCGTTGAGCCAATGACTGACGCCACGTGCAGTCAACGCACGTGTTGTGGACAGTCATCTGTTACAGAGATATTCGTAAGTAATTCTCTGTGAAACAGATTGCAATGAACCAAGTGATTGTATCCATAATAAGTGTTCTAGTATTATAGAATACACAAGTTGTATATCGATTATACATGTATTATAAAATGTTCATTGTATATATTGGATATTAGGATCCCATGTTTTCACAGCAAGATAACAAAATTAGTATTGACTGAAATGGACCAATACGGAATTCTAATTTTTGTTTTTAATTTCAAATTTTATGGAAAATATTGAGTAGAGCGTTTAGCTCTCCTTTAAGATGGATAGGTGCCCTTAGCACTGAAACGATTATATTGATCTAATTCTTATGTTGTTCCAAATTTTATAAAAACTACAAAACCGTAAAATGACCTAGTTTGTGTCAAGTGGACGTTAAACACCCATTTCTCTCTTTCTCTCATTAGCCCAGTATTTTATTTTAAAATTAACATTACCAGTACATAAATATAAATGGAGAGAGAGAGAGAGAGAAATGGGGTTTAACGTCCACTCGACACAAACTAGGTCATTTTGGGATCAATGTTTATTTCAATAATTCGCTCGCGCCTAGGGGTCTTTAGCAGTGGGAGGAAACCGGAGTGCCCGGAGGAAACCCACTAGGTTGAGAAGGCACCCCTATCCTATCTCCATGCCACATACGTGTATGCTCACACCAGGGTTACATAATGGAGGGAGTCTAAGTGGTCGAATAATTTAGATCATAGTGCTGTGATTGAGTCAAGTGATGTTATTCCCCAGTTATACAAGGAGTAGTGTGACCTGTCCAACCTTGTGGGTCCTCTTAGGGTCCTCCAGTTTCTTCTCACTGCTACAGACCAGACCGCTATGTGTAAGAGAACTTTCGCAATAATATTTAACCATATGTTGTTACTCCCAAAATGATCTACATGTAGTTTGTGTTGGTAGACAGAAACACCTCTTTCTCCCTTGCTCCATCTCTCTAGCTCTTTGAATCTCTCGTGTAAAATGGTACCATGCAAGGAACAGTGCCCAGCCGTTCGGACTGGATTGTTAAACTGAGTTCCAATGTTCTTCGTTAGTCCAGTCGGTGGAGAAAAGTGGGATGTTAAAACCCCATTTCATTTCATTTCTCTCTTTGTGTAAAATGGCACCATGCAAGCTAAATTTATCACCTTTTACACATGTTTTTCTTCTCTGTGCATCGAATTGATTACGTTCATTTTTCTCCGTCTGCCATTTGCCTTAAAGATATTAGAGCACAAGTGTGTGGCTTGATGTCGAAGGTAGTAGTTTCTGACATCAATACTACTCTATTTTTAGACAGTAATTGGATTGTATTGTCTTCACTGCCATGTTGTTTACAGCAGTAGTAATATGCAGAAAGCGCTGTGCCGTGTCATAGCCTGGCATTGTCGTCAGCGATAGAAGTATGTAGATTTAACAGTATACCTACCAGCAATTGATGAATTGAAAAACATGTTTTTGATGGTTTTTAGGCATGGTGCTTCTTGTCGTTCTATTCGTCATTCATTAATTCAAGAGCTTTTGAGATAGAAAAAATAATAATTATCTTATACTAGGCTGATTAGCCCGCTTGTATGGAGCAGAATTTGCGACAATAATTCTATTATCTTAAATGCTAATATGCATACTTCAATTCAAGAGCTATGGGAATAGAAAAAAGAAAAAAAAATATATCTTTCAGCTTGATTAGCCCACTTGTATGGAGAAGAATTTGCAACAATAATTTTAAGTTTTGTCTTGAATGCTAATATACTTCGGAGGACTTCAATTTCAATTAAACAGATATGGAGATAAAAATTTAAAAAAATCTCAATTCAACATCCATGGAGATAAAATAAAAAGTTATCTTTATATCTTTCAGCCTGATTAGGTCACCTGTATGGAGCAGAATTTGTAGCAATTTCACTTTTCTCTTAAATAAATGCTTACTTGAATTCCAGAGTCGGAAAATCAAAATAATTCTCGATATCTCTCTTTAATATTATATATTTGATACTACAGTACTCAGCAGTTGCATAAAAAATTTGACATTCAACAAAAGTTACAAGATGTTTTGAATACAAAAAATTCTAACCCTCACTATGGAAACCGATGGCACTTTTTAAACATTTACAATAACCCGTCCCTGATTAAAAAATGGAAAATAAAGTCAAACATGTACATGGTACCTGGTACCATGCATAAGATAGAGTATGCTTGCTCTTTCTATAAGGGTCTGACAAGGACAGCTATAGACCTTTGGATAGGACGAAAAACCGAAGTCCTGTGTACACATTGGCATGCTCTTCCTGGAACTTATTCTCATTTGAGAAGTTGACAAAAAAAAAGAAAACACTGATGCTTGGCCAGCTAACCCCCCATTTTAGAAAGAAAGTACCTACATGTAAATAAGATTAAGAATGTTAGGATTACATGTATACGTGTATGTTTGTCTAACCTTGAAAGTACATGGACATGTAAAGCTCTATGTACGACATATCAATAATATCCATCCTGTAGGCAAAATGCATTTTGGGTGCTTCTCAGTGTCTTAGCAAGGAAATCTGCTTTTCAAAGTTTTCATTTCTGATTTACTGAAAGCTTCTGAGATCAAATACATGTATAAGCTCAAAAATACATTGCATCTTTGTTTCCCGGCGGTGTCAGGGTAGGACCCACAGTTTTTCCTCAGTAAAAAGGAGGTCCTAAGTTCCTCCAAGTGTTGTCTGAGAAAGTTCCTTGAGATTTCTCAGCAGGGTTTTAGTAGGGCCCACGCTCATCTAAAAGTCAACACGCCATGGCTCATTCTATCACATATCATTTCTTTTGATTTTCACAGTTATTGCCCTTGATCTCTTTGAAAAAAACGTTTGCCACTCTATAGATTAACAAACACATACTTATGGAAAAACAGCTGTTTATTTATTTGAGAGACGTTTGGAAGAGTATTCTTTCAACACAGGGTTGGAAAAAAACAGTTTTTTTTTTAAAAAAAACAAAAACAACTGTTTTTTTTGTTTAAAACGATGTTTTTTATTGTTTTTTTTATTAATGTTCATAATTTGACAAATAAATGACAAAGGTGATTAAAACCAATGAAAACATAGTTATATGATAGTAATTACATGTTTGTCATCCTATAAATGAAGACAAGCTTCCCAGCTTTCTCGACACCTAGTCGATTTCTCAATTTAGAGTGAACAAGACCAAATGTTGATAATTACTTTGTTTTAATCTTAAAGTGACACAACGATGTTGCACACAATACTAAATTCTCCATACAACATATCCTAATTATATACAACTCACAACCCACACACTGCACCTTTAAACTAAAAATAACTGTTTCCATCCCTTTGATCTTTACTACTGTGGTTTACGTAATATTTATTAATACAGTACAATTTAAATACATAGAAATACACAAATGAACACTAGAATTTCGAAAAGAAAATTATTCACCAAATTATTTCATAATTTGACGATTACTTGACGATTTTCTAAGTTTCAGGTAATTTTTTTTTATAAAAAAAACACAAATCAGCGTTTTTTTTGTTTTTTTTCAATTGTTTTAAATGTTTAAAACAAGTTGTTTAAAACAAATTGTTTTAAAACAACCCAACCCTGTTTCAACATTGTCAAATAAGTAGCTGTTTTTCCAGAAGTATGTGTAATAGTTTATTGCTATATCTAGTTACTGAATGCCTCTCACAAGTTACACTCTATAGATTATTTAATGATTATCATCCATTTGGGATGAAAATGTATACAAAGTGTTTGTTCATGAGATAAAGATGCCTGTTGATATTCAGCCATTTCCAATAATTTGAACAGCTGATTGCCTGTTATGTAGCACTGGAAAGAACCAGCCGATTGCCTGTTATGTAGCACTGGAAAGAACCAGACGCCCTGCAGTTTTTGATTACGGGTACCTTATGAGCTTTTGTCCTTATTAATTATAGTCCTCTTATTGTGTTATAAAAGAGAGAGAAGGAAATGGGGTTTAATGTCCACTCAGCACAATTGGGTCATTATTCAACCAACATAGTTTGGACAGACAACCCAACTCATTGACACGAACAAACTGGGAATCAAAATCACTCCATTTGACTCAATGACAGACCTTGTGATCTAAAGTACATAGGTTAGACCGCTGAGCCACGTCAACCTCCCACCTACAAGAGAAGAAAATAAGTCCTTTTATCAATAGAGAGAGAGAGAGAGAAATGGGGTTTAACGTCCACTCGACACAAACTAGGTCATTTTGGGACTAACATATGGTTTAATTTTATTTCAATAATTCGCTTGCGCGTAGGGGTCTTTAGCAGTGGGAGGAAACCGGAGTGCCCGGAGGAAACCCACGAGGTTGAGAAGGCGCCCCTATCTCCATGCCACATACGCTCACACCAGGGATCGAAACCACAGCCGCAAGCCAGAGGTGACCGGCCAGCTAGAGGTCGAAGCGCGGCACTCTAGACCACTAGGCCATCCCAACCCCCCCCCCTTTTATCCATAGGAGGTTGGATGGCGGAATGGTTAGCATGGGCGCGTTGTATCATACGGTATGTCATTGAGTCAACTGGCAGGGTTTTGATTCCCCGGTTGTACGTGACAAGAAGTAGGGTAGCCTGTCCAACCTCGTGGATTTTCTCCAGATCCTCCGGTTTCCTCCCACTGCTAAAAACTCCTACGCGCAAGCGAATTATTGAAATAAAATCAAACAATATGTTAGTCCCGAAAAGGCAAAAGTTTGTGTCAAGTGGACTTTAAACCCCATTTTTTTTCTCTCTTTCTCTCTTTTATCAATATATTTCACTGATCAAATTATCATATGATTGCAGGATGTGTGTGGCCTTTTGCCAATCCAGAGTAAAAGCTGAAACTCCATTTTGAAGGTACGTTTACCGTTTCAATACATTACAAACATTTGATTTCACTCTGATTAATGTACGAAATAGGGTTTAACGTTCTACTGTTCTGTACCTAACCTGGGCTAATGGAAGACGGGCATACGCCATACAGTGTACTAAGAGGGAAATTTTGTCCAGGCAGTGGCGCTAGGGCCTATTCTTTTATTGAATTCCAACTGCTAAGGGATCTTTTACGTGCACACCAATGTGTACACAGGACCTTGGTTTTTCATACCATTCGAACGACTAGACAGCTGCCTCTGACAAGGGAAAACCACGCTGAAAAATCTAGATGAACTTTCTCTGCCAATGCAGGTATCAAACACCCGACCGCGAGACTAGCGAGCCAGCGCCTTACCCACTTAGCCACGTGATCCCCTAATCTGATTAAAACACAGATCCTATCTTGTTTGGGTTTTTTATTGTCGACAATTTTGTTTTACTTGTTTTTACTACACTATGATCTGGAAGAGTTGTTATATAAGTCCCGCGACTTGGACTCATGTCTGACTTAAGTTGCATCATTCACCCGACTTAAGAAATGACTCAGATTCATCAGTCGTGATGACTTGCAACTTGAATGAGCTTAGGACCGAGTCTCGGCGAGGGATCATTATTCTAATTTACGGGACTCGGTACTGAAGTCAGCAACTAGGGACTCGACTTTGACTTGGGATGAAGCAACTTGGGAGTCCTCGGACTCGCAGTCCCGTGACTTGTTCCAACTCCTGGTACTTAAGTCTGTGATTTCGGACTCAACTTGGACTCGAGGGGAGGCAATTTGGAACTCCTCGGACTTGATACCACCTCAGGTACTATGAGGGAAATTTTACCCAGACAGCAGGGCTTCTGCCTACGAGGTCTTTCTTATACATGTATATAACAACCACATAATCAGCTCTCTGGACTATCGAATGGTAATCTCGGATTAAAAACAACTGGCTGGCGTAATATTGATTTGAATTTTTTTTCTTTAAATGGGGTTTAATGTCCACTTGACACAAACTAGGTCATTTTGGAACTAATAGTAATATATGGTTCAATTTTATTTCAACAATTGGCTGGCGCATAGGAGTCTTTAGCAGTGGTAGAAAACCGTAGAACCTGGAGAAAACCCAGGAGGTTGGACCCTACTCCTTGCAACGTACAACCAGGGATTCAAAACCACACCAGTTGACTCAATGGCAGGCCGTATGATACAGTACGCGCACCATACTACCTCTTGTCATATACAATCGTGGAATCGAAACATTGCCAGTTGACTCAATTACAGACCTTATGATACAACGTGCACGTGCTAACCATTCGGCCATTTGCCATTCCCTGCCCCCTCTCAAATTTAAAATACAGATGTGATGTCACCCTTCGATGTTGGCGTACCATTATTTCAAATAATCGTATGGACAACTTACCAATCATACTTTATGCCAGTGAATTATTGGACTAATTAGATGTATTTCACTGTAAAATCATGTGCGGAGTGTCTGTATTTTAAGTTGTTTAATGATCTCGAGCTTAAGACATTGCGTAATATATTGTAAAAACATTCGGGCCTACGGCCCTCATGCTGTTAAAATATATTACTTAATGCCTTGCTCTCGACTATTTAACCACACATAACATGTACCTGTATGATTGTTTTTAAACACCTATGATTGTTTAATTTAACACATAAACTTGTAGTGTTATGTTTTTGAAACACTAATTGATAAGTCTATCTAAGCCTGATATCAGGACTCCTATCATCATCTAATGATCGGCCTTGAAAATAAAAATCTATACACAATGGACGATTGAAATGGATAGGAATAAATAGGATTACATGTCCCATATTTATATATTTTTTTTTCTTGAGGGATTACACAATATTATGATTTTTTAATCCCTATTAAAGTTTAAGTTGTTGAATCCTCTTATTTCTGTTGTGGGTCTGAAAATACAAGTATTAATATTGATAATATCATTGTTTATATTATTCTTATAAATGAATATGGATATTTCTATGGGATTTGCAATTAGTATCCGAATGATAGCTTCAGATTAGAAATTATTTTTCATTATTCAGCATGGATTATCGCCTCAATAAACAGTTATATTTATTTATTTCTGTTTCAAACATCTATATATGTATTCTTGCAGACCTTTGATTAAAGCACAGGAATATGCATTCATCATATTGAGCTAGACAATAATATAATAAAAAAAGAACAGGAATGCAATGCCTGTTGAAGCGTTGATTAAAGATGCATTATGGAAGAGGAGTCAGGGGGTCGAACGTTTTCGAATCCCCAGGAGTAGGGTCGCTTGTCCAATCTCATGGATAATCAAGGCTTTCTTTATTATAGTGACAATGTTCACTGTAACCTTGGTATTGTTTTAAACTTGTGTTTTTAGCCCTCATTTCTTTCCCATTCGTTTAATTATTATCAAATGTTTGTTTTAAAATGGGGGGTGGGATGGCCTAGTGGTCTAGAGTGCCGCGCTTCGACCTCTAGGTGGCCGGTCACCTCTGGCTTGCGGCAGTGGTTTCGAGCCCTGGTGTGAGCGAATGTGGCATGGGGATATGGGCGCCTTCTCAACCTCGTGGGTTTCCTCCGGGCACTCCGGTTTCCTCCCACTGCTAAAGACCCCTACGCGCAAGTGGATTATTGAAATATAATTAAACCATATGTTAGTCCCGAAATGACCTAGTTGTGTCGAGTGGACGTTAAACCCCATTTCTCTCTCTCTCTCTTGTTTTAAAATTCATCTAATTTGTTCTTGTGTCCAGTTTAAAGCAGACTGTTTAATTTTGATAGTAAGTGGCCAATTTACAAGCATTTAGTTTCCTGACCACTGTTCAAAAATTAATTTGTATACTTTGATAATCAATTGGTTCATTTACTATACCCCCACATTGCCACCGCCTTGTCCGTATGTATGTCCATCCGTCATCCACAATTTCTTGTGAACACTCTACAGTCTACATTTATCATCTGATTGTTTTGAAATTGATACATGTTGTTTGTTTTAGTGAGATGAAGAAGCCTATTGATTTTCGATATTCGATAATTACTGCCAGAGTTATGGCCCTTGATCACTTTGGTTATTTAACAGTAGTCAGGAGATTAAATGCGTGTGAAATGGAAACTTGTTATTAAAAGTAAAAAGTAAACCGTAACAAATGATTTTGTACATGTATCAGTGAGTAAGATGCTGGCTTTCTAACCCAGAGGTTTTGGGTTCGCTCACATGATTTACCTTTGTCAGTGGTGCAAGTTGGGTGGGGGAGGGACTGGCCAGGACAGTGTCTAATTGATTGGATTGGACAAAAAAAGCAGCCCCGTTTATCCATGGACTACAATCGGTGCATAACTTGAAAAAGTTTTAATTTTGATCTTTCACAAGGATTGTTATTGATAGTTTGTTTTGATAGCTGGCATCCCATAATAATGAAACAATTTTTTTTTTTTTTAGGCAGTCAACTGTCCTCTTCTATGGTGAAATCATGGAACAGAAGAATGACCTCACATCTCTTCTGATGTCCATGAAAAAAAAAGATGAAAAACAACAAGCTCAACTGTAAGTTAGGTTGCACTGTTTTATTTGAACATATTGTCTATCTTTTATTTCCAGCCCCGTGCGTTTTCTCTGGATCCTCCAGTATCCTCTCACTGTTTGTTAAAGAACCCTACTTTGCAAGTGAAATGAAATTCTCTCTCTCTTTAGCTTTTTCCCTTTTCAGTTAACTGTAATCCAACGTAATCATCCACAATCAAGTTTATGACCACAACTTGATAAAGCTGATTGGAAACCAGGGTAATTCTAGACTGAGCTGAACTTGTTATACAAATATTCAGGCAAGAAAATGCAATATGAAATACATGCAAGACATTAAGTAATATATTAATATTGCACTTGTGCGTTTATTAAACAACTTATAAATCAGATACCATCCAGCATGTGCATTTCAAGTAGATATGTCACGCGGGTCCAATATTTAAACTAGTATAAATTATGTAATCGTCGCTAATTGCCCGTACCATTATGTGAAATAATATTATGCCAACACAAAAAGATGACGTCACATCTGTATTTTAATGGGGCCTGACGTCCGAGGGAGATATTGCAGATCTCAGCCAAATATAGAAAAGAATGATTTCAGTAGTTTCTTTGTCAAAGTGATATTCACTAGGTTTCATGAAATGGCCAGTCATTGTTTTTTAAGGCTAGAGACCACACACCTGAATGTCGACCAATGAGAGTTTTTTCTCTCTCCCCTTAAAATTGAAAATCGTAGTCTTTTACAAAGTCATTGGGGGTTTATTATCATTTATATAATCAGGAATGACAACAAGGACTGAATGACCCCTCCGCATCAAAACTGAGGTAAGTATACAATCGTTCAACAGGACTCTTGCCATAAATTTATATAGATATGCTCATACTCATGCCTGTCTAGCAATATTCTATCAGTTTTCTCCACAAATTACCTGGTTCCATGAAGAGGCTGGATTAGGCCTAAGAGTACATTCAAGTTTTAAATTGGTTGTTATGATTCTGTGGTCATATCTTTTCATCTAGCCATCAGTATAAATATACTGAGCGCCATAGAAAACGCACCACTTAGTTTTTCGTATAACAAAATGATCCTGTAAACATATCTTATTTATTTTGCTTCTTATTGTGAACAATGTTCAAATGGGAACACATCAATAACAACACATTTGTACACTCATGGATGTTTAATTTGTAAACAACAGCACAAAGTCAGAGGGGTCAAAACCACAAGTACAACACAGTAGCGCGTGTGTCCTCCACTGGCATGGAATTAACCATCTGTGTCGTACTTTTGGTTTTGACCCCTCTGACTTTGTACCGTTGATTGCAGATAGTGGGAAGCAAATAATGAGATGCAAAATTTTCAGAGTTAGAACGACTTGTCTGATATTCTTGATACATCTGGACGTCCTGAAAGGTTTTGCTACATGGATGTCCTGAAAGATTTTGCTATCTGAACATCCTCCGATTCTCAAACAGGATGCACATGGCTTCCAGAGGAAAAATTTAAAATAAAAGGGGAGGAATGTCAGCCAGGGGAGAAATAAGGGAGGAGTTTTAGTCTGGGCAGGGGAGGACTCGAAACGAGAATGTTAAGGCTTGAAATATCAATATACATAACTATATAATGGCGATCATGAATTATCACTTCACTTCTGCCCAGTGGTCGTTTTCACAAAATTTTAACTAAGATAAAATCTAACTTTTAGTCTTTTGATTGGAAAATATTTGACTGATTTTAGTTCTTAGCAAATCAAAATTGAAGTATCTACTAAGATTTGGATTTTATTTTTAGTTATGATTTGGAGAAACAGGGCCCAGACTTTTTGAACATGTAATCATGTCTGGGACTATTCTATTGAGGTTTGTAAAGCTTGTTCATGTAATCATGTCTGGGACCATTCTGTTGGGGTTTGTATTGTAAAGCTTGTTCATGTAATTATGTCTGGGACAATTCTGTTGGGGTTTGTAAAGCTTGTTCATGTAATTACATGTATGTCTCTGACAATTATTCTGTTGAGGTTTGTAAAACTTGTTCATGTAATCATGTCTGGGACTATTCTGTTGGGGTTTGTAAAGCTTGTTCATGTAATTATGTCTGTGACTTCTCTGTTAGGAGGGGGGTTGGGTGGCCGAATGTTTAGCTTGCGCGCACTGTATTATACGGCCTCCATTGAGTCAACTGGCGAATCCTCGGTTATACATGGCAAGGAGTAGGGTCGCCTGTCCAACCTCATGGGTTTTCTCCGGGTACTCCGGTTTCCTCCCACTGCTAAAGAACCCAACGCGCAAGCGAATTATTGAGATAAAATTAAACCAAATGTTAGTCCCAAAATGACCTAGTTTGTGTTGAGTGGACGCTAAACCCCATTTCTCTCTCAATATTCTGTTAGTAAGCTTCTTCATGTTAACACGAACTAAAATTTGCAAAATATGCAATTTTGTTTGCTTATTTGTTATTCAGTTGTATTGACATGCTTCGTTTTTATTATAAATTAATGTTAATAAATAGAGAGATCAAAGCACCAGGATGTTGCACAAGCAGAAGTGTGCAAAACGATTGGTTTGACATTGTAGTTATTATCTCTTTCCGTGTCAGTTATTGATGTGGTAAATTATTATGCAAAGAATTACATTAATAGTAATATTTGGATTGATATGACAAATGAAATGAAGTGAAATGGGTTTAACTTCCTACTTTTCTGCACTGTCTGGGCTGGTGAATTGTGCAAGTGGTGCAACCTAGACATCCTGCTTAGCGAGACAGAGCCTTGCTCGCAGAACAGCGACAAATGAAATGAAATGGGGTTTAACGTTCTATTTTCCTGCTCCACTTTCCTGCCCTGAATGCATGTATTTGTATAGAGGGTTGGTTAAACGACAGAATGGTTAGCACATGTGCATTGTATCATAAGGTCTGTCATTTATTAAACTTCATGGTTTCAATTCCCCTGTTCTACGTAACAAGGAGTAGGGTTTAACGATACATCGAACAATCGATGCATCGCGATAGTTCGACTGTCGATAGTATGTATCGATATTAAAAAGAAACTATTGATAAAAATTGCGATAGTCAAGCAAACTATCGATAGTTTTGATAGTTTGTAATAGCGAAAGTAAAATGGTTCAAATTCACTCGTATTTGTCGAATAATTACTCTGAATTTTTAACAAAGAGCTCTGTTATCACTAAAATAGCGTTACACGATCTCAATATCACATGGAAATCTTCGTCTACCATATTAGGCATGGCTTACTTAGAAATGTGTAAAATGGTTGATTTTGGCGCGAAAAAGCTGAAAATGGTCACGTACGCCAATAACAGACATGCTGAAAGCATGCCGCATATGACAGGAAAGTTGGCTATGCTTTTTTTTACAAGTTACTAAACTACCAATGTAATATTAATAATATACCATATTATATAATATAAACAAAAAAACACAATGTACTTTATTATTTAGCTTACTATCAGAATGCGACGTTACCATGTACCCGAGATACCAGCTAGGAGGCTCTTCTATTCGCCCCCACCCCACCCCCACCCTTTTGCCGTACCATTAGAAGACACATGCTGTTTTTGTTTTTATCTGTACCGTCTTGTGTTGCTTCCGTCGTTTTTTGTCGATATGATTACCGATATCCGTGTTAAAATATTACGTACTGATTTACGGAGGGAGATGTTGAACTAGTGAATTGTAATCTATTGCCAGTAACTGGATTTTTAATTAGCAGTTAAAGCAGTAGAGGTAAGTCAGAATGCGGGAATGTCTCATACAGGCCAACTGATACGATTTTTGGCGAGGCGATTACCCTAATGGATTTTTAATTAGCAGTTAAAGCAGTAGGGGTAAGTCAGAATGCGGGAATGTCTGATACAGGCCAACCGATACGATTTTTGGCGAGGCGATTACCCTATTCAAGAATTTTGTAATTGTGATAACACTAAAACTCAGTATGGTTATTTTCTGGGAAAAGCATTCCGGTCACCGATAATATAATCAGTAATATCATTATTTTGTTCTGCTTATTCGAGAGTCCATTATAAAAATGGACTCTTACATTGATTTGTCGATTAAACGATTGTCCGTTATAGAGTATCCGTTATAAAAAGACTTTGAAAACAAGAACTTTTTATTACAAAAATCGCGACCAAACTGTTGTGTCCGTATAAGCGATTGTCCGTTGTATGCGCATCCGTTATATTATTCGGAGTCTACTTGTATTATATTATCTAACATTACCTGGAACTTTCTAGTGTTTCAAAATTTTTAGTTTGATTAAATGTTATAATAAATGTATAACTGACAGTGTGTTTTAAACCTAAACTAATAAACAGATCAAACTATCGCAATAGTCCAATAGTATCGCAATATTTAATCCCAAATAGTAATAGTATTGCAATAGCTGTTTACCCAATAGCAATACTATCGCAATAGTGAAAATTACCAACAATAGTCACCCCTAACAAGGAATAGGGTCGCCTGTCCAACCAGTTTCCTCCCACTGCTAATTGTTAAAATAAAATAAAAAGCATGTTAGTCCCTGTAACGGCAGCCGCTGTCAACGAATCGGAATCGTATTCATGGTAGCAGGCAGGACAGAGACTTCATTAGGGGGGTTTTAACGAACGAACAAAAACATGGAAGTCTCGACTAACTGTGACAGGTTGAAGTTTATTATTATTGACGTGGTCAACAACAACAATACATTAGTTATAAGTCAATGGTAATACATAAGAATTGAACGTTTTATTCATTGCAGACGTAGATTATGCAATAGCCATCGTGGACCGCACTTTCTCTCACAGACGTGAAAACTGAAAATATACGAACGAAAAAGCTACTTAATATCTAATACATGTACATATACAAAATGGATAATCGAACGTTAGTGAAAGTATCGAATTCAATTTGATTTAATAAACTGAAAAAACATACTGTACATGCCTCCTTGCGTCTATACAAAGTAATATTCGGCTACCATGCGTGTTTGCAGACTCGAAAAAATGGCAAACTATTAGTCACGTGACACCTGAAAGCTCAATGTGTAGAATTTAAAGGGAAATTCCGTCGATATGCGACAACGTTTAAAGGACAACTGTCACAGTCCTGAAATGACTTGTTTGTGTCTGGATGTGTATAAACCCGTGATTGTTTTCCATATAAACTGTTTTTGTGATTTTTAATGTGCTGATTTAATTAATAGACTGTAAAACAGTGATGTACATGTACTTTGGAATCCCCTCCCCCCTCAACCTCGTGGGTTTCCTCCGGGCACTCCGGTTTCCTCCCACTGCTAAAGACCCCTACATGCAAGCGAATAATTGATATAAAATTAAACCATATGTTAGTCCCACAATGACCTAGTTTGTGTCGAGTGACGTTGAACCCCATTTCTCTCTCTCTTTCATTTAAAGCTGACTGTAGACTAACTGTTAGATAAGTTTGTCAAAGGTGAAAATGCTCATAAATAATTTACTACAATCTCATGTCTCCTTTATCACAGTATATCAATCACAGTCACATGAACTGATATTTGCATGATTAACAATATGTGCATTTTATATAGACATTACATTTGTATATCAGTTACTATAAATAGCCATTAGGCAACACCGATTTAATTTTCTGGGGTTTTGAATCATGTGAGAGATGTTTTGGTTTTTTTTTTTTATAAATTATAAACTTAGGAATATAGAACTTAATGCTTTTAGCTCAACGAAATACTGGTATTTTGAGTTTTAAATATTTTTTTTTTCCCCGAAGCAGTAAAATGCAAACTTTGCACAAGTGTTCTCAAAGAACGGAAAATCAAATTGGTGAAGCCTAAACTTTGTTGTTTTTGTCATGGATACTACGTATATATATATATATATTGTTTACAGATTTATATATATATATATTGATTATTTATACAATGTGATTCATGTGATTATTCGTCCGCAACATGTCAGTGAATTTGTATTATCATTTATCATTTACCAACGACATTTTAATGGCAGGATCTGGAAATGAAATCAAATGAAATGGGGTTTAACTTCCTGGTTATCTGCACCAACTGGAACACGCAACACATTGTAGAATCAATAGGTTGCTTTAAGTGCTCTAAAAGTAAAAGATGACTAAGCTTGAACTCGATGGAGAAATGGAGTTTAACTTTTAACGTCAGTTCGACACGAATTAGGTCATTTTTGGTTAATTCTAGACCCCCATCTCACAAGGTTTAATCCGGAACTAATCCAAATCCTGGAGATAGGCTTCTGTTTTTAGGGGTTTTTTTTAATAAATGTTGAATAATCACTTTGTATCAATTTAGTTTTGATTAAACATATATTATGCAAGAGCTGAATCTGCCTTTTGCAGATATTTCTGTTGGCTTGAAATGTTATGTATATTATTAATTGCATATTAATTAACTTATCCAGGCAATAATCAAATCTCGATGCCATCATTAGCATGCAATATTTACTGGATTTTAATACATTTTGTGATCGATAATTTAATATAATGACGACTGAAAATAACCTTGAATTCAACAGGTAATATTTTGGTTCAGTGTGAAGAAATTTGACTGAAATTTTCAGCATATGATGTTTTCATTATCAATTTTGTATCTAATATAGTGAAAACTGTCAGATCTTTATCTTATCTTACATAATGTCCTGTTAGACCGTGAAAAATTTGATATTTATTTGCCATAAATGTGTAAATGATGATTGACTGCTTCAGTTTCTCAGAGGTATTGCGAAGACCTTCTTCTTATACCTCTATGTCAGTTGACTGACCTTTATAGAATTCATATGCATTCATTGGCCGATAGCTTCAAAGGTGTTTTATAGCTGAGGCGGTGGAGGCACCAGCCTCCTCACGAAAAAAAGTCAAAGAAATTGGAAAAGTAAAACGGGAGAAAAATGCTAAAAACGATGAGAAAATGAAAAAGTACCCTAGTTAGGGGGGCCCTAAAGGCAGAGAAAAGGGCCATACGTCTGACAAAAGGGCCCCGAGTCAATTGTTACTGTCGAATCCATTACTGAATGAGAATGCAGTCATTGCATTGGCATAAATATCATCAATCAAGACCACCCCCCACCCACCCACCCGCGAAAGAGGGCCCTTAAAATAGTGTAGCCTCTGCCATGATAAACCTTAAAACGCCCCTGGATAGCTTGTGCATTGTTTACACAACGCGTGCATTGGTCAGGGCAGAATAGTACCTTTTGATCATTTATACAGTCATTTATACTAGATAGGAAATATTTTTTAGCTATATATACTTCAAACACCTTTATTTATTTTTCTTATACTTCAAAACATATTTTAGAATTTAATATGCAGAAGGAAAAAAGTTAATATTGCAAACTAATTAAACCGCGCTGATGTCATGCCTATTGGCGTAGCTCATATTCACTGATGATCAGTGTGAAAAATTTTCACTTTTTCGATCCAATATTTTATTGCAATCTAATGTTTATTTCATGTGATATACAGTCTCGTTATCAGCTGTTCTTCAGACATGCAAGCTAGCTCAATTGACTATACATTGTACAGACTGGGTCAGCTTGTTTGTCATTTATTGCCTCCCTTTATAAACATGTTGTTGGCCACTAGATGGCAGCCTTGTAGATCAAGTAGTGATTAAGGCTGAGAGAACATGGCAGGAGTATAATTTTTCACAGGGTATAATGTGTATTTTTACTGTCAATATGTGCTTTGTGGATAGTTAACAGCGGAAACTAAAGGAGTAACTTAGACAAGGGACATCTCGAGAAACTATCTTTAATAATTTATGTTTTTAATTAAGTGTTTTGGACCTGGAAGCCATCAAAACATGATGTGAGGTAAGCAAGCTTCTCTACTCTAAGCTGGACAACTTTTATTCTGTTTTCTGTAAACAAACTAAACAGTAACACCAATGATTGAGCCAGCTGAATTCATTTACACTAGCTTGTCATACTTAGGCTTTGGATAATAGTTATGTGCAGTAGTAATGGACATGTATTGAGACATTTAATTAAAAAGTAATGAGTAATGAGAAAGTAATTAATTACCAGTAATGATGATGGTCAATTACTTGATTTTGCAAATATCAATATTAAACTGTGTCAAGTCTTTAATTTTAGCAACAACTAAGTAATTATGTAGGCTACCTGACACTTTTCCAATTTAAACCGATTAAAATAAAATTAAAATTACTTTCAAAGAATCATTACCGGTTCAAAATACCAATTTACCAGTATGATATCTAATACAAGTCTTTAATTTTAGCATCATTTATTGTAATTATTTATCTAACACTCATCTAACCGATTAAATTGAAATTGTAATTACTTTCAAAGAATCATTACCAAAAATTAATTTACCTGTATGACATCTAATAGTAATACAACAAGTCTGAAATTTTATCACTTTTGCAAAATCAATTGTACTTATCTGGACGTTTCAGTACATATACAGGTATCTTTCAATACACATACAGGTATTACTATCAAGAATCAAGCAAATTATTTGCTTGATAACCATACCGAATACCTCACCTGTATTGAAACATAGCTGAGCATGTTATTTTGATAAAATTCAGAAGTAGTACATCCTGATAAGAGTTATAATTTTAGTGAAATCTATTTCTAAATGTCTTATAACGATTATCAATTATGATTACAATATAAATCTTATCCATCCTCTTAAAATTTTATAAAATTGAACTACTTTCAAAGAATTGTTACGAAATATGAATAATACCAGCGCCTAAAACTAAAACTATACAATTCTGAAATCTTAGCATTAGACACCTGTTATCCATCCTATTAAATTTTTTTAAAAAATTGAAATTAATTTCAAAGAATCGTAACAAAAAGAAAAAATAACTGAATATTGTGTGAGCCTATTTTTTATTTAAGGATCTCCAGGCCTGAAAATAACAGTTTTAGATGTACCTGACAAAATGTCAGGCTCTAATGAAATAGTACCTGACATTTTCAACTTAGTGCCGGACATGTATTAATAATAATAATATCATTAAAAAAGACAAATCAGTGCCGGACAAAATGACAGACACCAAAGGTTTTGTGCCTGACAAAGCCTGAATTTGTGCCTGACATTGTCAGTGACAGGTGTCTTATTTCCAGTCTTGGGGATCTCAGAATGAAAGTAGATTGTAATTAAAGATTAGTGTTAATTAGAAATCAATCAATCAAGTAATTAGGTTTATGAGTGGATGAGGTAATCCAGTTGATTATTCTGAACTGTTAAATCTTCAAATTGAGGTGTGAAATCAACTTCTTATAATCCTCCGTCATTTTATCGATAGATGAACTTTTAAGTCATATGGGGTTGAAATGTAATCTTTGATTTGAATGGCATTTAACGATTGAACATAATATAACACAACACATTTCTATGGATAACATTAAACGATACACAATTTCAACAGCACTTTATAGTTCGACACATAGTATACAATCCATGTACATATAATTTCTTTTCCACCTACATGTAGAAATGGGCACAAGTAGGTCGAAAAGCATGATAATGAGGTATTTTATTACATTTGTATATTTTATCCATGGGAAAAATATTGGATTTTTGAGAATCGAAGGTTATTTTGAGCATGAGGTAGTCTCGCAATAATATTCCTTCATTTTAATATTTATTGTTACTTAAAGATACTTTATGGGAGATTTGATACAGAGCTGGCAGGCCTCAATATAATAGTTCAAAACCACTAATGTATATGGAATATGCTGAGAATTTCAGTCAAATTGATCCACTCTGAACCAAGATTATAACGATTGAATTTTCGGCCTAGCCTCTGTCATCATTACTTAATTCGGTACCGGTACAATAAAAAACATGATTGTCTATTAAAATTTCATGATTAAATCGTGAATGAAAGTTGAGCAGTAAATTGGATCCTCATCCAGTAAATATCGTAAGCTAGCATTGACATCAAGAGTTGATTATGGTCTGGATAAGTTAATTAATGTCCAATCAATAATTTTCTATCAAAAAGATATACTATTAAGTACGGTATTGTCTTAACCATTAGTTGTTCGTGCACGCAAAAGATCCTTTAACAATTGTAATTTGATATAAGAGTAAGCAATGGTGCTACTGTGCGGGCAAAATTTCTCTCATAGCACACTGTATGGTGTATGCTCGTCTTCATTAGCTGAATTGGAGCAGAACTGTAGGACATTAAACACCATTTCATTTCATTTTTAGACATAGGCCCTACTTCCAAATGGGAGATTTTACATAAACTTATTGCATAATCTCGTTATTTTTATTTTAATCTTGAAATCGAATCTTAATACTTCCTGTCGTAACCAAGTTTTATTTTTAAAAAACATATTATAACCGACTAAATTAAATAATGTCATTTATTTTCTTAAGTGTATGATTGAGGTTTTCTTATATTATATTAAATTTATTTCTAGTTACATGGATATGTCGTGATATTGTAGACCTTTCTAGTTATTGATATTAATAAATTAAATTTGAAGATTAATGTTTACTAATTTATAATTTAGATAACATTTAAGGCCTAAAAAAAGACCAACAATAGGCAGATTTAGCTCTTGCATAATGGAGGTTTAGTATTGATGAATTAAATTTGAAATTGGATATTAAATAAATAATCCTTAACATTGGAATCCCCGGAAAAATAGATTATTGTGAAAGTTGATTTACGGAAAAAAATGTGTGCTCTGTAAGTCATTTATTAGAACTGTCACTGAGACAAATGGCCTGGTTTTGATTCCCCAACTGCACCAGACAAGGACTAGTAGTGTCGCCTATAAAACCTCATGAATGTTCTCTTGATCCTACAGTTTCCTCCCTCAGCTATAGATCTCTACATGCAAGTGAATTTAAACATCTTATATATATAGTATAGGCCTTCACAGAGTCAAAAAAAAGCTCTCCTGAAATTGGAAAAAGGGTAAAAATCTCTCTCCTGATTCTCTCTCGGAGAGCTTTTTTATCATTTGTGAGAAGGACAGGATCTGAGGAATCTTAATCCACTTTCAAATGTATGTCAATTCGAAAATTTTATATGGTATGTCATTTTAAATAACATAAATCATATTACAGTGTGAATGTTTTATCTACTAGTTTATTGACTAGACGATAAAATATATTGACATAGACAGTGTAGACAGTGTATATACAATATGTAATAAAATACCTGTATTCTATTCAGTAGTTTGTGTATCATGTGGTTTCAATTTTTTCCGCTTAAACGTTACAAGGAGTAAGTTCGGGTATCCTACTTTGTGGGTTATTTCCGAGTCTTCCGGTTTCCTCCCACTGCTAAAGACTCCTAATGTTCAAGAAAATTATTGAAATAAAATTAAACTGTGCATGCTGTATCATAAGGTCTATCATTGAGTCAAGTGGCATGGTTTGATTCCCCGGAAGTTTGTGACAAGGACTAGGGTCGCCCCTTCAACCTCACGGGTTTCCGTTGATTCCTCTGGTTTCATCCCACTGCTAAAGATCCCAGTGTCCAGCAAGCGAGATAATGAAATAAAATTAAACCATATGTTTGTCCGGAAATGACCTAGTTTGTGTCGAGTGGACGTAAAACTCTTATTTCTGTCTCTCTGGTCTATCCATGCATAGTGTATGTCCGTCTTCATTAGCCCAGTCAAGGCAGAACTGTAGGACGTTTAACACAATTTCATTTGACCCCCGAAGGGCTAAATCTATTTGTTAAGGCCAGCTCAATTTCTGTCAAGGTCGCTGAGATATAGATAAGGTTAGGGCAGGTGGTTGTTGGCGAGATTGTAGGTTAGGGTAAGCGTTGGGGCTAGGTCCAGGGTTAGGGTTGGAATTAGCACTAGTCCTGTTTACACCTCGTGACCTTTGACCAAATTGAAGTTTGCCATATCAAATAAACTGGTCTGGAAATAAGGCAGTACATGTATGTCATTGACAATGTCGGGCACAGATTCAGACTTTGTCAGACACAGATATTTTGTCAGGTAAATTTAAAACTGTTATTTCCAGGCCTGCAAATGGATCTAACCCCACGAAAATGGACTCCTCTATGTTTTATACACTGATGTTTGGTGAAGTTAATACACCGTAAACAGATATTTGACATTAAATATGCATTTGAAGTGAATAACACCATAACAACATTTCTATATGGCCACATATAAATGGCGTCGTTTTCTCCTGTTGCCTCTGTCCAAACGGGGGTGGAGGTGGATGACCTTATGGTTAGCACTTGCGCTTTGCATCGTCAGAGAGAGAGAGAGAAATGGGGTTTAACGTCCACTCAACACAAACTAGGTCATTTTGGGACTAACACAAGGTTTCATTTTATTTCAATCATTCGCTAGTGCGTAGGGGTCTTTAGCAGTGGGAGGAAACCCGAGTGCCCGGAGGAAACCCAAGAGGTTGAGAAGGCGCCCCTCTCTCCATGCCACATACGCTCACACCAGGGCTCGAAACCACAGCCGCAAGCCAGAGGTGACCGGCCAGCTAGAGGTCGAAGCGCGGCACTCTAGACCACTAGGCCATCCCAACCCCCCTTGCATCGTCAGGTCTATCATAGAGTCAACTAGCGTTGTTTTGATTCCCCGCATGTACCTGACAAGGAATTGATCACCAGTGTTCTGATGGTCCTAAGATTTTCTCCAACTGCTGAAGACCCCAATGTGCAAGCAAATTATTGAAATGAAATAAAACAATATGTTAGTCCCGAAATGACCTTATGTCGAATGGACGTTAAACCCCATTGAATTAGCTATCCCTGATTGAAGGTGGTTTAAACGAAGTGTTTTTGCTGGTCTCCGATAGTTTGGGCATGGGTCTGAATGATAACAAATACACTTGCATCTGATTTCAATCAAAATGTCCAGGGTCAGTATTTTGTTATGGAGAAAAAATAATTTCGGGTCTGGATCTAATTTCTGCGTGGTAAATCTCTAGGGTGATGTTAGATGTGGTCTCCTAAGACTTAATATTAATATTACATTGTGTACAAACTATTTTATTTGATTAAAGTACAGAGTTTGGGGCCTCAGGCTTTTTTTGTGTCCCATCCAAATAACAAGACACTATTAGATTAATTTAGATTTACACATGCTTAAGATACAGACATTTCGGTTTGGTGGGCTCTTTTATGTGCACACAGAACCTTGCTTTTTTGTGCAATCTGAATGATGATACCATCCTTTTCCATCTTCAATAGAATGCTTGATCTCGCCTTAACTACATACATCTTATCAAGCCCTTCACGTAATACCCTGTATATTTCGCCACTAAGTTCGATTGTCACAAGCCCAGCTTGGGAACCTATCAGATTCATCGGTCGTCGTGAATACCAAGTCTCATGCTTTATAGCTAAAATGCCTACATGTGACAATCGAGTTCCAAAGTTCAAAGATCGATCAATGTCACGGTTGCTGTTTTCCTACGAGTTTCTCAATTTAAAAAACCCTGTTTGTTTATAGTGTGTTTGGTGCCACGAACTCTGATTGGACAATGCTAACTAGCGCAAAGTTCGGGGAATTGCTGAGTATTCAAGCAACGGAGAGATGTTGTATAAGGAACATGATCCTTGTCAGGTCCTGGGGGTTGGATGACCGCACCGAATGGTTGGCACGCGTGCGCTGTATCATTAGGTCTGTCATTGAGTCAACTGGCGAGATTTCCATTCCTAGGTTGTACTGGCAAGGAGTCACATGTACAATCTCTTGCCTTTTGTCTGGGTTTCCTGGTTTCCTCCCACTTCTAAAGACCCCTAGACGCAAGTGAATTATTGAAATAAAAATTGAACAATGTGTTTAGTTCCAAAATGACCTAGTTTGTGTCGAGTGGACCCTAAACCCCATTTCTCTCTCTCTTTCTCTCTCTCTCTCTCTCTTTTGTCAGGTCTTCCACCCTCCTTACCATTAGAACTATAGACAGTGATTAGAATACAGACAGTTGAGTTTGTAGTAGAGATTTGATAGCTTAATGTTACAAGTAATATTTGACCTAAATTAACATGAATAATAACAAATGTATTCAGCATGCAGTTACTGGCAAAATGGCCACCGGTTAATAAAAAAAATGTGAGAGTATTATTGGCCAAATGTCCAGATTTTCTTCGCTATAGGTCGTGTAGGAATCTGTATAATTTATTTGGCCTAATTCAGTATGAGTAATGCATACAAGACATAGTTGTGAAAGCAGTGACCACTGTGTTTACACACACACAACTGGTATATGATTTGGAGGATATTATAAAAAAAACGGTTGTGTGGACAGTGACACCAGGTTGGTTGATACATACAGATCGGACTTAAATGTTAACTATTACAGCAATGTGTGGGAAACACTCAAGAACTTCAAGTGGTAAATGAATAGTAAGGCCGAATAGAATACATGATGTGCTTTCATGAACACACTAAGCCTTGACCTACTTTCCTATTGTTCTATGTCAGTGCTGTGAGAAGGAGCAGTCATTGCACACAGTTCTTAAACATCTTTGTATTAATATTTACTGATTAGTTAGCCTTGAGAACAATTTCCTCAAATATTTCATGCTGTTAGAATTATTCAATTGTGCAGAATATACGAGAAATTTTTGCAACCAGGGTAAATAAATTGTCTTGGGTAGTTCCTAGAAAATGGACTCTCCCTGAATGAGCCAGTCCATGGATTGGTAAACAGATAATATTGCACTGAGGCCAAAGTATTTAATTCATTTCAACATCGACATGACTCATGTTACAATCGAAAAATCAGCTGTTTGTTTGAGAATGCTGGTTAAGCCAGTCTATCTGATTATAGTTGCTCAGTGAGGCATTGTGTTTGTGACGTAGACGACCAGTGTTCTTCTGTATAAAGATGTTAATAGATAGGTGTAGTTGATGTCATTATGTTATTTATCCAGCCCTCCATACATGTTCACATACCATAACTAGGTAGTGATTAGATTGCATCGTCAACAGCTTAGTATTTCATAAATGACCTTAGGGGCCAAAGGGTTTTGGGAGAGGCCCGTCGGGTTGAATATGGCAAGGAGTAGCGTCGCCTATCCAACCTCCATACATGTACACATGCCATAATTATGTAGTGATTAGATTAGTATTTTATAAATGAAATTTTCTTACTGAGAAGATTTTAAGAGACCAAATGGGTTCAGGAGGGGCTTATCGGTTTGTAAATGATAGGGTTGCCTGTCAAATATTGAAATAAAATCGAACCATAAGCTGGTCCCAAAACCATCTCTCTCTAAAAAAAACCTACACACTAGCAAAATATTGAAATAAAATTGAATCATATGTTAGTCCAAAAATGGTATAGTCTCTATTAGGGATGGAGGTGGTCTGTCTCTTTATTACGTGTGGAGATGGTCTGTTTCTATTAGGGGTTGTCTGTCTGTCTCTATTAGGGGTGGACGTTGGTCTATCCTTCTCTCTATTAGGGGTGGAGGGGGCTGTCTCTGTTAGGGGTGGGTGGAGTCAGTGTCTGTATTATGGATGGAGATGGTCTGTCTCTAAAGGGTGGAGTTGTCTGTCTCTATTAGGGTTGGTTGAGTCTGTCTCTATTAGGGATGGAGGTGGTCTGTCTCTCTTTAAGGGTGGAGTTGATCTCTTCCTATTAGGTGGTGGTTGTCCGTCCCTCTTGTAGGGGGTGGAGGTGCTCTGTCTATTAAGGGTGGAATTGATCTCTTCCTATTAGGTGGGGGTGGTCTGTCCCTTTTATAGGAGTGGAGGCGTTCTCTCTATTAGGAGTGGAGGTGTTCTCTCTATTAGGGGTGAAAATGATCTCTCTCTCTCTATTAGGAGTGGAGTAGATCTTTTCCTATTAGGTGGAGGTGGTCTTGTCCCTCTCTTAAGGGTGGATGTGTTCTCTCTATTAGGGGTTGAGTTGATCTCTTCTCTATTAGGGGTGGAGTTTATCTCTTCCTGTTAGGTGGAGGTGCTCTCTCTCTATTAGGGGTGGAGGTGGTCTTTATCTCTTTATTAGGGGAGAGGTGGTCTATCTCTCTTTGATAGGGGCGAGGTGGTCTCTCTCTCTATTACGGGTGGAGGTTTATGTTATGTTTTAACAGGATACAGATAAGATTTAATATGATGTGGCCTCAAGACTAACAGCTGTTATTTAGCTATTCTCAGCTGTTTATTAATTCCACTCTGAGTATAAAGCAATCTTATTCTCTTGAATACAAACAGAAGTAATGGTGGTTCTGTAATAGGAAGTGCAGGGGACTGCACCACACATAATTTTCACAAAAATAAATACACGGACAAGACATCATACTCAGAAACCACAAATAAACAATTCAAAAAGAGTGAATGGATCCAGGGGCTAGCCGTAAGCGTCAACTGCGCTGTACAGTCCCGGGCTTGTCGTGACACAGACTTCACTCAAATTCGAAAATAATCAGGAATAAAAACCAAAGAAAGGTGCTCCCAGGCCAGGTCCTCAGTGTCCTTCCACGGCTAGATTCGCCTGTCCAGTCTCATGGGTTTTCTCCGGGTCCTCCGGTTTCCTCCCACTACTAGTACTAAAGAACCCTACTCACAATATTCACATGCAAATTATTGAAATAAAATTGAATCATACCTAAATGACTCGAGTTTGTGCTACATCATGGACGTTGAACCCCATCTCTCTCTCCGACAAGTTACAGTAGTATATGATATTCAGTTTTATGGTGATATACGGTCAATATTTGTTGTTGACAGTCGGGGTGGCACGATGTTGAAACTGTGCGATACATGATGTTATTTGTACTTTCATCATAACACAACTTTATGGATTTATTACTTCTTATTTTATTACATGGAAAATTTTTCAGTTAGTCTTACTGCAGATAGGATGCAGTCAGTAAGAGACACATTCTACACAACACCTTACCCTCGTACATGTACATTGAGGGATTGGGTCGTCTGATGGGTTAATGCGTGAAAACCCCAAAGTGTGTCATTGAGTGAAGCAGAGTGGTTTCAATTCTGCGTTTGTACGTGCTAAAGAGTAGGGTTGCCTGTTGCCTGTCCAAACTTGTTGGATTTCTCTGGGTCCTATACAACCCCTATGCGCAAGCTATTTAATTGAAATAAAATTGAACCGTATGTTAGTCCCAAAATGACCTGGTTTGCATCAGAGAACGTTAAACCTAATTTCTCTCTCACTCTCATACTTTCAGTGGTTGAATATGGTGCATGTTTCCCTTACTTCGCCTAGTGGTCTTACCGAGCGTCGACCTCGCTGGCTGGTCATCTGTGGCTTTCGGTTGTGGTTTTGATCCCTGGCTTTGAGACGGAGAACCTTCTCATGTGGGTTTACTTCATGGTACTCCGGTTTCCTCCCACAAAAAAAAAAAAACAGCGCATGGGCTGAGGTTATAGAAATTAAAAATAAGATTTGTCTGCGATATCACCATAGCCATAGGTGGAAGCGGACATTAAACATCCAAGAACGACAACAACAGGTAATGCTCTTGATGCCTTATGTAAACTTAACTATGAAGAAGAAGGAGGATAAGCCTTGTTTAGACTATGTAGAATATGGGTGGTACATGTATGTATTGAAACAGTCGGAGATATGTATAATATTATATGTACTTGAGTTATATATTATATGTACTTGAGTTATGGTTGAGCGACATGACAAGGTCATATGTAACACATGAACTAGAATTAGTACACCTTAATATACATCTATATGTTGTGTCATCTTATTTATTATATTGTTATTGAACAGGGGCATGTTCACAAAGCTTGAGCCGTCAGGGTCCAGGGTTTTCCGAGGTGGACAAACAACCAGTTTGGTGTGAGGTCTGGGGGTCTGCTCGAGACTTTGAATAAATCAAAGGGTCTGAGACATTGCTGTTCATTTAGGTGCATACATGAATAGGATTACCTTTCCTGATATTGGCCCACACCTGGCAATATGATAAAAATAGAGGGGTGTCTGATTGCCGAATGGTTTCCACATGTGCGCTGTAGAATAAGGTCCGTCATTGAGTGAACTGGTGTTGTTTCGATTCCCCCGGTTGTACGTGACAAGGAGTAGGGTTGTCTGTCCAACTTTGTGCATTTTCTCTGGTTTCCCCCCACTGCTAAAGACCCCTACATGCAAGCGAATTAATGAAAAGAAATTGAACCATATGTTAGCCCCGTAATGACCTAGTTTGTGTTGAGTGGACCTTTAACCCCATTTCTCTCTCTCGCAGTACTTATAGAGGGACAATTCCACGGTAACGGACGTACATTTTGCACTCGTCATATTTTGAATACTTCCAATATTATCTAACCATGAATAATTAACTGTTTGGGTTTTATATAGTATTAAAGACATATATTTCAAGTATTAAATGACATATGATTTTATTTATTCCTGAACACCGGAAATAAATATTGGCTCCTCAAAGTATAGGTAACGGACGTACAGAAATGAACACCATGATTTACCTGTATGAACATAGTTGCAAAACTCTGTGAATTGTCTTGTGGAATTCAACAGTTTTTATCCCTGTAAGAAAGGGCCCTAATACTAGATGTGATTTGTATGATCACTTCTCACATTTGGATTCTTGTAATCCAGTAAATTAGAAATTATTGTGGTAACGGACGTACATATTTTCTGGTAACGGACGTACGAGTGCAAATTGCTAACCCATTACATGAGATATGTAAACTTTCAGGTAATGGGACTGATAGATAATACTAATTATTAACTCATTTGAATTAATGGAGCAGTTACCTTCTTAAAAACATCACTCCTTACATAAAATATTGCGACCTTAAAATTTTGGTAACGGACGTACATTTTTACCCTAAAATTTTATTAACGGACGTGCATACATCTATGAAACCCCAAATGATTCAGAGAATTTGGTCAAAATGTTTTCTTTCTACAGTCATAATATCAAGAATGGGTGATGTAAGCTTTATATATGAGTTTTTGAACATTTCCATAAATAAATATGAATGAAAGAGCTAAAATGTAAATATTTGATAACATGAAATATCGTAAAAAGTAACGGACGTACATGTACGAAAACCCAAATTATTCTGATAATTTTGGCAAATCTTTTCTTTTTTTGGTCATTATAATAAGAATGGGTTATTTTAGCTTTAGATATGAAATTTTAAACAATTCCATTCATAAATATGAATGAGAGAGAAAAAAATGTGAATATTTGGTAACGGACGTACATTCTCATAGCGATATTTTTCAATGTTGGTTACTTTCACAAAAATGTGTTATTTGCATATTCTAATGTATAAATATCATGTTTATATACATTGTCAGATAACTAATGCCAAATCATACATTATGACTTAGATATCCAACAAACACAAAGGAAGAAAATACCTAAAAATTGTAAAATTCAACATTTACAACGTACACCTCGACAAAAGACCAAATAAAAAAAAATTGGGAACAATTTCTGACAAAATTTGAGTTTGTCTTCAAAATATAGATTATTTCTCACCATAAAACACTATTTTTATCCACTTATCAACTAATTAAATTTTTCACCTAATTGTATACTTTAGCGTGGAATTGCCCAGAGCCGAGTACATTCAAACCTAGAAACTGTATTGATATACATGTACAGTAAGTTGTATATACAATGTACTTCTAAATTAGATCTGTCATAATGGCATTCAATACTTGAGAAACAAGAGTTAGATTCATTATGTGCCAGCAAAAGAAGGAAATAAAATGATTTTAAAAGTTTAAGTTTATAAAATATTGGAAGGATGTTTTGTTCCTTTAATGATCATGTGAAGGAAGTCAATTTACTTGAAGTCTTAAGGGCAATCATTGCAATGAAATAAAAGTAATAAATTATGAATTTGTAGAACGCATTGTTTCCAGTTGACTGTTTAAGGGTGAAATCCATACATTTGCTTGAAAATTGAGACTTAAAAAATGAAATGAAATGTAGTTTAACGTCCTACTGTTCTGCTTCGTCTGGGCTAATAAAGGCAGTGAACTTTGTCCAGGCAGTGGATTATGGCTTACTCTTATATCGAATTCCAACTGCCAATGAATACATGGGACCTCGATTTTTTGTACCATCTGGACGACTAGACAGCTGTCCTTGTCAGGCCCTCCATCCTGCACCACAGAAAATCCTGATGAACCTTCTCGGCCACAGCAGGGATCGAACATTTGATCTCCAGGGTGTGAATGGATCAGAAGGTCTGTGATTGAGTCAAATAGCCTGAGTCAAATTTCTGGCTGCATGTACGTACATGTAGCAAGGAAGGAGTGGGTTGCCTGTCAGTGTCCAACCTCATATGTGAATCTCAAAATGACCTAGTTTGTGTCAAGTGGGTGTTTTACTCATTTTTTGCCATGTGTACTGTTTTATATGCCATTTATCCTAAATAGGATATACTTTTTATCCAGATATACTTTATTTTTTTCATAATATTTTTAAAAAAAATTGACGTTACATGTATTTTTGATTAAAAACCATTATTTATTTTTTCTCAATAATTTGAAAATTTATTTGAGAATTTGATTTTCCAAAGACGAAGAAAAAACGTTAATATTGAGTGCTAATAAACCTGCACTGATATCATCCCTTTCAGTGACAATAGCAGTCAAAGAAATATTTTCTGCCGATCAGTTTGGATGTTAGCTATGTTGTAATTTATTGTTCTATTAGATATATGTATAGGTAGGTGACATCACTGTCAGTTCTACCTGCCTCAGGCTAATTTAATAGACCTTTTCTTTATCTTCATACAAACATTAATCGATCAACGAGCTCTAACAGACTTTTAGATAATGGGGAAGCCATGACGGGTAAGAGAGTGAGATGCTGGCTGACTAGTCTCGAGGTGGCATGTTCGTTTTAGATCATAAGGTCTGTCTTTGAGTCAAGTTATCGATCCTACACTTGTACGTAACAAGGAGTAGAGTCACCTGTCTAACCTTGTGGGTTTGCTCCGGGTACCCTGGTCTCCTTCAACTACAAAAGACCCCTGTGCCATAGCGATGTGTTGAAATTGAACCATGTTAGTCCCGAAATGACATAGTCTGCATCGAGTGGATATTAAACCCCATCTCTCTCTCCCTCTCTCACTCTCTCTCACTCAATGAGTACCCTTCTAATTGCTCACTCATGTTGAACAGTGCTTTGTTCTGATGTTTGCTTTGTGATGATTTTGATGCTCTGTAATCTTTTCCAATCAGTGGGAATGTTTTCTATACAGTAGTTTGCACCCTCGATGTAAATTTAAATCTTCATAATCTTTTCCAATCATTGGGAACGTTTTCAATACGTCTAGTTTGCACCGACACCATTAATTTTTATTTCAAAATGCTTGGTTGCCCAAACACCAAACAGTCGTGACTATGCACATTGAGGGTTTTTTTTCTGAAATATGTTTACGTATAGTTTCTTTTGTTCTTCAGTTTTTATTATTTTTCCCCATCAAAGGGACTTTAAAAGAAACTCTCAAAATTTGTGACAATCTTTGAATACCTTTAAAAGCAAAATGAAATGGGGTTGATCGTCCTTCTGTTCTGCTGTGAATGGGCTAATGAAGACAGGCATAACCATACAGTATGCTATGGGGGAAATTTTGCCCGAACAGCGGCCCTACGGCCTACTCTTATATCAAATTCCAACTGCCAAATGATTATTTCTAGCGCGCCGATTAGCCCAGGTTAGGTGCAGAAGAGTAGAACATTAAACCCCATTTCATTTGCACACCAATACGTACATTGGACCTCGGTTTTTTAACCCATCCAAACAACTAGACATCTTTCCATTTCATTTCATTGTTATATGCAGTTTATTTTATTCTGTGGTTGATATAACGGCCAGCATCTTACTTAACGAACTAAACTGAATTGATAAAATAAATAAATAGATTACGCCAACACACTGTTTGTTCACGTCAATAAAACCTTGTAGCCCGACAAAACTATTCAAATTTATACAGTCTGCAACACGGGCTAAAATACTCTTAAAATAGGCAGAAATACAAACTTTATTTTATAGTTTTTCTGCTGGATCAAACATGTGTGCATGTTATATTTTAGTTTTGATAATCTGAAGAGTTTTAGATATTTTTTCTGCAGCAAACATGACATTGATCCTATAGAATTGATTTACTTAGATATCGTTAATTCAGTTGAGTTTTTATGCTGAAACGTTTGGATATCACATATTCTGAAAAGGTCCATTGATTACGATAATCTTCCCAACCCTGTCCCCGTGCATACATCCGATGATTTTGAGACTTGACTATATTTTTGTCATATGAATAGATGTCTAATTAATAATTTATGTAGCATTTGAAGCCAGAAAAAGACCTGCAATATTTCAATGTTAGACAGGGACATAACATAACATGTGATATGAAAGATTGTACTTTGTCAATTCATTAGTACAGCTCAATACACATGACACAAAATTTTTTGCACATCATACATATATTACCTCATGGCACAATTTACATTTGTACCTCTATATAATGACAAAATGAATGTAATTTCTGAATGCTGTTTAAACAATGAATTTATGTGTAACTGACAAGGGAAAAGCCATGATCAAAGGCCGAGATTAAGCCAGGGCCATAGTCACTGGGGACAGATGCCGGGGATGGCCAAATGGTTAGCACATGCACGCTATATCGTAAGGTCTGTCATTGAGTCAACTGGTGTGATTTCAATTCCCCAGTTGTATGGGACGAGTAGGGTCGTCTGTCCAACCTCTTGGGTTTACTCTAGGTCCTTCGGTTTCCTCCCACTGCTAAACACCCTTACGCGCAAGCGAATTATTAAAATGATGACTTACATGTAGTTTGTGTCGAGTGGATGTAAAACCCCATTCCTCACTCTCTCTCTCGCCTTAACTAAGGCAGCATTACCCAGGTGATTGCGATAAATCACGGTTATTGGATCAGGTGATTAAATAATCACATCAATAATCGCTGTATCATGATACATGTACATAAAATTTCGTATTATTTCAGCCAAACTCTTGTCAATATGCCAGTTTCTAGTTAGGGGGGTTGGATGGCCGAATGGTTAGCATGCACGCGCTGTATCATACGGCCTGCCATTGAGTCAACTGGCGTGGTTTCAAATTCCCGGTTGTACGTGGCAAGGAGTAGGGTCGCCTGTCCAACCTCGTGGGTTTTCTCCGATTTCCTCCCACTGCTAAAGACACCTAAGCGCAAGCGAATTATTGAAATAAAATTAAACCAGTCCCGAAATGACCTAGTTTGTGTCAAGTGGACGTTAAACCTCATTTCTCCCTCTCTCAGTTTCTAGTTACCCCACTGTACGCAGTGTTGACCACAGAAACTAACTCAACTTGGCTCATTTGTTGACCGTTTATTATCCAATCGGCAACTGTATGTTATGTACAAGTTATGGATTTGGATAATATTTATGTTTTTCCTTTTAGAAACAATGACTGCCGATAATTGCGATAACAAATCCTTCAAGCATGATTATTTAAATTATCACGATAAATGATCTCATCACGATAATCTAAGATACCGGGTTTATTCATTTTGAAATAATCATGATTAATCAATCACCATTATGTTTGTATGTATCGTTGCATCATTAAAAATACATGTTACACTAGTTCAGAGTGTGAAAAAATTGTCAACCATAAAAACAATAGCTACACATTGCACTCCCGAGAACAGTTATTGCCCCCCTTGCTGCTGTGAGCTAGTTACGGCCATGCCAGAGTTCCCGAGAGATGAATTTTCGACACTTTCCCAACCTTCCTGATTTCACCCCCTCCCACCAACAAAACCCACAAAACAAAAACAAGTCTGGCCCTGAGTTCACAAAGCATTCTCAGACTTATTTGAAGAATTTACCCAACTTTTAATCACTGTTTATAAGAAATACTTTTGATACAGAAAACCTGAAACTTTGCACATAGTTTCTTATTGATGTATTTGATACATTAAAACAACAAAAGTTTTATAAAGGGCTATATTTTAGTTAAAATAAGGCAAACAATTTTGAGTTAATTCTTAACTTAAGTCTGAGAATTTTTTGTGAATTCGGGACCAGATCTCACAAATAGTCTGATTTCATCCCATGAAATGCTTGATAAAGACGAGAGTATCCTCGTCGAAACGGTGCTTAGTATCAAACTCAGTAATTGTTTATCCATAAAATTGTACCTTGTGTTAATATGTTCAATTACATTGTACTAAATGCCAATCAAAGAAGACTATATTTTTGTGAAATAAGGCGAACAATTTTTAGTTAATTCTTAACAAGAGTTCTTGAGAACAACAATGAAGTTGTATAATGATGACTAAATGGTATAGAATAGTTGAAGGTTATTTTATTGTAGAGATGACTAGTTGTACATGGACATGTTTTTAATGGTATAGAATTTGTTCACGGTTATCAGGTACAGTTTATTGAGTGCTTTATACTGTAATAATGAAGATAATAGGATATGTAGTTATTTTTGTCCACAAGGTAACTTGTTGTTTGAGAGAGGGAGAGAGAGAGAGACTCCATACAATCTAAGTCATTTTGGGACTAACAGGTGTACTTATTTATGTCAAAGCTTGTCCTTTTATCGAGGAGAGAAAGAGAAATGGGGTTTAACATCCTGTCCACAAATTGGGTTATCTTGGGAATAATAATTAATTCATTCATTTGTGAGGGAGGAAGAGACAAAGATACACAAGTACTAAACTATGATCTCTACCAATAAGGAAAAAAAATAGTGATGAGAGGGTATCTTTTACAATAACTATAGCTTTGTATCTGCCAAAAAAAACCTGAAGAAAAAGTGTTATTTGTTATAGTAGCTTAGTTTGTTTTGGTTCTTGCTGAGTTTCATTTGTGTGGGGTTGTGGGAGAGTCAAGAGGTACATGTACCATTTCAGCTTAATATTAAAAAAAAATAGAAACTGTTCAAAATATCTTTAAAGTTGAATAAAATTTTGTAATTTCTTGGCAAAGAATGTTAGATTTTGGTTTTCAGTTACAATTCTATAGAGTTTTTCAGAAACTGTTCAGTGAGTCTTTTACAGAATTCTATACACATCAGTGCTTAATGTCGATATAGTTTGTGAAATAGCATACTTAAAAACCCTTGCAAACTATAGTATTGTAAAAGATGAATCTCTAACTAACTGGAATATCGGTGCAAAAAATTTTGTTCAGTATTTACAAAGATATGCTGCTCGCTGTGTAATAAATAAACCTACTGCCATTGTGGGCGGACTGAAGTGATAGGCCTTTTTTTTAATCCAATTGAATCCAAACCGAGATATTATCTAGCGTTGGTGTTTAATTTTGTTTTCATAACTAAATGTTAAATAATCAATCCCAGTTGATATAAATGTGTATTAAACATACATTATGCACGAGCTAAATCTGCCTATTGCAGGTCTTTCTATAGGCTTTAAATGTTTTCTAAATTATTAATTAGACATTCTTGATGGCGTCAGATACTCATGATATTAACTAGATTATAATGGTTCACCGTTTTAAAATTTTATTTAAAAAGGGTAAAGCGTGGCTAAGTCACAAATATACCAGTGCACTAGTTACCACTATGCACCAACCTTGTCAAAACAATAAACAATGATGATTTGGCTCAGAATGAAGTAATTTGGCTGAAATTTTCAACATTTTCTTTTTTATCATCTATTTTTGAATTATTATAGCAAGAATTCCATAATTCTTCTTTGTTAGTCTAAACAATTCATTTCTTGCTACCTCTTCACACATATTTTTAATAATCCAACACTTATTTACAATTCAAAAATACAATAGCATAGCAATGTCTAGCAAAATTATAGATTTTGTTACGCCATGGATTTATGAAAACTATATATGTGATTATCTGATTAGATCTTTCACAATTATCATTAAAATGCAAGAAATTGATTTTCCCTAGTGTTTATGTAAATAAAATATTTTGCTGGGGAATGGGCGAGTTGATAAGAAATCAATAATTTGTATAGATTATGGGCAAGCGATCAATAGATCAATATTTGTGGAGATGTTTGGTAAATTTTATCTTTCTACGATATTTAATTTAGTCCTAGTAGTATGACTAGTATACTGTACTATTCAATGAATTTTATTTAACAAAACCATATTGTATGCCTACTACAGGCCAAAATGGTGGGGATGTTTTTCTAATTGTTTTCTTGCTACAATATTTAATTTAGTCGGTATTAGAATCAGTAGTATGACAAGACCAATATTCAATGGATTTTATTTAACAAAACCATACGGTAGGCCTACTACAGCCCAAAATTTGTGAAGATATTATGGAAATTTTTTCTTTCTACAATATTTAATTTAGTCGTAGTAGTATGGCTACACAACTGGTTAGCAATAGTGTACTATTCGATGGATTTTACTTAACAAAACCCTACAATAGGCCTAATACAGGCCAAAATTTGTGGAGTTATTTTGAATTTTTTTCTTTCTACGATATTTAATTTAGTCTTAGTAGTAGTATGACTACACCACTGCTTAGCGATAGTATACTATTCAATGGATTTTACTTAGAAAACCATACGGTAGGCCTACTACAGGCCAATATTTGTGGAGATGTTATTGTAAATTTTTTCTTCCTACGATATTTTTTTCAGTAGTAGTAGTATGACTAGATCACTGGTTATTTATTATTAAATAATGACACTGTCATTATTGATTTTTATTAATACAGTAGGCCTGCAACAAGCCAAAATTTGTTGAGATATTATTGTAATTTTTTTCTTTCTACGATATTTATGTTAGTAGTAGATTAGAACACTGGTTAGTAATAGTATACTATTCAATAACAACACAACACTTGTCTTTATTGATTTTATCTAACAAAACCATACAGACACTACACTAGTACACACAGTAGGCCTACTACAGGCCAAAATACAATGTGACCTAATTCGCTACAATACACAGCCCTTTCTCTCTTCCTTTCTTTCTTACTGACCACTGAAGTTAAATCTGACCTCAGCTATGGTCAGTCCTTGTGCTTGACCAGCATATTACATAATATGGCAGTCACATGACTGTATGACTACCCTTCAAGCTGTGTTACACTTGAACATGGAGGCCAACAAATGGATATAGCAGATATAACTACCCTACTTCACACAGGATTAAAACTTTCTTAAATACCCAGGGATGAACCAAAACTAGTGATGGCTGTTAAATTATTCTGTGAGGATGTTCAAGACTATTATAGACATGGTTTTCCACTTGATGTGAAACTGTTGTATTGCAGTAATGTAAGATTGATAAAACATTAATGGATATTTAGTGGCCATATTGGAAGAGTATAGCACACTATACTATATATAGCCGTTTGGCAGTGGTTAATTTTGTGCACCCTCCCCCCGAGGGATGCACAGATTAAGTGAAACAACACCTTGGGGACTGCTTTCTTTGATTGCCTGTTAACAAATCAGTAAATAAGTAAGTGGTGTTTTTTCACAGTGGTCTTGAGTTTCTACTGTGATGGCTAGTCTCCATCAACAAGTTGTTTAGTGTGAAGGAATGTGAGTGTGATACAGGTCAAGAGGTCAAACCCTATTGGTCAGTTTAACTAGAATAATATACATTCCTGCAGCTTGAAGACATGGGGCATTAATAACACACTGACCCACTTAGAGCATATCATATATAGATCTCCACATTTCACAAGTCAAAGGTCTATATGAGACAGGAATATTATTTAATTGGATAAGAAATTAAGAGAAAAAACAGAAACAATTGAATGTAAATCAATTTATACATTCATATTACATTATTATGAGGCCTGGAAATAACTGTTTTAGATGTACTTGACATGTATTAATAATACTGCTGGACATGTATTAATAATATCATTAAAACAGACAAATCAGTGCCAGACAAAATGACAGGCACCAGAAGTTTTGTGTCTCACAAAGCCTGAATCTGTGCATGACATTGTCAGTGACAGGTGCCTTGTTTCCAGACTTGAATGTGTTGCGACCCATTTGTGTCCATTACTAGGTGTCGAGGAATAGCGATTTAGCTGCTTTAATAAGTAATTGATATTGTCCATTCTTATAATCCTTGAGCAGCATTTAACAAAAAAAACCACAAAACAATTATGGAAAACAATCACTAGTTTATACACAAAGCACGAAATTTAGACAAGTTTGATTGATTTCCATATGAATTGTGTTGTGTTTTTTTTGTCCATTGTTGTTTTGGTCAATGTTATTACATCTTTCAATCACACCTGTTAATTAATATCACCTTTGAGTAATTTTATATAATTGTCTACGATTCCAAACACACATACACACTTCTTTGATTGGCATTTGGTGATTGAACATATTAACACAAGGTACAATTTTATGGATACAAAATTACTGAGTTTAATACTATACAAAGTTTCTACGAGTATGCTATCGACTTTATCAAGCAAATGATACAGTTATGTGAATAGTAGGCACACATCCCGAGTTCTGTTGAAACAGGAAAAGTCGTTCGGATGGGACTAAAGACCGAGGTCCCGTGTACACATTGGCGTGCACATAAAAGATCCCTTGGCAGTTGGAATTCGATATAAGAGTAGGTCGTAGCGCCGCTGCCCGGGCACAATTTCCCTCATAGCACACTGTATGGCGTATGCCCGTCTTCCATTAGCCCAGGTCAGGTGCAGAAGAGTAGGACGTTATACCCCATTTCATTTCATTTGAAACAGGAATATTATTTATCTGGATAAATGAGTAAGTAAGTTAGTTAATTGGATGAATGATTAAGTTATATTAAGGAAGTGATAAATGTTCAGAATTAGATGTTATAGATAACAATATAGCTATACATGTATATATACACAGGATGGGGAATATGGAATACAGGGGTTGGGTGGATGTTAACACCATTTCATTTCCTTTAATAAAAGGGGGTTGGATGGCAGAATGGTTAGCATGTGCGTGCTGTATCATAAAGCCTGTCATTGAGTCAACTGGCGTGGTTTCGATTCCCCGGTTGTACATGACAAAGAGTAGGGTCTTCTGCTCACCTCGTGGGTTTTCTCTGAGTCCTCCGGTTTCCTCCCACTGATAAAGCTACCTACGCGCAAGCTAGTGCTGGCACGATAAATCGTTGAATCGATGTATCGCGATTCACCGTCTCACGATACCTGTATTGAATCGCGGGATGCCGAATCGATTTTTCACGATTCTATTTTGCTTTTTATCAAATATATTATGAACTTTAAAAACTTTAAATCATATCCTCAACCCTAAACTTATTTTGAAACAATGACACTTCGCAAACGATGTCCAGTAGTCTTGACATGTGTGTTACTATAAATAGCGCACCCCGTAATTACCGTTAGTTTCGTAGGTTAAGATTAACAACATTTTAACGACTTTTCGTTTTGTTTCCGAATACATATTAATAAAACATACATATTTGAATACATAAAACAACATTTTACTCTCGAATTTTATAAATTTAGAACGTAAATATAATAGATAGTAGCTCTTGTAAAAATCTAAACGGCGGTAAACACAGTGACAATCGCAATAACAAATCCTCCAGCAAAATATATAAATCTAAAGTTTGGGAACATTTTGGGTTTTTAAAGGATGACACAACGAAAGTTTTTTGTAGATATGCAAAAACTATTCTAAAATATTGTGGTAATACAACCAATCTCAGCACCCACTTGACAAGACACCATAGTTCGTGTCCATAGTGGCGACTGTCTTGTCTAAGTTCGTCTGCTAGGATTAGAGTTTACTACTAAATAGTAGGCCTAATCAAGTTTATTTATTTCCTGGTTTTAGTGACTTCATTAAAACACAATCACATATTTAATTTGTTGTTTTATTGATAAATCTATGACCTAGTTATGAATCGCGATACGTATCGTATCGTGGTACATGAATCGCAATACGTATCGTATCGTGACTGCAGTCGCAATACCCAGCACTAGCGCAAGCGAATGATTGAAATAAAATTAGAAACCATATCGTAGCCCCGAAATGACCTAGTTTGTGTCGAGTGGACGTTAAACCCCATTTCTCCCTCTTTCTCCTTTAATACATGTCTGGCACAAAATACAAAATGTCAGGTAAAACTAAAATCAATAGTTTTCCAGGACTGGTGATAAAAATATTAAAAAAACAACCCACAATGAATTATTTATGAAGTTGAAGCAAGTGATAATTTTATTTCTTTTAATCTCATCTGCAAATACGTAGTTTATCTATCAGCTGATATAAAACGGTTTACAGTCTTCTTATCAGCTGATGCAACATGTGTCAACTAGAAGTGATGCAGGACGGGAGGGCCTGACAAGGAAATCTGTCTAGTTGTTTGGATGGGATGAAAAACTGAGGTCCTGTGTACGAATTGGCGTGCACGTAAAAGATCCCTTGGCATTTGGAATTCGATGCAGTGCAGCAGCCCGGGCAAAATTTCCCTCATAGTTCGTGGACATTCTACAGGTCACAATTTTTATCTGAATATGTCATAGAATCTTGATAAAACATTCACTATTTTTATGCAGCGTCAAAAAATTTGTTTTTATTTGCCGAAAGATTCTCAATGCATGGACCTCTGTGGACTAGTTGGACGACCTACCTGCTGTGATTGTATGTTTCATTACCTGGCAACCTATCTTTGCTCCAGCCATTTTTCAAGATTATTTATTTACTGACTAATTACCGAGCTTGTTTTGATATTGGATTTAAATAGTAATTAATGAAAAGTTAATATTACTCCCAACATCTACATATAGGGAGTTGCATGTACCTGTAGTTGTACATATAAGGAGTTACATTTACGTGTAGTTATAGAGGTTTGTTTGAAGTTCCACTGCAATAAGTTATGTCGATTTGTAAAGCTTTGATTTTTATACGCCCAAATCGAAATGTGGACCTATATTGCCCTCGCCCCCGTCCGTCCGTCTGTCGGTCGGTCAGTCTGGCCGTCCATCGTCCACAATTTCTTGTGAACGCACTAGAGGCTAAAGTTGTTATGCGATTGACTTTAAATTTATACACGTTGTTAAGGTTCATGTGACGAAGAAGCCTATTGATTTTCAACGATATCCGATAATTATTGCCAGAGTTATGACCCTGGATCACTTTGAAAAATCTTGTGAACGCTGTAGAGGCTAAAGTTAATATCCGTTTGACTTTGAATTTATACACAGTGTTTAAGGTCATGAGACAAAGACGTCTATTGATTTTCAGCGAAATCCGATAATTACTGCCAGAGTTATGATCCTTGATCACTTTGAAAAATCTTGTGAACGCTGTAACGGCTAAAGTTATTATCCGATTGACTTTAAATTTATACACAGTGTTTAAGGTCATGAGACGAAGACGCCTATTGATTTTCAGCAATTTCCGATAATTACTGCCAGAGTTATAGCCCTTGATCCCTTCAAAAAATCTTGTGGATGCTGTAGAGGCCAAAGGTATTATCCGATTGATTTTAAATTTATACACAGTTTTTTAGGTCATGAGACGAAGAAGCCCAATGATTTTCTGTGATTTCCTATAATTACTGCCAGAGTTATGGCCCTTGATCACTTCAAAAAATCTTGTGGACGCTCTAAAAGCCAAAGTTAATATCCGATTGACTTACAATTGATACACAGTGTTAAAGGTCATGAGGCAGAGAAGCCTATTGATTTTCAACGATTTCCCATAATTACTGCCAAAGTTATCTCCCTTGATCACTTTGAAAAATCTTGTGATGCTTTAGGTGCCAAACTTATTATCCGATTGACTTCAAAGCGATACACAGAGTTTAAGGCCTTGAGATGAACAAGTATATTATTAATTTTCAATGAATTTTGATAACTGAACAGCTAAATCCATGATATAAAATGTTTTGTATACCATACTAAATGTTAGCATGGGCCAGATCTTTATAAAAACCAAACAAATTCTAATGATTTTCTGAGTTGTTACTCTTAATCAGATTTGAGTGTAATATAAATGTTTCATTATCGAAAAAAGTAAAAATATGCGACAACTCTTGTTGACTGCCCGGACGATTTAGCTGCTGTGGGCGTATGTTTCGTTGCCTGGCAACCTATCTTTTTCTTTATTGCCCAACCTCAGTTTGAGTGAACTTCCAGTTCTTTATATTCAATTCTTTGAGATGGACCACCCAGTCCCCTATGAATACATGTCATTGTGGGGTTTGAGTGAAGTTCCACTGCCAGACTATGATTCATTAAGTTTGAGATGGGCCACCAAATCTCCCATGCCCATGCATACAATATACATGTAATTTTGGAGTTACACTGTTGTGTGGACTATGGTGCATGAAGTCAGAGATAAGCTTTGTTTATCAAGTTATTATGTCACTATTATAATTCATAGGGCTGGATGTCAGTGATAACAGGTAGCCTTTGACATGCAGGTGATTAGAACCTGAAAATCTGTGATAACTGTTTACTGTGGATGATTTAACTGTGCCATTTAAGAAATTGATTTAATTTTAATTCTGATTGAGGGTGATTAAATGTTAACTCCATTACTGCTAATCCGAGTTTATTATATTTTTCTGTTGACAACCGTTGTCAGTCTCTACAAACTCTGTTTGCTCAGAGGAGTAGGGTCGCCTGTGGGTTTTCTACAGATCCCCAGTTTTCTCCCACTGCTAAAGAAAAAGAACCTGCATGAAATAAAAGTAAACCATATGTTAGTAGCACTTTCTCTCCAAATCTGTGCCATTGCTTCAAATGTTATTAAATTTTTCTCCACGTTATTTCAATGATTTTGGACAAGCCCCTCCCCCCTCGACAAGCCCCTCCCCCCTCGGCAAGCATCTGTTGTTAACAGATCTACATATGTATAAGTTATGATAATGCTTATTATAAAGTAGGATGTTATACAATATGTCTCTCACCTGTCATCAATAGCTTCAACAACACATGGTCACATCTGCTGCCACACACAACATATTATACACATTAAAAAAAAGCAGCGGAAAATTTGATGAGATAGGATTCTTTAAAATAGGCTGTTGCTCTTGAAACTGTTGTTGCAGTACTTTTAAAGTGCCACACACAACATATTATACACACTAAAAAAAACACAGTAGAAAATTTGATGTGATAGGAATCATTAAAATAGACTGTTGCTCTGGAATTTCTTGTTGCAGTACTTTTAAAGTGCCATACACAACATATTATACACAGTAAAAAAAAACACAGTAGAAAATTTGATGAGATAGTAAAAATAAAAAAAGACTGTTGCTCTTGAAACTGTTGTTGCAGTACTTTTAAAGTGTGCTTTTGAAAATGTCACAGCACTGACGGCAGCACTTTTAAAGTGGTTAGTGATTGTTATCAATATATTATTTGTGTTTTCATTCAACTAACCGAGTAAAGAACAAATAAAGGAACAGATGTTGTATAATGTCATTAATTAATGACTAATCAAATGAAATACGATTTATCAATGATGAACAAAGAATACTACATGTATTACACTAATAATACAAAATAAAATCATACAATATATATTATTTCAACAATTTATTTGACCTTTAGCTCAAGCCTGGACACTACAGATTCATGGTGGCTTAGTGGATAAGACTCTGTATGGCAAGGACAGCTGTCTAGTCATTTGGATAGGATGGAAAATCACGGTCACGTGTACACATTGGCATGCACGTAAAAGTTGCCTTGGCAGTTGGAATTTAATCTAAGAGTAGACCATAGTGCCGCTGTCCAGACAAAAGTTCACTCAAAGCACACTTATGACATATGTCCGTCTTCATTAACCCAGTTCGGAGCAGAACAGTTTCAACGTTTTTTTTTTCATTTCAAGCCTAGACATAAGGCACCTGTCACAGACTTTGTCAGACACTGTTATTATTAAAATATAAACATTGTGTGATAATTTCTGCCTGACAACTCTGTGACTGGTGTCGTATGTCCGGTTGGATGGTTGAATGGTTAGTTTGTATGTGGGTTTTCTCTATGTCCTTCCAGTTTCCTCACAATACTCAAGACCCCTATGCAGAAGCAAATTATGAAAATGAAATTGAACCATATGTTAGTACCAAAATGACCTAGTGTGTGTCGAGTGAATGTTAACCTCACCCTCATTTCACTCCATCTTTATGTGATAAATTGTATTGAGCAAAGTCCATAAAGCTATGTTTGCTACATGTTTGATGTAGATTGTTCAGTCATGCAAGTGGAGTTGCTCGGGGATAACAAGTGCTTAATTCTACATTTTCAGTAACAAACGTCTATATTTTGTGTTTGTCAGTAACAAGTGTCTGTATTTTGTAATTTTCAGTAACATATGTCTGTATTTTTCAGTCAGTAACGAGTGTCTGTCTTTTGTGTTTTTCAGTAACAAGTGTCTAAATGAGAAGCGAAGGAGAGAGCAGGAGAATATTTACATTGAGGAACTTGCCGAGTTGATCTCTGCAAGTGTGCCGGACATGAGTGCCTTCTCTAAACCTGATAAGTGTGCAATACTGCAGGAGACGGTCAACACAATCCAGCAGATTAGTAAAGAAGGTAGGAATCTTTTTTTAGTCTTTTTTTTTACAGGGGAACCATGGTTGCTAAGTGAGTAAGATGCTTTCTCACTTGTTTGGAAATCACGATTGTGTATGAAAGAGAGTCTGACAAGGACAGCTGTCTAGTCATTCAGATGTTACAAAAAATGAGGTCCTGTGTACATATTCATGTGCATGTGAACGATCCCTTGGAAGTTGGAATTCAATGAGAGTAGGCCTTAGTGCCACTGTCCGGGCAAAATTTCCCTCATTGCACACTGCATGGCAAAGCCCAATCCTCATGAACCCAGTTGTAGCAGAACAGTAGGATGTTAATCTCTATTACATTTCATTTAGCTGGTCGATTGGTTATGTATGCACATTTGATCATAAGGTCTGTCATTGAGTCAGGTGACTTTTGTTTTCTCCGGTTTCTCCAGGTTCCTCCAACTGCTAAAGCCCCCTACACACTAGCAAATTTTTGAAATAAAATGGAAACCTTATGTTAGCCCCCATTTCTCTGTCTGTCTCTCTCTCTCTCTCTCTCTCTCTCTCACCATGACTAAATTTGATGAAGAACATTTTCTGCTTACCAGTATTCTGTATATTTAACTATTTGTATTTTCCAGAAATCGGTTCTAGTGAAGCTGTACAACAAAGTCAGGTATCCTCAAGTAAACCTTCTATACTGGCCAACGACCTGCTCGGACCTTTGCTTCTTGAGGTAAGAACATGCTCTAAATTGATCCCAAAATTGGTAATCTAATATTGGGGGGGGGGGGATCAACGATTGGTCTAAGTGTCTAAGCTGGGTGTTTTAGATCATAAGGGCTGTCATTGAGTTCATTCCCAGTTTGTGTATAACAAGGAGTAAGGTTGTCTGGCCAATCTCATTTTTTTGGGGGGCCCTCCAGACCATATACTAGTCCCGAAGTTAAACTCCATTTCTCTCTCCGGTTTCCTCCCACAGCTAAAGACTCTATGCGCATGCAAATTATTGAAATACAATTGTTAGTCCTGAAATGCCCTAGTTTGTGTCGAGTGGACGTTACAACCCATTATTCCCACTCTAATTATCCCAGTTCCTTCATTTAATATCGAGCTTGAATACCATGATTGATTATATAGTTAGCCAGGTAATGGGGTCAAGTCATATTGTTGGACGATATTAACTACAGTGGCCTTAAATAATTAATCTAAATAGGTTAATCTTCCCCTTAATCAATACAAAGGGATTAAGGTAATTAATCTACATCAATGATCAGGGGCTACTTCGATGACTTATTTATGACGCACAACATTAATGCTTCATCGTAAGTTGTTCATAACAAAAATATTTACATTTCTTTGTAAATTCATGGCCTTTAAAGAAAGAAAGTGAGAGAGAGAAATGGGTTGTAACGTCCATTCGACACAAACTAGGTAATTTCAGGACTAACATGTGGTCTTTAACAGTGGGAGGAACCAGAAGGCCGGAAGAAAGCTCACAAGTTTGGACAGGTGACATTATGGTCTTAACCATTTGGCCACCCAACCCCTCATCACTCATTTAACCCTTTAAGCATGGACTGGAGAGAATTATTGTTTAGGCTCATGAAATGGTTACGTAAAGACCATCAGTGATATGCAACGATTGAAGTATTAACAGAAAAAATTTAGTTTGTCTTTCTTTTTTGCTGCAAAACGACAGGCATACACAGTGATCTAAAGCAATCTAACTTCCTGTCTGTCATTGATATCTTAGTGTGTCAGCTAGGGGTTAAAGAGAGAGAAATTGGGTTACCGCCCACTTGAATCAAACAAATTTATTTCTGGACTAACATATAGTTCAATTTTGTTTGAATGATTAGCTAGCATGTAGGGGGTCTTAAGCAGTGGGAGGACACCAGAGGACCTGGAGAAAACCCACAAGGTTGAACGGATGACCCTACTCCTTGTCATGCAGGGAATCTAAACAACACCAATTGACTCAATGACAGACCTTATGATCTTTAACCCTTTCGCCACCCAACCTCCAGCTATGGATTGAAAAATTGTAGCAATGCCAATGTGCAATATTATTGTCCAAAGAACAAGCAAACTCTAACTGAATATTCTTAAAGAATATTAGTAAGTTCCAGGTACACCACCCCCCACCCAACCCCTATATTTTATGTCCTCGGGTGCTGGACAGACGTGATTGATTGATATTAACAAGCCTGGAAATAAGGCACCTGTCACTGACAATGTCAGGCACAGATTCAGGCTTTGTCAGGCACAAAACCTTTGGTGCCTGTCATTTTGTCGGGCATTGATTTGTCTTTTTAATGATATTATTAATACATGTCCAGCATTAGATTGAAAATGTCAGGTATTGTTTCATTAGTGCCTGATATTTTGTCAGGTACATCTAAAAAAACTGTTATTTCCAGGCCTTGATATTAATAAAATTGTATTTTTGTAGGCACTTGATGGTTTTTTATTTGTGGTAAATAGTCAAGGAAAGGTTGACTTTGTATCTGAAAATGTTAAAGATTATTTAAAATACAACCAGGTAAGTCAGATTTTCACCTAGTTTAAACTTTCGTCTATCTGGGCTTTCAAATAAGGGATGGTGTTTCAGACTTCGTCTATCTGAGCTTTCAAATAAGGGATGATGTTTCAGACTGGGTCTATCTGAGCTTTCAAATACGGAATGTTGTTTCAGACTTCGTCTATCTGAGCTTTCAAATAAGGGATGTTGATTCAGACTGGGTCTATCTGAGCTTTCAAATACGGAATGTTGTTTCAGACTTAATCTATCTGAGCTTTCAAATAAGGGATGTTGTTTCAGACTTAGTCTATCTGAGCTTTCAAATATGGGTTGTTGTTTCAGACTGGGTCTATCTGGGCTTTCAAATAAGGGATAATGTTTCAGACTGGGTCTATCTGGGCTTTTAATAAGGGCTCTTGATTCAGACAAAATTATAATCAACCATTTTTATGACATATTTCTTTGACTTGCACAAGACTTGGATCAAGTTGTCTATATATTTAAGATACGAATTTAAGATGGCTCATGTAAGATTTAGATAAAGAGCTGGCCGTTCTTGTTTTAAGTTCAAAAGCTGGCCCCCAGATCCTTTCACTTGATTTGATATTTGTTTCCATGTCTTTTTACTGTCTTGTACGCAGGTTTATGTTATAGATTTTGTTTTGCGTATAGTGCATTCCTCCTGCACTTCCTAATAAATAGAGTTACTTTATCCTTGGCGAAGCATTGACTGTTAGAAGATTAAGCATTTATCGTAATACCGGTACTTGACAACCAAGACTAAGTCTCAATTAGCCAGGCTTTCAGATCCATTTATATCTCTGCCATCCAATGTACTAGAGAGTTGTTTATAGGCTTGTTACGTTAAAGATACATTATTGGAGATTAGATAACGAGTTGGCAGTTTTCACTATAATAGTTAAAAACTAAATAATGTAAAGGCAATTAGCTGAAAATTTCAGTCAAATTGATCCACTATGAACCGAGAATTAAGCAATTGAAATTTCTGTCTGGCCTCAGTCATCATTACTAAAGTCGGTGGGATAAAAAATTGATTTAATCGCGAAGGGAAGTTATGCAGTAGATCTGGTCATAATCCACTAAAGCTCGCAGACTGGCAATGCCATCGAGAGTTGATAAGTGAATTAATGTCTAATTGATCAATTAGATAACATTTCAGACCTAAAGGCAGATTTAGCTCTTGCATAATGTATGTTTAATAAAAGTCTAATTGATTATTTACATACCTTTTGAAGCCAAAAGATCCGTTATTTGAAGCCAAAATAAAGAGATGCTACTTGAAGCCAAAATAAAGACATGCTATTTTCAGATTTAGTTCTTGCATAATGCATCTTTAATGAGTTTTAATGGTCTAAAATATACGTGGGATGTCAGCTAATATTTATTCAAGTTATTATATGTTTATAGTGTTTGAGTATGTGTATATATATATATATATATATCCAAAATTATTAGTACAACCGCAAAGCTGTACTACTTTGTTTCACGGTAAACGACGAAGAGATAAAAGGTATGCCGACACAAACTGATTTCAACACAGGTTTAATAACATTTTAAAGTACTTTTCGTCGGTCTTGGGACTATTCATAAATAATGTTATTGTATAAAGATGGACAGTATAGTATATTTTTACATATTTACATAGTAACACTGTGGTTTTAATTGGCTATAGTTACCATTGTCTATAGTTACACAGTTTATCGTTAACTAATACAAAACATGTACACACGTGTGTTAATCTGTAGTATATGGGTTCAATTTCAGAACAATGAGTGGAAGATAATCACAGGATTGATTTAAGAAAATTAATGAAACTAATCGGCAATTGTTACTTATTGGCAATTAAGTCGAGGAACGTATTTTTTAATAAAATGATTTTCCATTTATTTCGTTTTCGTGGTGTCATCGACTTTCATTTAATAAAAAGGGATAATTTGAAATTTTATTTGTAGATGTTTCGCACATTTAAAGATATGTCTATTTACAAATAAGGGCGCATATTCAATATTACAATATAGTCAGTGGTTTAGGTCTAACCATTTTGATTTTCTGTTCTTCTGGGGTGCACACCATATCATAAGGTCTGTCATTAAGTTAACTGGTGTGGTTTCGATTTCCTGGTTGTACGGATTCTCTGTGTCTTCAAACTGCTAAAGACCCCTACACGCAAGCAAAGTATTGAAATGAAATTGGACAATGTGTTAGTCCCGAAAATGACCTAATTTGTGTCCAGTGGCTGTTCATCTCTCTCTCTCTCTTTTCCTCCGGGCACTCCCGTTTCCTCCCACTGCTAAAGACCCCTACGCGCAAGCGAATTATTGAAATAAAATTAAAAGCATTTGTTAGTCCCAAAATGACCTAGTTTGTGTGAAGTGGACATTGAAACCCATTTCTCTCTCTCTCAATCTCTCTCTCTCTCTCTCTCTCTCTCCAAAGAATAGTTAATCAACTTGGTGTGGCCTAATGTTTGGGATATGTTTAACTGTAGATATAGGTGGATGAATATTATCTATATACACTGTTTATTAACCTTGCCATCGGCATCTTGAACCCTGATAAATCAATAAGCTACACACACCATAATATAAGCCCAATTGTCGGTAATCGGACATCAAGATATAGCGAATCAAACTAAAAATTCCCCCACAAATTCTCAAAATATTGACTCTTCCTGCATTATAATTTATAGTCCTAGTTATACTCTCAGTATGTACCAAGCACTTAATATTTCGATTTTTTCAACATAATTATAGGGAATAAAAGTTCCTTCTTAGTAGTTTATTTCTTTTGACCTAAGGGTTATCTTAGAGTAAAAGTTCCTGGGGACCTGAGGGTTATCTTGACTAAGGGGGATAGGGTGGCTGAATGGGTTAAATCACAAGGTCTTTTATATAGAGGGGAGGGGGTTGGGTGGCCAAATGGTTAGCGTCGCCCGCTATATCATACGGCCTGCCATTGAGTCAATTGGAGTGGTTTCGAATCACCGGTTGTACGTGGCAAGGAGTAGGGTCACCTGTCCAAGCTCGTGGTTTTTCTCCGGTTTCCCCCCATTCGCGCATGCGAATTATTGAAATAAAATTTAATCATATGTTAGTCCCGAAATGACCTAGTTTGTGTTGAGTGGACGTTAAACTGCATTTCTCTCTCTCTCTTTTATATAGTCCTGTACGGTGGTTTCGACTCCCCCGCTTGTGCATAACAAGATGAGAGTTGGCTGTCCACCCCTACGCACAAGCAAATGAAATAGAATTGAACTGTTTGTTAGTCCCGAAATAACCTAGTTTGTGATGTGTGGACATTAAACCCAATTTCACTCTCACTGCCTTGTCTTTAGCTCTTGCAGAATATCTGTTTAAGACGTAATTCACCCTAATTTTAGTTTTATGCGACTTCCTTGATAGACTACTTAACATGCTTTTATTGACTTCTTAATCGATGTGATTTTCTTTTTTATATCTTATGATTGTAATCCTACGAACAATTTATGGTTTCTACTTTGTGAAGACATTTAATGCCCTTGATGTTGGTCGACGGTATAAAAAAACTAGTCAAAGATCTCACCTGCCCGCACGTTATAGATTTGATTACAACTTTTTAATTACTCTTCTACACGCACCAGGCTCATAAAAACGAGCACATATACCTTTATTTTTTGTCCCATCCGAATTACAAGTCACTTTTTTCTTACATCACTGACATGGGAAAGCAAGACCGTTGACCTGGTAACATGGCGGTCCCATGTTTGTTTGATCCCTGCGTCGGCCAAGAAAGTTCATTCGGATTTTCCAGCGTGGTTCCTCACCGGATCATTAGTACTGGACTGGGGGCCTGGCAAGCGACAATGTATACATATAATTGTTAGGATGATATAAAAAAAAAAAAACGAGTTACCGTGAACACATTGGTGTGCACGTAAAATAACCCCTTACCCTTACAGTTGGAATTAAAAATAAGAGTATGTCATAGTGCCACTGTCCAGGCACAATGTCTCTTGGGACAACAATAGGACGTCATTTCATTATCTTGCACCTCTGACAAGGGATAACAAGATTGCAACGGAATCGAACCAGGGATCTTTCGGTTAGTGAGTAAGCGGCAGTTTCACGAAATTCACCAAATAGACAGATTATTGAAAACAAACAATTTGATCAGTTGAAATTTTGAAACACAATAACTCGACATCTAATTAAGTCCAGATGTTCCAGGGCATGTCAACCTTAATCGTGGTTTATTAAATCCAAATTTGAATTTTTTAATTGGCATGATAATTGAAATATAAAGAGTTCTACTATTACAGGAGGTTATTAAAACATGTTGCAACGAATTGATCTCGGAGGTAGGAACATAAGGTTGTCATAAAATGAAGTGGGGTTTAACGTGTTACTGTTCGGCTCCGACTGGGCTATTGAAGACGGGCATAGCCATACCATGTGCTATTTGGGAAAGTTTGACCATAGTGACGCTACAGTCTACTATTACTAATACATCAAATTCCAACTGTCAAGGGATATGTTATGTGTACACCCATGTATTTTTTTGTGCAATTTGAAAGAGTAGACCTTTGTCCTTGTCAAGGCCTCTGTCGTGTACCACTGACAATGGTTGAAGCTGTCATAAAGCTCTACAGAGGCGTGTACGGTAGTAAGTTGTTTTTAATCTGTTAAAAATCATGGCTGACTTCTATCACTTTCTTTTTCTTATTTCACTTCATTTCAAATTGCAAAGCTATCACAGCAATTGAAAAATGACTACAAAAGAAAAGAAAACAAGCTTGAAGAAAAACACCTTTTATCTTCGAACAACTCTTTTTTTCCTTCTTATTGAAGTTATTCAATTGGAAATCATTTGTGGTGCCCTCGCTAAAGCAAACACTACCAACTGATATTGCTCTCACTGTTCATATTTCTATTAAATTGAGTATATCGAATATCGTGGGTGAGGTTATCGTTCCCTTCAAGGTTAATACCGTAGGAGAGATTGTTGTTCTTTTCAACGTTATTATTTGTGAATAGTGACAGATGAGTAGTATTCAAGACTTGAAAATTGAAAAATAGAATGGGTAATCAAGACTTAGCCTCGTTTGTCCAGTACCGTTGCTACGATAATAAACAAAGTACACTACGTCTTTCAATTTCAACAATTACAGAAACGAAAATAAAAAAAGATGAATTAGTGTTCTTTCAAGGATGCATTATGTAAGAGCTAATTCTGCGTAATTGCAGGTCTTTTTTTTTGGTTTCGAATGTTTTATGAACTTTTATTTAGGCATTTATTAATTTGACCAGCAGTGACTAAAATGAATTAGAATGCCCGCAAGATTTGAAAGTTGAAAGGGTTAATCAAGACTTAATCTGGTTTGTCCAGTACTGTTGACACTATAATAAATGATGTACACTACATCTTCCAATACTTATAACATTGCCCAGAATAAAGTAATTTAAATGAAACTTTCAATATATATTCATTATGTATTTTTGAACTATTATACCCAGATCGACCATCTCTGTATCTAAATCTTCAATAATGCATCTTTGAATAATATTTGCCTCTTTTTAATTTTTAATTATCAATGAGTCGCATGGCAAGGCTTTGATTCCCTGCTTATACATGTCAAGATGTAACGTCATCCATCTAACCTCATTGGTTTTCTCCGGGTTCTTTGGTTTCCGTCCACTGCTAGAGACCCCTACACACAGGTGAATTATTGAAATAAAATTGAAGCATATGTTTGTTCCAAAATGACCTAGTTTGTGTCAAGTAGGCGTTAAATCCCATTTCTCTCTCTTGCTTTTATCACTGGATTTCGATTCAACAATCTCATATTAGATAAAGTTCACAGCAGAGTATCTTTATATTTAATTTCTAAATGTAAATTAACGCTCAACACCACTCACTCTAGTATAACTCCATGAACTAGAGCGATGGCGATACAATATATGTTATATGTTCTCTTTCAAAGAACATGATAGTCAGTTGTTGTATTCCCTCTATCTTGATCAACAGTGTGTACTTGTAATGCAATAATCAGCACAATCTAGTTAGTTTCATAATACGCTTTCAGACATGGTATTCAGTTGATTGTTTCTGTATATGTGACCTGCTCTCACGAAACCAGACGCTTGTCGCACAACTTCATTTTGTATTATGGGCACAAAAGCATAAGCTGCATGCCTTCTTGTTACTATTAATGAGCCGTACTCATCTCCAGATGATACAACAAATTTAAAAAGAATTGCATTTTTGGATAGCTTATCTGTGGACTATTCACATATGGTGCCAGCACTATTTTTATATAAATGACCATCTGGTTTTGTGGGAGCGGCTCAAATTCACTTCGACATTAACATAACAATTATAGCTGTACAATAGATGTTACGATTCGTTATGGGAGTCGCGGTGGTTCAGTTAGTAAAGGGGATTTTGTATGGCTGAATGGTTAGCATGTGCGCGCTATATCAGAAAGCCTGTCATTGAGTCGACTGACGTGGTTTCGAATCCCTGGTTGTACGGGACAAGGAGTAGTCGGGCCGACTCTACAGCCTTGTGGGTTTTCTCCGGGTGCTCCGGTTTCCTCCCACTGCTAAAGACCCCAACGTGCAAGCGAATTATTGAAATAAAATTAAACCATATGTTAGTTCCGAAATGACCTAGTTTGTGTCGAGTGGATGTTAAATCCATTTCTTTCTCTCTCTCTCTCTCACAATAGATGTTATGATTCATTATAAGAGTCGCTGTGGTTCAGTGAATAAAGATGATAGAACGCTAACAAGGTGGTCTTGGATTCACGCCCAGTGTTGGCTGAGGAAAGCACTCAGATTTTTCTGACGTGGTCCCCCCTGGTGTATGTGGTGCACGATTAAGAGTTTAGGAAGGGACAATGTATATACACGTAAACGAATCCTTGATGGCTGGAATTCGATATTAGAATAATCTTAGTGCCTCTGTCCTGGCAATATTGCCCTCTTAGCACAATGTATGGCACATTCCCATCTTCATACCACCATTTCTTTTCAGATATTTTGTTTTATTCTTTCAAACATGGTAGTCAGTGGTATTCACTTCAACATTCCAAACTCCATAAATTAGGCACATGCTCAAGCTCAGTGAAAGGCTGGTTTGCTAACCAAGAGGTCTCTGGTTCACTCGTGGTTTCGAATCCCTGGTTGTACGTGACAAGGAGTAGGGTCGCCTGTCCAACCGTGTTGGTTTTTGCCAGGTCCTCTGATTTCCTCCCACTGCCAATGACCCTGATGTTCAAAGCGAAATATTGAAATAAAATTGAACGATGTGTTAGTCCCAAAATGACCTAGTTTGTGTTGCAATGGGTATCTGGAAAAAAACAGAGGTCTCATGCAGACATAGACGTTCCCGTAAAAGAACCGATGATATTAATGAAGTCTGTAGGCTCATCCAGAAAAAGAAAAAAAATATGTATTCCAATTTCTTTCAAATGCATAAAACCGTAAACTGATACTTGTAGAAACTTGACGCTCATTATATTATTATTATTTATTATTCATCTTCTATAGCGTATTCATTATATTCTGCGATATTTCTAAGCGCCTAAGTTATAAGAAACATGAAAACACCATTGTAATAGGCATAACAACTCAATAAGCTTGTACTAGAGTTATTAAATTTCATAACCAAATTTGATTTATTATGGGGGGTTGGATGGGCGCGCTGTACCATATGGTCAATCATTGAATCAACTGGCGTGCTTTCGATTCCTCGGTTGTACGTGACAAGGAGTAGGGTCGCCTCTCCAACCTCAGAGGTTTTCTCTCTGTCCTTCGGTTTCCTCCCACTGTTAAAGACCCCAACGCGCAAGCGAATTATTGAACTAAAATTAAACAATATGTTAGTCCCGAAATAAGCTGGTTGGTCAAGTGGATGTAAAACCCCATTTCTTTCTCTGTCTATTGATTTGTTATATGATTGAGGATGTGAAACATTTAAAGTCCTCAACAATTTGAATCTGTGTTCCTCGTGAATACCTTTTAAATATTAGCTTCCTGTTTCTCGCGGAAAAACAATAATATAGAAACAGAAAGTAGTCGTTAACTGTTCTCAAGAGCACTTAGTTCAGATTTTTAAATTTTAAACCTGGTAACCGGTGATCCAAGCCCTTGTGTGTGTGTGTGTGTGTGTGTTATGGAGGTTTTCATATCGTTTTTTCACGATGAATTTGATGTTGACACTCAACTTTCCTTTATTGTTATGGTAAATTGTGAACTCCATTTAAAGTCTGTATGAATGATTATATGAATATGTATGGGGAATATTTTATAAGGTGAATTTAGACCTTTTACTTCATATGTGTGAACATTATCCTGTTTTGTATGACATTTATTTAGTTTAAAATACATGTATACTATAGTTCAACAATAATATTGGTTTGTTATTGTTGATGTCAAATCATCAGTGATACAGCAAAACTACGCCCTTTATACGACCCACGTCTCACCAGTACTTAAGTGCTGGATACGCAAGATTAAATGATAGTCTTGATCTGTTAAAATGGTTAAACACACATCTGCCCATTGTAGGTTTTTCTTTAGGCCTAATAAGTTTACTGAATGACTAATTAGACATTAATTAACTGATCTAGGGCATAATCAATTCTTGATGGCATTGGATTTCTCCAATATTAAATAAACTGGAAAGGTTCAGCAATATTTTGATTTAATTTAAAAATGGAGGTACAAGACTTAGCTTCAAACACCCATTACAGTACGGTAGTTGAAATTATTCCACAGTGACAGGTCATGTTAAGGCTAATACCTTTGCCCGCAATAGAGAAATCTCAATGGAATTTCAAAATTATTCATTACATTATATATTTTCGAACTATTAAACCAAAGAATGGATAGCTCTTAATGTAAATCTTACAAAATTTTTCAAATTATTCATTTTACATTATGTAGGTTTTAACTAAGGTATTATAGCGAGATCTGCTAGTTCTTTTTCAAATCAACCATAATGTATCTTTAAACGTTTGGCCTTATCATATTTTTTATAGACACAATAATATGACAGTCTTTATGTGTCAGAATGTTTTAATGCTTGGTTAAAGGCATGTCCCACACCCAGTTACCCTATAGAACAGTGTCACAATAGTCGAATATCGTCTAAGGTAGCTTTAACACGGACCAAGCTGTTTGTTAATCATTATCTATCCCACCTACTACAGGTTTTAACTAGGGCTAAAAGTTCATATAACTCACTTACTTAAAATAGATATTACCACAGCTCTCTTTATATTAGGAAAACCAATTTAATTTTTCGGTACTTCAGGGTGTTGGTATATAAATAGCCACTTGTTAATATTACAGTAGCCCTTTCATTATACCTGTATTTAGGCCATGTTCATTTGATTTTTTGTTCATCAGGGGCCCGTTTCACAAAATTTTTAATTAAGATAAAAAAATAAAAGAAGAGATAATAGTGGCTATGAAGACCTGGTTATCCCGAATGTCAGTGACTAGTTTCGTTCGTATTGAACTCATCAGACTGGACTGATAGGACTCACGTGTTGGGCGTTTTTATTTATACTATTCCGAAACCCCGGTGGGGTTTCTATGGTTACTAATTGGCGGGGTTACCGGGGTTAACCCCTTGGCGGGGTTTGCGAATATTTTACCGGGGTCGGCAGCTCGCTTACCGGGGTTTGTACAGAGGTTTGACAAAATGGCGGGGTGCCAAATTTGTTACCGGGGTCGCTAAGGCATTTTAGTCAACCTTGACACTCACACAAATAAACTATTTGGTACTGTTCCGTACCTCATCATATTAAACCCCTCGGGCGCCATGTTGAATCACACAGTATTTAACGTTCTAAAACCTAACTTCCGGTACTTCATGGAATCAACGGCAAATCTAAACTTGGGCACTCCAACCATTTTTATTTTTGTTTTAAGATAAAAAAATCCTAACTTTAATAATTTGATTGGGTAATATCAGATTGATTTTAGTGCTTAGCCAATTGAAATTGAAGTAAACACAACAGTTCTATGGATATTAACAATTACTATATTTCTATTAAACTCTTTTTTAATATGTTGAATTACCAAATGCCATTCAAACAGTATAAATTTGAAGTATCTACTAAAATTTGGATTTGATTTTTTGTTCATCAGTTGCCTGTTTCACGAAATTTTAACTAAGATTAAATCCTAATTTTTGTAATTTGATTGGATAATATTAGACTGATTTTAGTGCTTAGCCAATTAAAATTGAAGTATCTGCCAAAATTTGGACTTCATCTTTTAATAGTTAAGATTTTGAGAAACAGGGGCCCAGGGTCTTGATAATAAATAGGCACTTGAAACACTTGAATTAATAAGATTTCATTATTAGAATTTTAGCATTAAAAGATTTTGAATCGCACATCCAAGTAGTTTGGGTTTTTGGATTAGTTTTTTCCCAGAAGTAACAAGAACCAAAATTTTAACAGGCCCCAAGTTCACAAAGCATTCTCAGACTTAAGTTGAGAATTTGCTCAACTTTCAATCACGGTTTATGAGAAATATCTTTGATACAGAAACACAAAGGTTTGCACATAGTTTCTTATTCGTGTATTTGATACATTAAAACAACAAAATTAATATAAAGGGCTATATTTTAGTTAAAATAAGGCGAACAATTTTGATTGAGTAAATTCTCAACTTAAGTCTGAGAATGCTTTGTGCAGGTCTTCCTGAAATACAGAAAATCAGAATGGTGTGGCCTTACCTGTAGTTATACATACATGTCAGCTTTAATCTTTATTAGATGACCTCTGACCTTCAACTGTACTTTTACAATATTATGTATACAAGTAAAAGTCCCTGTCTTGATAAAAACCAGCCAACATAATTATGTGAATAAATACACATGTAATAATCAAAATGTCTTTGAAGTACCAGTAATGTTTTAAATTTTTCCTAAGTTGAGAAAAAATGAACTCTACTTCTGTTAAAGTCTGTGAGTAAGCTATGAGAGAAATTTTGCAGGACAGCACCTATACTGCTTACTATTATATTGAATTCCAACCTCAGTTTTTTGTATCCATCCGAAAGACTAGACACTACTTTTACAATATAATATATTATAAGTCTTGTTTTGATTTGATAAACCGGTCCTAATGAATATGTGAATAATAATCAAAACCTCTTCGGAATCAATGATTTTGCTATATTTTTTTTTAATTTTAATTTTGAAGAAGAATCTTGGCCCCAAGGGCTACAGTACTCATCTTGTTGATAAGAAAATATAACATAAAATCATTTTCATCTTTAATAATATGGCCATGTGGAAGCCATGGTTGGTAAGTGAGTAAGACGCTGGCTCGCTAGCTTGTAGATTCACTACCAGTGTTGGCCGAGAATTTCCTTAGTGTTTTCCGGCGTGGTTCCCCCTTGTCAGTGGTGCAGGACAGAGGGTCTGACAAGGACTGCTGTCAAGTCATTCGGATGGGATAAAAAAGATCTATTGGCAATTGGAATTCAATATAAGAGTGCTGCAGTTCAGGCAAGATTGCCTTCATAGCACACTACATGTATGGCTTATGCTGTCTTCATTAGCCCAGTCGGAGCAGAACAATAGGACTTTAAACCCCAATTTCATTTCTATAATAATTTTACAATAATCGTGTGTTACTCGTTAACCTATTGTAACCTAGGAGAATTATTCCCTATTGTGTTTATTTCACCTTAAGATAAGATTTTTTCTCATGAGAGCCCCGTTTCCTCATCTGTCCATCTGTATGCTAATTCGTCTATTCAGGGAATTCAGAGGCCATCTGCTAAAACACTTCATTATTTTTGGACTATTCAAGTTTTATTGTATGATTGTAAAATATTGAATATTTAGTAAAATGATCAAATTATTACAAGAGACACAGACTTTGGGATTCCCAGTATTTTTAAAGTGAGCATTTTAAAAAAAATATTTATAATATAAATAGACATTTTGTTTTGGCATACTTCATTCATTGTGAAAGCCTGCATGAAAATTTTCATTAAAAACAAAATGTTAACTTTTATGTGGGTGTTTGTAACAGGATGCATTTAGAAACTAAACAGTTTAAAAAAAAATTCAATTTTAATTCAGCATTTTCAAAAGGATTTAATTTTAATTCAACATTTTCAAAAATTTCAATTTTAATACAGCATTTTCCGGTGTGAAATCTTGTTTGAAAATTTTCTGTTAATAAAAATTTTTTATCTTTAAATGGTATTTTAGTATCTTCTTTGATTGGCATTTAGTAATTGAACATATAACACAAGGTACAATTTTATGGATACACAATTACTGAGTTTGATACTAAGCGACGTTTCGACGAGGATACTCTCGTCTTTATAAATGCTTGATAAAGACGAGAGTATCCTCGTCGAAACGTCGCTTAGTATCAAACTCAGTAATTGTGTATCCATAAAATTGTACCTTGTGGTATTTTAGTAACTGAATAGAGTAATAGACTATAACACATACTTATGCAAAACAGTGTCTAGATTACTTTGGTGATGTTTTGAAAGTAAACATTTTAAAAATTATGGATATTGTGGCAATAAAAATTGTATTATAGAATTATTCATGGTGAGCTTAGGCTTAGCATAATAATACTATAACATATACTATACTTCTTATTCTCTCAACGTTATCAAATTTAATATATTAGTTGCATAATGATGAATATGTGTAATTTAAATTTAATATTTTAATAAAGATGGTCCATGCATTATTTATTAATAGTTTAGAAGATTCATTTTTATACGCCCACATTGAAATGTGGTCGTATATTGTCGTCGCCCCCGTCCGTCCGTCCGTCGGTCCGGTGTCCACAATTGCTTGTGGACGCTCTAGAGGCTAAAGTTAATATCCGATTGACTTTAAATTGATACACAGTGTTAAAGGTCATGAGACAAAGAAGCCTATTGTTTTTCAGCGATTTCCGATAATAACTACCAGAGTTATGGCCCTTGATCACTTCAAAAAATCTTGTGGACGCTCTAGAGGCCAAAGTTAATATTCGATTGGCTTTAAATTTATACACAGTGTTTAAGGTCATAAGACGAAGAAGCCTATTGATTTTCAGCGATTTCCGATAATTAGTGACAGAGTTATGGCCCTTGATCACTTCAAAAAATCTTGTGGACGCTCTAAAAGCCAAAATTAATATCCGATTGACTTTAAATTTATACACAGTGTTTAAGGTCATAAGACGAAAAATCCTATTGATTTTCAGCGATTTCCGATAATTAGTGCCAGAGTTATGGCCCTTGATCACTTCAAAAAATCTTGTGGACGCTCTAAAAGCCAAAGTTAATATCGGATTGACTTTAAATTTATACACTGTGTTTAAGGTCATAAGACAAAGAAGCCTATTGATTTTCAGCGATTTCCGATAATTAGTGCCAGAGTTATGGCCCTTGATCACTTCAAAAAATCTTGTGGACGCTCTAGAGGCCAAAGTTGATATCCGATTGACTTCAAATTTATACAGAGTGTTTAAGGTCATGAGATGAAGAATCCTATTGATTTTCAGCGATTTCCGATAATTAGTGCCAGAGTTATGGCCCTTGATCACTTCAAAAAATCCTGTGGACACTCTAGAGGCCAAAGTTAATATCCGATTGACTTTAAATTTATATACAGTGCCTAAGATCATGAGATGAAGAAGTCTTTATTTTCAGCGATTTCCGATAATTACTGCCAGAGTTATGGCCCTTGATCACTTCAAAAAATCTTGTGGATGCTCTAGAGGCCAAAGTTAATATCCGATTGACTTCAAATTTATACATACATGTAGTGTTTACAGTCATGAGACTAAGACGACTTTAAATTTACACACAGTGGTTAAGGTCATGAGAGGAAGAAGTCTATTGATTTTCAGAGATTTCAAATAATTGCTTCCTTGGTAACTTCAAAAAATCTTGTGACGCTATAGAGGCCAAACTTATCAGATTGATACTAGTGCTGGCACGATAAATCGGTGAATCGATGTATCGCGATTCACCGTCTCACGATACCTGTATTGAATCGCGGGATGCCGAATCGATTTTTCACGATTCTTTTTTGATTTTTATCAACTATATTATGAACTTTAAAAACTTTAAATTATATCCTCAACCCTAAACTTTATTTGAAACAATGACACTTCACAAAACGATGTCCAGTAGTCTTGACATGTGTGTTACTATAAATAGCGCACACCCGTAATTACCGTTAGTTTCGTAGGTTAAGATTAACAACATTTTAACATCTTTTCGTTTTGTTTACGAATTGTAAAGTTTGTTATAAGGCTTAGTTAATAAAACATACATATTTGAATACATAAAACAACATTTTACTCTCGAATTTTATAAATTTAGAACGTAAATATAATATATAGTAGCTCATGTAAAAATCAAAATGGCGGTAAACACAGTCGCAATAACAAATCCTCCAGCAAAATATAAATCTAAAGTTTGGGAACATTTTGGGTTTTTAAAGGGTGACACAACGAAAGTTGTTTGTAGAATATGCAAAACTATTCTAAAATATTGTGGTTATACAACCAATCTCATCATTCACTTGACAAGACACCATGGTGTCCATAGTGGCGACTGTCTTCTTGTCTACTCAAAGTTCGTCTGCTAGGATTAGAGTTTACTACTAAATAGTAGGCCTAATCAAGTTTATTTATTTCCTGGTTTTAGTGACTTCATTAAAAACACAATCACATATTTAATTTGTTGTTTTATTGATAAATCTATGACCTAGTTATGAATCGCGATATGTATCGTATCGTGGTACATGAATCGCAATACGTATCGTATCGTGACTGCAGTCGCAATACCCAGCACTAATTGATACACAGAGTTTAAGGTGTTGAAACGAACAAGTATTTTGATTTTCAATGAATTTTGATAACTGAACAACTAAATTCATGATATTAAATGTTTCATGTATATACTAATTGTTAGCGTGGGGTATAACTTTATAAAAAGCAATCAAATTCTAATGATTTTCTGATAATTACATAATGAGTTGTTACTCTTAATCAGTTTTTAGTGTGTTACAAATGTTTCATTACCGAAAAAAGTAAAAATATGCGATAACCCTTGTTGACTGCCCAGACGATTTAGCTGCTGTGGGCGTATGTTTCGTTGCCTGGCAACCTATCTTTTAATAGTTAAATAAAGATGCGTTATTTAATAGTTTAATAAACATGCATTATTTTACAGTTTGATAAAGTTGCATCATTTAATCGTTTAATAACCATGCATTATTTAATAGTTTAATAAACCTTTAATAATTTAATGAAGATGCATTATTTAATAGTTTAATAAAGATGCACTATTTAATAGTTAAATGACAATGCATTATTTAATAGTTCAATAAAGATGCACTATTAAATAGTTTAATGAAGAAGCTTTATTTGATAGTTTAATGAAGATGCATTATTTAATAAAGATGCAATATTTAATATTTTAATCAATATTTAATAGTTTAATGAAGATGCATTATTTGATAGTTTAATAAACATGGGTTATTTAATAGTTTAATGAAGATGCATTGTTTAATAAAGTAATTAAAGATGCAATATTTAATAGTTTAATGAAGATGCATTATTTAATAGTTTAATGAAGACACATTATTTAATAGTTCAATAAACATGGGTTATTTAATAGGTTAATAAAGATGCATTATTTAATAGTTTAAGGAATATTTTTAATAGTTTAATAAACATGGGTTATTTAATAATTTAATGAAGACGCATTATTTAATAGTTTAATGAAGATGCATTATTTAATAAAGATGCAATATTTAATAGTTTAATAAAGATGCATTATTGAATAAAATGCATTATTTAATAGTTTAATAAAGATGCATTATTTAATAAAGATGCAATATTTAATGATTTAATGATGATGCATTATTTGATAGTTTAATGAAGATGCATTATTTTATGAAGATGCAATATTTAATAGTTTAATAAAGAGGCATTATTTGATTGTTTAATAAAGATGCATTATTTAGAGCTAAATTATGACATAGACCAATCATGTGGTTGTGGCCTTACAGGGTCGTCGTTAAATGATTTAATTTAAAAATGGATAATCAAGACTTTGTTGGATGGCCAAATGGTTAGCACATGCGCATTGTATCAAATAAACTGTCATCATTGAGTCAACTGGAGTGGTTTCGATTCCCCGGTTGTATGTGACAAGTAGGATGGCCTGTCCAACCTCTTGGGTTTTCTCCAGGTCCTCCGGTTTCCTTGTTTTCTCCCACTGGTAAACAGCCTACACACAAATGAATTATTGAAATTAAAATTGAACCATATGTTAGTCCTGAAATGACCTAGTCTGTGTCAAGTGGATGTAAACTCTCTTTCTCTCTCTCGCTCTCTTTCTCTCTCCATTCCTTACTAGTCAATCAATAGATCTGTGTAACCAGAGACCTAATCCACTGTGAGAAAAGGCCAAGATCTTTAACATGTAGTCCCATAGATTTAATTAACCCTTGACCTTCAACCCCAGGTCTATTGAAAGGTGTGAAACTGTTAAAATGAGGGAACCTGATTATGGTGTCTATAGATTGGAAGTCAGTGTCAGTCTATGATGAATCAGTTAGAGTTAATTCTCCTGAGAAATGAATGAATGGAATGAAATTCTAATGTGTCACCCACAGTTCTGTCCATGGCACGCCAAGAACTCACCGTGACATTGGCTAATCCCTCACTTTAACCAGAACGCCAACTCTTCCAGAATTAGTGTAGTAAAAACAAATAAAACAAAATTTTGAAGAATAAAGAACTAAACGCAATATGATCTGGGTTTAAATCGATTGCGGCTGAGCTAATGTTGATGTGATTCACACAAGGAATGAATGAATGAATGAATGAATGAATGAATGAATGAATGAAATGAATGAATGAAATTGGATTTAACATCATACTTTACTGCACTGATTGGTCTAATGAAAATGGGATTCCCATGAGGAAACTGAAACTATGAAAGTGCAAACATTTACGATTTGATTAATTAGTCCAGTTGAGTCTAATAATGTAGTCTTGATTGTCACTGCTACTGTAGTATGGTAAGAAAGAATAGTCTCCACTGGCAATAGTGCTTACGTCTGTTGAAAATCCCACAATCCATCTGATAATCAAGAGATTATATAGGCATATGAATAAATGTCTGATTGATGATTTATATGACATACAAGGCCAAACAGAAGAACTGCAAAAGGCTGATTGATTTAGCATGGGCAAAATCTGCCTATTGCAGGTCTTTGTTTAGGCCTGAAATGTTATAAAAACTATTAATTAGACATTAATTAACTTATCCAGGCCATAATCTGTCTATTGCAGGTCTTTCTTTAGGCCGTTAATTATTAATTAACATGACCAGATCATAAATCACCTCTTGATGTCACCTGTACAACCTCGTGGGTTTTCTCCTGGTCCTCCAGTTTCCTCCCACTGCTAAAGACTGCTACGTGCAAGCGAATTATTGAAATAAAATTAAACCATATGTTAGTCCCGAAATTACCTAGTTTGTGTCGTGTGGACATTAAATCCCATTTCTCTCTTTCTCTTGATGCCATGGGATGGCTCTGATTTTAAGTAGATTAGAACAATTCTGTCATAATGATTTAATTTAAGAATGGATAACCAAGACATTGTTTATTATCTTAACAATGGTAGCAATGACAATCAAGGCTACATTGCTGAGATTTAAGCAGAGAGAGAGAGAAATGGGGTGTAACGTCCACTCGACACAAACTAGGTCATTTTGGGACTAACATATGGTTTCTTTTTTATTTCAATAATTGGCTTGCGCGTAGGGGTCTTTAGCAGTGGGAGGAAACCAGAGTGCCCGGAGGAAAACCACGAGGTTGAAGATTTTAGTATTTTGCCTGAAATTTTCCATATATTCTCTTTTCGTTACCTATTATAGCGAGAACTGTCAGCTCTTTTTACCCCTTTTATTTGGTAAAAGATAAATTGGGCTTAATTTACCGCTGTTCTTGAATTTTCAGTGGTTCTAACAATATTGTAGCAATTACAAATGTAGGCATTTGTAGAAAGATAATGTTGATATGATCCTGTGACAAGTTTACAGTCGTTCGTTTGAATTCTTTGAACCAATGAAAAAAGCCTGTTCAGTGCATGTTAAACATAACATGAGCATTATGGTTGTAAAAAGCGACGTGTTAATTCAAACTCCGTTTAATATTATAATAGATGGCAGGACCGAAAAAACAAAGATTTTCGTTTGATGTTTAATTTTAACAGGGACTGTTACAAGCGTAAAACATCGTTAGGATATTGATCACACATAGTGGATCAAAAACAGAGACATTTTAATGGTCCAAACAAACAAAAAATGACACATGAAGTTAGTGTGCTACATTAATTTTGTAGATAGAGTTATTAATTGTTATTTCTCTACGGAGTTGTGGCTGAATATCGCAGACATTTACAAAAGATGTTATTATTGTGGCTATGATCTTCAGGCTGGATATCAGAGACATTTACAAGAGATGCTGTTATTTTTACTATGATCTTCAGGCTGGATATCAGATGTTATTATTGTTGCTATGATCTTCAGGCTGGATATCAGAGACATTTACAAGAGATGTTATTATTGTTACTATTAATACTCTGATCGTCAGGCTGGATATGGCGTATGCCCGTCTTTATTAGCCCAGTGAGAGCAGACAAATAGAAAGCTGAACCCAATTTCATGTTATTTCGTTTGGGTGGATAAACGTTTAACACATGTGCTTTAAATCATTCAGTCATTGTTTTTTAAGGCGAGTGATCGCTCTCGAGCGCCTACAGCTCACCTGAATCTCGACCGAGGGGAGTTTTTTTTCCCTCCCCTTAAAATTGAAAATCACTCTCCTTTACAAAGTCATTGGGGTTTATTAACATTTATCTACCAATCACTCTCCTTAATATCAGATCACTCTTCTTAATTTCTAAATCACTCTCCTTAATTTCCAAAGCATTCCTCTTATCGAAACTGGGAGAACCTTTTAGGAGAGCCATTTTTTTCAATTTGTTGATTGAGGGGAGCTTTTTTTGGCTCTCCTCTGAAATACAAAAAACAGCGACTGTCATTGTGTCTGCCATTGAATCAAGTGGTGTGGTTTCGATTCACAGCCTATAAGGGGGGGTTGGGAAGGCCTAGTGGTCTAGAGTGCTGCGCTTTGACCTATAGCTGGACGGTCACCTCTGGCTTGCGGCTGTCGTTTCGATCCCTGGCGTGAGCATATGTGGCATGGAGATAGGGGCACCTTCTCAACCTCGTGGGCACTCCGGTTTCCTCCCACTGCTAAAGACCCCTACGCGCAAGCAAATTAGTGAAATAAAATTAAACCATGTTAGTCCCAAAATGACCTAGTTTGTGTCGAGTGGAGGTTAAACCCCACATCCTTCTCTCTCTCATAGCCTATAAGTGACAAGAGGTAAAGTCACCAGTGCCCTCTGGTTTCCTTATACTGTTAAAGACCCCTACACGCAGGCAAATTAATTGAAATAAAAGTAGACCAATGTTTGTCCCGAAATGACCTAGTTTGTATCAAATGTACAATGTTAAACCTCTCTCTCTCCTTCTTTTATCTCTCTCTCTCTCTCTCTCTCTCTCTCTCTCTCTCTATAAATATCTTAGAGTGGTAATTTGAAACCCGGATTTCAAAAATTTTATTACTTAGAGACAAGTTTAAATTTTGTAAACATCTTATTCAAATTTCCAGCCCTATTAGTAATATCATTGATGAGTATGTAGTAATTTAATATCCTTGTATAACATTCATAACAACACAACTTTATTATACTATTTTTATTCCTTGAATGACATTCAGAAGTAGAGGTATAACTTTCATAACAACTTTATTATACTATTCCTTGCTTGAAGGAGATTGACCTCTAACTCAATATTTACGTAACATTCGAAATTAAAAACCTAAATTAAACTTCAATATTGGTCCATTTCAATCAATATTGATGTTGTTTGTCCCAATATTCAATATTCAAGAAACAATGAACATTTGATTGTCAGTTCATGTGTCGTAAACCCTATGATTTCGAGCACCATTTGTAATGAACAAAGAAAAACATAATCCTACAATACAATGCAGAAGCAATTTTGGTTGTAATGGCTGATTCGCAAAGGACAAAATAATAATAAAGAAAACATGTAAAATGGTCAAAGCAGGTGTAAACGATTGTTTTTCAATTCATGTTTTTCATGGAACTTGGCTGATTAGAAATGACAATAAATTTGTATTAAAAAAAAAATGAATATAAATCACTTTATTACATTCATGTGCTTATAGACCCATTTTCGTTATTTTAAGGTTCAGGCCCCTTGTGCACATTGGCGTGCACATAAAACATCCCTTGGCAGTTGGAGTTTGATATAAGAGTAGGCTGTAGCGCCGCTGCCCAGGCAAAATTTCCCTCATAGCACACTGTATGACGTGTGCCTGTCTTCATTAGCTCAGTTTAGAAGCAAAAAAGTAGGACATTAAACCCCATTCCATTTCATTCCACAAATAGAGCCATGTGCCCTTCAATAAAGAAATGAAATGAAATGGGGTTTAACGTCCTACTCTTCTGCACCTGACCTGGGCTAATGGAAGACGGGCATACGCCATACAGTGTGCTATGAGGGAAATTTTGCCCGGGCAGCGGTGCTACGGCCTACTCTTATATCGAATTCCAACTGCCAAGGGATCTTTTACGTGCACGCCAATGTGTACACAGGACCTCGGTTTTTCGTCCCATCCAAATGACTAGGCAGCTGTCCTTGTCAGGCCCTCCTTCTGCATCACTGACAAGGGGAAACCACGCCTGAAAATCGATATGAACTTTCTCGGCCAATGCAGGGATCGAATCCTTCAAGACGAGCAAGCTTTAGGCGTTATTTGCATTTTCACTAAATTATCGAATTTCTCGCGCCTAAATATGTACTCAGATTTATTTTTTATAATTTTAAAATATGTCTAAAAGCACATTAAGGTGTAAAGTTTCGAGGTGTAGACATTTTGGCCACTGCAAAGAGAGTCTAGTACCAAGAAAATATTCATTTGCAGTGAGTCGACCAGGAAATTTAGGGGCCAGTTATACTCATTCGACGCTACTTTTCGACCAATCAGAATGCAAGAAATTTGCATTTTGGGCTACAATGTATCATGAATGTATATAAAGTGATTTAAATTCAATTTTATGAAAACCAGATCAAAATACTAACACTAGATAAGCACCCGGATTAAGTTGGTTTTAAACTAGGCCCATCATATTTCTCCACTATCAATGGAAAATGGGGGCGTTTTGTTATGCTTGATCAAATTTCAATTTATCATAACTTTGTAAATGCTGAACGCTCAGTTGAACCAATATTGAGCTGATATTCCTATTAGAGATTAAACTTCAAACAATGATGTTTGAAGTGTTTAAAGATTCATTATGGCACATTAGTCGTTGCCAGTTCTCAATGTAACATGAATATTCTGACAATTTTAGTGAAATTACTTCACTCTAATCCGAGAAATACTCATTTAAAGATACGTTATGGGAGACTAGGGAAAGAGCAGACAATTCTCACTGTAATACATGTAGTTAAATAATAAATAATGCAACAGGAGTATTCTGACAATTTTAGTGAAATTAGGCTACTTCACTCTTAGCCGAGAAATACTCATTTTACAAACGTTGTAGCCTCGATTGTCTTGATTATCCATTTTTGCGTTTCATCATCAATGGCAGTTGAACGGGAGATCGGCTTCAAATCTAATGAAAATCGGAAGCTTCGGATGGCCTCCAGAGCTGATTATTGTTTGGATAAGTTAATTAATGTCTAATTAATAATTTGGGGGGTTGGATGGCCGAATGGTAGTCTGCGCGCGCTGTATCATCATAAGGCCTGCCATTGAGTCAACTGGCGTGCTTTCAAATCCCCGGTTGTACGTGGCAAGGACTAGGGTCGCCTGTTAAACCTCGTGGGTTTTCTCCGGGTGCTCTGGTTTCCGCCCACTGCTAAAGACCCCTACGCGCAAGCGAATTATTGAAATAAAATTAAACCATATGTTAGTCATGAAATGACCTAGTTTGTGTCAAGTGGACGTTAAACCCCATTTAGTTTGTGTTTTCTACGTGCAAGCTAATTATTGAAATAGAATTAAACAATATGTTAGTCCGGAAACAACCTAGTATGTGTTGAGTAGACATTAAACCCAATTTTTCTCCTTAGTTTACTTCATGCAACATTTTAGTATTCTTACAATACTTGTGGGTTGCCTGTGGGAATTGAAAGACAGCCAGCCTCATCTCACAAACCTTCCCATTGTTCAAGTTGTGTAGTTGGCTGTTGTTAGGTTTAATCCTAGCTTTAAGAAGGACTTGAAGTGCCTTTCATACAAGGCTTCAGGTTTCTCTTACTGATGTTTAAAACTTGGCTCATGCAGAACATACCAGTGTAACATCGTTGTTTACCTCAACAATCACACCCCAAAAAAATATGAACCTCAAAATAAACCAAAATATTTAACGTCAACAGATCACACGCTTGTCTTGTCTTCGCATCAAATGTCACTATTTATCTTATATTCCAAGAAGAAAAACCTTTTATATAGTTATATAGATATTAAAATCACTATATCCTTTATTACTTATTGGACTAAGGAGTACCCAAAGTATTGTTTTTGTTGGTTGGAGTTTGCTCGACATTGTCTGAAACATAGGGGTTGGGTGGCCGGATGGTTTAACATGTGCGTGTTGGATTACAAGATGTGTGATTGAGTCAAATGGCTTGTACATGACAATTAATTTGGTTGCCTTTCTAACCTTGTTGGTTTGCTCTTGGGTCTCCCGTTTTCTTCCCACTGCCTAAGACCTCAACATGCAAGTGAATTATTAAAATGAAATTAAACCATAAGTTAGTCCCGAAATTACCTAGTTTGTGTCGAGTGGACATTAAACCCATTTCTCTTTCTCTTGTCTGACCATGTTTAGGAAATTTATTTCCTGGTTACAGCTTTTGATTACACAGACAGTTTTGTTTTGTTTAATAGCCTATAAGACTTGAAATAATTAATCCCTTAATTCAGACTAGTCCAGTATATTGGTGTATAAAATTGAGATATTGCTAAAATGAAAAAAAGCTATGCAATCATAGTTTTTTGAGACATATCAACCATGCATTAAATTGATGTTGAATTTTATGCAGGTTTAGTCCCGAAATGACCTAGTTGTGTCGAGTGGACGTTAAACCCCATTTCTCTCTCTCTCTCTCTTTTATGCAGGTTTTTATTAGTCTAAGCAATCTTTTTTAAACCGTCAGTTGACAAGCTCTGTACAACCCCTGTGAGTGAGCTGTGTACCTTTCATAGTAAATTTGATATGAGGTATATTATTATTGATGTATGGTATATTGTTATTGACTGGCGGTATACTGTTATTCATGTTTGGTATATTATCGATCGGTGGTATACAGTTATTGACTTGTGGTCGATTATTATTGATGTTTGGTATATTGTTATTGATGTGGTGTATATTGTTACTGCTGTACGGTATATTATTATTGATGTGGGGTATAATGTTACTTATGTGTTATATATTATTATAGATATGCGGAATATTTTTATTGATGTGGTGTATATGGTTATTTTTGTATGATATATTGTCCTTCATGTGTGGTGTATTGTTATTGATGTGGGGTATATTGTTATTGATGTTGGATTATAGTTATTGATGTTGGATTATTGTTATTGATGTGTGCTATATTGTTACTGTTGTATGGTATATTGTTATTGACCTCTTGTATATTGTTATTGACTTCTGGATTCCTCTGGTATATTATTATTGATGTGTGATATATTGTTATTGGTGTATGGGATATATTGTTATTGATGTGGGCGGGGGTATTGTTATTTATGTGTGATATATTGTTATTGGTGTATGGGATATATTGCTATTGATGTGGGGTATATTGTTATTGATGTGGGGTATATTGTTATTTATGTGTGATATATTGTTATTGGTGTATGGTATATTGTTATTGATGTGTTTAATATATTATATAATTTCAGGATGATCTAGTAGGAAAGAGTATATATAATATAATACATGTTGGTGATCATGCCCAGTTCAGTAATAATTTATTACCCATGTCATTGGGTAAGTATATGAAGTTCTAATCTAGTTGTTGTTACTTAACAATGTTACATGGGTATCATTCAATATCAAATCTTTAAAAATTTGTAAAATCTTTTAAAATCGCCCCAAATCATCTAATTTGTACTTGTGTCCAGTTTAAAGCCCTTGAACACTCTCAAGACCAAATTTATCAAGACCATAAGGTTACCATATGTGTGCTGCATCATAAAGCCTGTCATTTAGTCAACTGGCATGATTCCCATGTTGTACGTGACACGGAGTAGGTGCACCTGTCAACCTTGTGAGTTTTCTCTGGGTCCTCTGATAATCTCCCACTGCTTAAGACCGCTACCCATAAGCCTAGTTTGTGTTGATAGTATGTTAAACTCCAAATCAATCTCTCTTTATTAGACAGAGTTCACGGCATATTATCTTTGTGTTTAATTTCTAAATGTAATAACAGATATTTCGTTTCTTGCAGGTAATAATTTAAGATTTTCCAATGATAATTCAATTAATAATAAAGCCAAGAATTTTAACTGTAGAATGCTTATAAAACCCCCAAGTAAGTAGAAATAAATTTTAATTTGGATGGTTTTAATAGAGATTGTCTACCATGTTGGTTTTAATCCCCCGTGAGCTTTGGGGGGATACTTGATTAAGCGTTGCAGAATTGAATTCTCCCAATCCCCAAAATTGAGACAGTTGAGTGAAAATGAGGATTTGAGGCTACAACGCATGTTTCGACTGAATAAGAAAATATCTCAACCAACCGTGACAGCTGAAACATTTTCGTTGTATTAATTACATCACAATTCTACTCAACCCACCTCTGATGGGCGGGACTGGCAGAGCTGTGACGGCACTAAATTCCATTCCAGTTGATTGCAATTCTGTCATATGGGAAAGTTTCTCAAAATTTTCCATTCTGGTGCAAGACAGAAGCATGAAAATCTGGCCCCAGTTTCAGAAAGTATTCTCACACTTAAGTTAAGAATTATCTCAAAATTGTTTGCCTTATTTTATCTAAAATATGGCCCTTTATAAAACTTCTATTGTTTTAATGTATCAAATACATCAATAAGAAACTATGTGCAAAGTTAAGTAAATTCTTAACCCTTTGAACACTGACTATACATGAAGTGTTGCACGTCCCTCCCTGGATTTACAGGACGTCATATTAATTATGACGTCAACGTAATTGGAGCTTGACACGCCCCAAGCCGCAAAACCGACATTTCGGGTATATGCGATACAACTTCAAGCCGGTTTTGCGGCATTTCGGGTTCTAAGGGTTAACTTAAACCTGAGAATGCTTTGTGAAACCAGGAGTTGGATGGCCGAATGGTTAGCATGTGCGTGCTGTATCATAAGGCCTGTCATTGAGTCAACTAGTGTGGTTTCAAATCCCTGGGTCGTAGGAGTAGGGTGGTCTGTCCAACCTCGCGGGTTTTCTCAGGTTTCCACCCACTGCTAACGATCCTTAGACGCAAGCGAATTATTGAAATAAAATTAAACCATATGTTAGTCCTGAAATGACATAGTTTGTGTCAAGTGGACACTTTAAACCCCATTTCTCTCTCTCTCGCTTATGAAATCGGGGCCTAAAGTATTATAAATGTATATACCAGGCAAAATTTCTCCCATAGCATACAGTATAGTGTATGCACATCTTCATTAGCCCAGTAGAAGCATGTTATGGCTTAGTGGTTGGTGTTGTTTAAACATTTGTTTGAGAACCAGGTCCAAGGAAGTACAGCCAGTTTATCACTCTGGGACCCATTTCATTCAGCCCAGTTGGCGCAGTTTGTATTGAGTGGACTTTGTAAACCCCTTTTCTCTTTTTCTTTCTATATATGTGTATATTATTTTTGTGGGTGATGAAGATAACGATTATTAATTATTGCTCTCGGGTCCATTTCATTTATCCCAGTTGGTGCAATTTATGTTGAGTGGACTTTAAAACCCCATTTCCCTTTCTTTCTATATTGTGTATGTTTGTTATTTTTGTAGGTGATGAAGATAACGATATTGAATTAAAATCCTACGTGTGGCAATATGAAAGCATGCAGATTACAGCCGTATTACAACCATATCTAGGTGAAAAATTCTCAGAATCATATGGTGAATCAGGTATGTTGTTGTACTTTGTGTTTAACGTCCGCTTCCACTGAAGGTGATATTGCAGACAAGTTTAGATGTTAAAGTCTTTCGTTGAGGCAGTCAAATGATTTACAATAATTTGCAGCTTATACATGACAAGGAGCAGGATCCTTTATCATACCTTGTTATTATATATTTCATTCCATAGAAATTACCACACAAATTTTTATTTAATATTAACTAAAATCTCTTTGATTTCAATCTAATCATAAAAACGGTACGTACGCATAATAATAACTTATTAGATTTATATCATGCCAAAACCCAGTCCAGCTGCAGCAGCTGTGCTCGGGTGCATTTACAAAGATATATATTTTATACCAATAAAATAAAAACATAAAATTGATATAAATGATAAAATTTATGTGTAATAAGAGAAAAGAAAATTAATGTGTGATAAGAGAAAAGAAAATTAATAAAATGTAAATAGAAATAATAAATTTAAACTAAGTACAAGTTTATGGATAACAATAGTCTTAGTCACCCAGAACCTCGTAGACTTGAACTTACAGAGGATCTGGACCCTGTCGTATACAGTAACAGGACAATCTAGCCCATGACCGAGATGCTCAAATGTTGACAACCTATCCCAGACTAATATTTGTAGGGGCACCTGCCTAACCTCATGAGTTGCAGGGTCGCCTATCCAACCTTGTGGGTTTTCCTCGGATCCTCGGGTTTCCCACTGAGACAAAGATCCCAATGTGCAAGCGAATTATTGAAATAAAATTAAACCATATGTTATTCCCGAAATGACCTAGTTTGTGTCGAGTGGACGTTAAACCCCATTTCTCTCTCTCTCTCTCTCTCTCTCTCTCTCTCTCTCTCTCTTGTATTATAGAGGAGACCAGAAATAAGCTCCCCTCACCAAATTGAGAAAATCACTCCCCTAAAAAAAAAAGCTCTGTCAGTTTCGATAAGATGATTGATCTAAAAATTAAGGAGACTGCTTTTAATGTTGTTATTATTTTGTATTTTCAGAAAATCAGACGTGTTTAGTTTGTATCTCACGTCTACTGCCTTTAACTGAGAAGGCCAACATGATGATAGGTATCGAACAATTTACTACAAAACAAGATCTTAGTGGAAAAATACTTGCTTATGACTCCAGGTAAAACATTTCTAATCGACAGTTGATATTTTGAGTCTGCTGTCTGAATTAAATATTTGCTTATGGCTCCTGGTTAAAGGACAATATTGGTGTCAGTCATTATCACATATGATAGAACTAGTTCCAAATATAATTTTAAAATAGAGATCACTGCGAAAGAGATGTGTAATGAAGATTTCAAGAAACAGAAGTGATCTCTGTGTAAAAACTATATTTGGAACGTGTTTAACCAGTTCTATCACTTATGTGATAATGACGGATACCAATATTGTCCTTTAGATATTTGCTTATGGACTTTAGCTTAAACATTTTTAATCGAATTTAATCAACCATTGATATTTTATTTTTTGAATTAAACATACATTATGCAAGAGCTAAATCTGCCAATTGCAGGTTTTTGGTTAGGCCTTAAAACAGGCTCATAAACATTCATGAAATTGTGAAAATTTATCACCTTTATCACCTTTATTGTAGAATCTTGTTAAACATACATTATGCAATCTTGAGCTAATTCTGCCAATTGCAGATCTTTCTTTAAGGCCCCCGCACACGAGCGCATTTTGCGTACGCATTTAGCGCGGCGCTAAATGCGTACGCATTTGGCGCAGAAATACGGCGCCCGCACACGAGCCAAAAACGACGCTGCGCGAAAGCCGTGAGTGAATCGTGAAATGGCAGCCGTGAGTGAATCGTCGTCATCGTCATCGGAAGATAAAGAAACAGCCCTTGCAGTGTTACTTCTGCCATAAATCGACAATTTTATCATATAAAACTGCGTTACTGACGAACTCACTGGGTGCCGCCATTTTGCAGTAGTGATGACGCATATGCATTGACGACGAATGAAACGCAAATAGCGCTGAGTTGCCCGCACACGAGAGCGCAGTTGGCGCTGCTTCAAAAAATATCAAACATGACAGATATTTGGCGAACGTCAAAATGCGCTCGAAAATATACCCCCGCACACGAGCCGAAAATGACGCCATTTGCGTACGCAGTTTTCGGCTCGTGTGCGGGGGCCTTTAGGTCTTAAATGTTATCTAAATTGTTAATTAGACATTTATTAACTTATCCACACCATAATCAACTCTCTGTGTCATCGCTAGCCTGCAATGTTTACTGGGTTAGAACTCGGGTCTGCTGATGATAAATCAAAAAATGTATAGTAGAGACTAGGTTTTTTATCGTCCCAACTTTAGTTATGATGATCAAGACTAGGCCCAACATTCAATTGCTAATATTTCAGTTCAGAGTGGATGAATTTAACTGAAATGTTCAGCAATCTCCATTTGCATCATCTAGAGTGAGAGCTCTTTATATAATCGGTGGGGGGGGGGAATGGCCAAATGGTTAGCACGTGCGTGCTGTATCATAAAGCCTGTCATTGAGTCAACTGGCGTGGTTATGAATCCTCGGTTGTACGTGACAAGGAGAAGTGTCGTCTGTCGAACGACAGGGTTATTACCACCCACTGCAATAACCCTTAAGCGCAAGCGAATTATTGAAATAAAATTAAACCATATGTTAGTCTCGAAATGACCTAGTTTGTGTCAAGTGGACATTAAACCCAATGCCTCTCTCTCATTATCTAATCTCCCATAATGTATCCTTAAAGAATCACTTTGTGTACCAATTTCAAGTGGTTGTTTTGTAATCAATGATATATTTCGTGTTTTTTTGACAGAAGCCTTGCTAATAATCATCGTATTGCACTAGAGTTTGTCGGACAACCAATTCAAGAATTTTGTCATGCCAATGATATTCAACAGTTAAATAAACATTTTCAAGAAGGTATGTTCTTCTCTGTTTCTTGGTGGGGAAGAAGGGGGTGGAGGGCTGATTGATTAAAATGTGCGTGTTGCATCATTAGGTCTGTCATTGAGTCGTCATGTGCCTTGTTTTTTTCATTCCCTACTAGTATGTGAGTAGGGTTGCCTGTTCAACCTCGTCGGTTTTCTCCTTGTTCTCCAGTTTTCTCCCACTGCTAAAGACCCCTACGAGCAAGGGATTGATTGAAATAAAATTCATTGAATCGTTAGTTCTGAAATGACCTAGTTTGTGTCCAGTAAGTTAAACTCTCTCTCTCTCTCTGTGTACAGAACTGAATCAGAAGCGCTTTGAACATAATCTTTGTGTGAAATAGACTCTGCAAATGATATTACGTCATGCAGTATGGCATGAGGGAGAAATTTGTTTGGACACTTTACTCCTACTCTTGTCAGAGGGGGGGATGGTCGAATGGTTAGCGTGCTCGCACTGTATCATAAGGCCTGCCAATGAGTTAGGTTGTGTGGTTTCGAATCCCCGGTTGTACATGGCAAGGAGTAGGGTCGCCTGTCAAACCTTGTGGGTTTTCTCCCCTACGCACAAGCGAATTATTGAAATAATGAACCATGTGTTAGTCCCGAAATGACCTAGTTTGTGTCGAGTTGACGTTAAACCCTGTTTCTCTCTCTCTCCTTACTCTTGTCCCACTCGAACAATTGAATACTTACCCATGCTGGACCTTCATTTCTGTACCATTGACAGGACTTTCTCAGTTAAAACCGAGATCCAGGAATCACAGTGGGTAAGACACTGGGTTGCTAGCCTGGAGGTCGCTTGTTCGATCCCCGCATTGGCTGAGAAAGTTCATCAGGATTTTCCGTCGGTGGTGCAGGATGGCAGGCCTGACAGGAAGAGCTGTCTAATTGTTCGGATGGGACAAAAAAACGAGTTCCTGTGTACACATTGGCATGCACATGCATGTTAAAGATTCCTTACTGTAAAACTTTGATCAAAGAGTAGGACGTAGTGCTGCTGTCCAGGCAAAATTTCCCTCATAGCACACTGTCTGGCATATGCCCTTCTCCAATAACCCAGTCAGAGCAGGGAATCACGGTGGCTAAGTGGGCAAGGCGCTGGCTCTCTAGCCTGGAGGTCTGGTGTTCGATCCCTGCATTGGCCGAGAAAGTTCATCTCGATTTTCCAGCGTGGTTTCCCCTTGTCAGTGATGCAGAAGGGGGGCCTGACAAGGACAGCTGCCTAGTCGTTCGGATGGGATGAAAAGCCGAGGTCTCGTGTACACATTGGCGTGCACGTAAAAGATCCCTTGGCAGTTGGAATTCTATATAAGAGTAGGCCGTAGCGCTGCTGCCCGGGCAAAATTTCCCTCATAGCACACTGTATGGTGTATGCCCTACTTCCATTAGCCCAAGTCAGGTGCAGAAGAGTAGGACGTTAAACCCCATTTCATTTCATTTCCAGTCAGAGCAGAACAGTAACACGCTAAACCCCATTTCATTTCATTTACTCAGTTAGTCATCATGGCCCTGGATATTAGATAAATGCAATAACTTGACACTAATTGAAATAAAATCAAATTTCTTTTTCAGTGCGTAAAAATGGAAGTAACACCAGTAGCGTGTATCGGTTTAAATTATTAGATGGAAAATATGTTTTTGTTCAGACTAAGAGTAAACTGTTCAGTAATCCAATCTCTAATGAAGCTGAATTTGTAATGTCAACACATTCCATTATTAGGTATGTATCAATTTGTAATGTCGGCGAAAATTCCATTAAAGCCCCAATAACACTCTTGTTGTAACTAAATAATATGTCCCAATCTTCATTCTGGTCAACAAATTGTATTATTTTACAATATTCAAATAAATTGATGATATAAATTTCATCTTAACACACCTAATTTAAAAAATTGCTAAAATTCAACTAATTGATTTGAAAAGTCTAACATAAACCTTTTCAAATGTGACTTTGATTTTAAATATTTTCGAACCCTCTGGACAAATAAAATAGGTCGTAATGGATAATTTACACGACGGGTAGGACACTTAAACATCTAGTACTTAGAATATGGCTATTATTTATTTTCTGGGGCTGCCAAGCCAGCAAGAGTGTTATTGTCCCTTTAACAAGTATATATCATCAAATATCTCAATTTGTAATGTCAGTAAGGGAGGTTGGGTGACCGAATGGTTAACACCTGCGTGCTGTATCATAAACCCTTTCATTGAGTCAACTGGCGTGGTTTCGAAACCCCGGTTGTACGTGACAAGGAGTAGGGTTGCCTGTCAAACCTCAAGGGTTTTCACCGAGTGCTCTGGTTTCCTCCCACTGCTAAAGACCCCTACGTGCAAGCGAATTACTTCCGTCAAACAGGTCTCGCTAGACGTGCAAGACGAGAGTGAGATTTGATAGTTGTATAGATGGCAACCAGAAAAATAAAGTATGTTAGAAATATGAGTCTTGGTTAATTATCATTTTTAACAGATTCAGTGATATATTGTGCCAGTACTGCTAATCACTGTGTGAAATCTACAGATATTATCTTGTGTCAAACAATCCATCAGTCCCAGTTCTGTTTCCGGAACATTGGCATTTATTAGGCGGCAATGTTGGTCACTAGGCAAATAATTCATAGAGTATGCCAGATGTTAAATTCCAGTTCAATTCAGCTGGTCTCCATGCCAACAAATAATTAGCACTTGTGCCTTTTGCTAATTATTGATAGTATTTCCATGGCAACGTTATATTAATTAATTTTAAACATATTGTCAGATCCCTCATTGTTTGTGGAAGTATCTTGTTACCACTCCTTTGTATTTGTTTAAACTTAGTAGGATTGTTTAGAGTTGTTGAAGGGGGGTTGGGATGGCCTAGTGGTCTAGAGTGCCGCGCTTCGACCTCTAGCTGGCCGGTCACCTCTGGCTTGCGGCTGTGGTTTCGAGCCCTGGTGTGAGCGTATGTGACATGGAGATAGGGGCGCCTTCTCAACCTCGTGGGTTTCCTCCCACTGCTAAAGACCCCTACGCGCAAGCGAATTATTGAAATAAAATGAAACCATGTTAGTCCCAAAATGACCTAGTTTGTGTCGAGTGGACGTTAAACCCCATTTGTCTCTCTCTCTTAGAGTTGTTGACCCTGTCTAAACTTACTAGGATTGTTTAGAGTTGTCGCCTCTGTCTAAACTTACGAGGATTGTTTAGAGTTGTTGACCCTGTCTAAACTTACGAGGATTGTTTAGAGTTGTCGCCCCTGTCTAAACTTACTTGGATTGTTTAGAGTTGTTGACCCTGTCCAAACAAACTTGAATCATTTAGAGTTATTACCCCTATCCTGAACTCACTCAGATTGTTTAGAGTTGTTGCCCCTATCTTAACTCACGCAGATTGTTTAGAGTTGTCGCCCCTGTCTAAACTTCCTTGGATTATTTAGGGGATGCTCGATTCACAGTCCAGAACGTTCCGAATCGACAGAATTACAATCAAGTGACGCGGAATTCAGTCCTGTCACAGTTCTGCCAGTCCCGACAGCTGAGATGGAGTGAGTAGAATCGTGACGTATTCCTAGGTACAAAATATGTTTCAGCTGTCATGATTGGTTGAGATATTTATTATACAGTCGACACATGCGTTGTACTCCGAAATTCTCCTTTTCACTCGATTGACACCAGTTTTGGAATTCAATTCCGGAACTGTGAATCGAGCACCCCCATAGAGTTGTCCATGTCTCAAATTAATTGGCTTGCTTGCCCTTGTCTAAACGTACTTTGTTACATAAACGTGTAATTCCTGGTTTTCACTCGTATGCAATATGTATCGTATCATGACCCACCAACCAACTTTCACATTTTATTCAGCCTGTCAACCTTATATATGTAAATCGGTCGCTAGACAGGTGCTTGTATATCACACTGTGTGACAGTTTTAGGTTATATATGAGTAAATTTGAACAGGAGGTGTGATAAATATACCGTCAGTATTCATCAGGAAATCAGAAATTTTAATATCTTTATGATAAATGTTGCGACAGTGAGCTGAGAGAACAATTATATTTTGTGTCATGAAAATCAGATAAAGGGATATTGCCATTTTGTCCATTGAGTAGTGACACAGCTGGTAGACTTGTCTTACCAGCAACTAGATTATCTGAAGTGATATTTTTCCAGTTTTACCAGCGAGTTGTGACACAGCTGGTAGACCAGTCTTATCAGCAACTAGTAGTACCAGGAACTAGAAAATCTGTTTACTGCTGTATATGGTAATAATCGCAACTATCCATTCCAGTATCTGGTTTTCACATGTGGACGATATTGATTGATAAAATGTATATTTTTTTTGATTAATATATTGCAAAGTTATTTTGCATTCGCTTTACTTGTCTGTACTACACTGGAGTTGTTATTGTTATCATTGACGTGTTCTGAATGATGTGAGGGATTAGCCAATGAAACAGTTTGTTACTGCGAGTACTTAGTTTTTCGATGCACAGAACTGTAGGTTCATCTCCGGTGTGGTTTCCCCTTGTTAGTGATGCAGAACGGAGGGCCTGACAAGGGCAGCTGTCTAGTCATTTGGATGGGACAAAAAAAACAAGGTCCTGTGTACACATTGTCGTGCACGTAAAAGATCCCTTGGCAGTTGGAATTCGATATAAGAGTAGGCCCAAGCGCCGCTGCCTGGACAAAATTTCCCTCATAGCACACTGTATGGTGTATGCCTGTCTTCCATTAGCACAGGTCAGGTGCAGAAGAGTAGAACGTTAAACCCTATTTCATTTCATTTCAAAATAGCCTTCTCAACCTCGTGGGTTTCCTCCAGGCACTCCGGTTTCCTCCCACTGCTAAAGACCCCTACGCGCAAGCGAATTATTGAAATAAAATTTTTAAAACCCATATGTTAGTCCCGAAATGACCTAGTTGTGTCGAGTGGACGTTAAACCCCATTTCTCTCTCTCTCTCTCTCTCTCTCTCTCTCTCTCTCATTTCAAAATAAAGTATTGAATAGGTTTTACCTGATGTGTCTTTTTGATTGATGATGTCTCGAACTCTGTGAAGGTTGAAGGTATAGGACACAGAATCAGTTTGATTGCTTGATGCTTAGCGAAAAGCTAAAAGGTCAGGGGCTGAATGTTGGTGTATTCAATAAGTTTTGTGTATCCATGGAAACAAATAGTGCAGGATGTTTTCCTTTTTGATTTGCCACAGTTTGTCCTGATACAAGTAAATAGTTGTGCCAAATTTATCATCAATGTCTTTTTTCTTCCAGAGAATGTGATTCAGAAGTGGAATTAAAAGGCTCAGCATCCACAAGTTTAATGAAATCAATAATAGGACCGTCTGGCTCTAGTAACCGTGGAAACAATATGTCGTCCGGTCTCTCAGCAACCCTACCTATGGGAGTTCTGGGTGGACAGAATAATTTTATGAGCCCACAAACTTCGAGTAAAATGAATTTAAGTGACACTATAAGTGATTTTGACTTTTTGAACTCCAATAATTGGGATAGTGTGTTCGGTTCGGAAGGATCAAGTGATTTGTTGAATAGTTTAACGAACGTTTCTACGTCTGGAAATAGTCCTGTCACGTCCAATCCATGGCAAGGACTACCGAAAATGTCGCCTAATAGTTCCGCACTGAACACAATGCCTAGTCCTGGCGGCAGTAATAATGGCCTTGGGAATAAAAAACCTTCAGCCCTTAACTTTACACAACGAAATAACTCGCTGTCCTTTGACGGACAGACGAGTCCTGGATATCCAGTCAGTCCAGGACCACGGAGTAGTAGTTTTCAAGTGCCATCTGGTCGTCTACCAGGGTACCCAGGACAGAGGAGTCCGGGATCAGCAGGACAGATGAGGACTCAGTATCATCTGGCTGGACAACAGAAGAAAAATCAATTGATGTCTCCACCAGCTAGTAAGTTGTTTATCTTATTCAGTCTGCATAAAATTCCCTGCTTGTAAGTGATAAAAAGAGTAAGGTCGCCCACTGCTAAAGACCCCTTACAAGCAAACAAATTGTCATACAGTCAAATGGTATGGTTTCGATTCTCTTCTTTTACATGCCATGGAGTAGGGTCGCTTGTCAGGGGTGGGGGTGGGGGCCCCAGTTTCATCCCACTTGTTTAGACTCTTTCGTGGAATTCGAAATAAGAGAAAGTCTTATTTATCCAAGATAGTAACTTGTATTCCATATGCGGGGGTTGGATGGACGGATGGTTAGCACGTGTGCGCTGTATCATACGGTCTGTCATTGAGTCAACTGGCAGGGTTTCGATTCCCCGGTTGTACGTGACAAGGAGTAGGGTGGGTTTTCTCCAGGTCCTCCGGTTTCCTCCCACTGCTAAAAACGCCTACGCGCAAGCAAATTATTGAAATAAAATTGAACCATGTGTTAGTCCCAAAATAACCTAGTTTGTGTCGAGTGGACGTTAAACCCCATTTTTCTCTGTATTCCATATGATCCTCTCATGTGTTAATCTATTATGTTACTAAATGCAACTCTAACAGTTTACTTGTACATGTTTAGTTATGTTAGGGAGAAAGGGGTGGTTGGTCGATGTTTAGCACATGTTCATTGTATTATAATGTCTGTCATTGAGTCAACTTGCATGGTTTCGATTCCTCCCACTGCTGAAGACCCTCATGCGCAAGCGAATTATTAAAATATGATTTAACCCTATGTTAGTCTCAAAATGACTTAGTTTATGTATCTCAAGTCGTTGATTAGCAATTTCAGATTAATTAAAACCTTGATGCTCCTGATCGTATTAATATCGTTTTTTTTTTTTTTTTTTCAGCAGCCTCATCGTGGGGTCGAAGTTTAAGCCAAGATTTACAACCAGTTTCCAGTTCCGTTAGCTCACACAGTCCTCATCGCCCTCTAGAACATTCACTATCAGCTGACTTGTCCCCTCGCTACGCAGACAAGATCAACTTTGATACGTCTAACGGGGGTGGGGCTGGACGAACAGGAAAATTGTGCCAGCTACTTACTCAAGATACCTCCTTTAACAAATCCAGTGCATTGTACAAGCAGTCGAAAATAGCTCGGAGCGAGTCCACATCGTCAGCCCGTTCATTTATGGAACGTCTGGACTATTCACCTTTTGAAAGCATTAGTCAGTCGCCTCAACCGGGCACGGGACACAGCTCGCCAGAAAAACCTCAGAGTACGTCGAACGAGGATGGGGAGAGTGTTAACGGTAAACTTCGCGACGAGAAAAAGGACAATTTAATATTAAAGAAGTTGTTGAGTCAGGATGATGATGGTGAGGGAGTGCCGTCAATTATGGATCAAGAGGTCACAAGTTCACCTCAGACGTCCAATAAGAATGATAACGAAGCCAACATTGATCTTGACAGGAATGAAGCCGAGGCTAAAAAACCATCCAACGCCATTTTAAAGGTAAGGCAGTCTTTGCTTTTAATATAGAGGTGGCCAAACACCTGCTCCTTGTACCAGAAGGTCTGTTGTTCGTCGAATGTTTAAGGCGTGCGCATTATCTCAGAAGGCCTGTCATTGAGTCCACTGGCTTCATTTCTATTCCCTGGCTGCAGATAACAAGGAGTAGGGTCGCCTGTCCAACCTCGTGGGGTTTTCTTGGGGTCCTCCGGTTTCCTCCCACCGCTAAAGACCCATACACAGAAGCGAATTATTGATATTAAAATGAACCATATCTTAGTCCCAAAATGACCTAGATTTTATCGAGTGGACGTTGGTTGCCATATTTATTTTCCTTTGTCATTGGCGCAAGATGTAGAGCCTGGCAAGGCATGCACATAAAAGAACCCGTGACAGTTTATAATTGACGAATAGTACCACTAATAGAAGGATGCATCTGCCATCATTTGCCAGACAAGCAGGGTGTCAATCCCCATTTCATGTCATTTCTTTTCTGCTGCTGTGTATATATGTTTCATTGCCTGGCCACTAGGACCACATCCAGGGATCTCTATAATTTGTGTAATTGTGACGAGGAATGACCAGGATATGCCCCCTTTCACGGTTAATGCAAGGGCCCCAGACATTTTCATCCAGGGGCCACGTGTGGGCTTAATCCAGCCCTGCTGGCAATCCAAACAAACATATGTTTCATTGCCTAGCAACCTATCTAGAAACAGTATGTTTTTGATCTATATTTTTTTTGCTTTTGGGGTGTGTTTGGTTTTTTTTTTAGAAATTTTTGAATGATGATAGTGCAGATGTCGGCATGTGTTTCTTTGCCTGGCAACCTATCTAAGATAAATATATTTGTCATGAAGATTCTTTTCATTTTATTTTTTTTCAGCAATTATTGAATGATGATAGTCCAGATGGAGGAGATGGTACAGGAGAGGACGATGAGGTGGAAGACACGGATGATTCGAAAAAAGCTCCTAGTGAACTGCTCCAGAAATTATTGCAAGAAGAAGAGAATAGTATGTTAACTCCAGGGGTATGTATCATATGTTCATAAACTTTGGGGATGGGGACGAATGGATAAAGTTTGAACATAAAAGCCCAAACTCTCTCTCTTTCTCTCTCTCTCTCTCTCTCTCTCTCTCTCTCATAAACTTTGATTCACAGGAGCATCTACATTATGTTTTCTTAAACCTTCAATCACAGGGCTATGTACATTATATGCTCATAAACATTTGGGAGGGGGCATGGAGGGATTGTGTGGCAGAGTGGATAAAGTGTGGACATTAAACACTTAAAACATCTCTCTCCCTCTCTCTCTCTCTCATAAACTCTGATTCACAGGGTTATATAAGATATGTATTCTTAAACTTCCACTCAAAAAATCTTTGATTCATAAGGGTGTGTTCATTGTATGTTCATAAGCTTTCACCTGTATGTTACTAGTCTTAAACGATCAAATAAACATGTATACTTTCTTTTTTTTTTCAATATGTTGTATAGCATCCACTCTTGTCAAATCAAATTTTTAATCAAAAATGAATGTACAATAGGCTACCTGGTTTACTATTGGAAACAGGGCCAGTTGTAGAAAATGTGGGGCCTAATTTGGTAGGCTCAAAGTTACAGAATATGAATGTATTGCAGGATATGATTTACTTTAACTAGGCATAATATATTCATTCATATTTAATGCCAGCTATGCTTTACTTCACAATTAGTAATTGATTAAGACCTGAAAATAGCCACCCACACCAGACTGCCTGGAAAATTTTTAAGTTGGTGTGGTGGGGGCCCGATTTTTGGGAAATTTGTTAGTGCAAAAAAACTGGCCCTGATTATAACGGCCGTGCAAGCCAAAAGTCTTCACTAATTATCAACTGATTTATTTATATTTTCGTCTGTAGGAAACCACCATTAGAGAAGCAGACAGTGGATCAAGATCACGGCATCAGTCAGGTCATCAGGATCTTCAACCTTCGTCCTCTTCCCAGCCAAATCCTTCCCAGCAACATCCATTGATGGATGAATCTATATTACGGATGTTCAACAGCAACAGTAAGAAATCTGCTACTGATGCCAACCTCATGCAGAATAAAACCCTAGACAGTTTGTTAAATTCGTTGTGGGAGCGCGATTCGAATACCAATACAACCCGCGAAATGGAAATGAGGCTCCGTGTACAAAAGAAAAGAAAGGCATCGGCATCCGATGTGGATAGCACTGACATGTCTGACACGGAACCAAGTCAGAGTCGACTATCCCAGAAAAATGCTCTCCTGGCTCAACTGTTGTCCAAAAAAGCCGCTAAGGAAAACATGGTTTTAAGTACCCAGCAGACGGTAAAGCCGACCTTGGTGCCCCAAAGTAGAATTCCCAAAAATATAATTGAACGTCTGATACAGGTGAAGAACGAGAATAAAGATAAGGAGGGTAACATGCCAAATCCACGGGACAATCCACAGACTAATCCAAATATTCCCTTCCCAGGTAACACCAAGCCTAACCAGAGTTACCCACCCTTTAGTGAATCCAGTCAAGATTCGTTCATGAACTCGAATTATGAAAGTGAGAACAGCCAGCTCGACGCCATCCAGCAGTTGTTGAACCAATCAGAATCAATGGAGGTTGATAATAACGGTGACACCAGCGACCCTCTACTACAACAAATCCTGCAGCAGGCTGCTGACTTGGAACAAGATATAAGTTTTAACAGCAACAGTTCCAATCCACCACAACAACAACACCAACAACAACCGTCTCAACAACAACCCCATACTCAACAACAACAACAGCAGCAACATCATCAACAACAACCCTCAAATCTCCCCTCATACCCCTCAACAAACCCCCATCACCCACAACAACAAACACCCCCAAAACAATCGCAACCCCCTTCAACAAATTCTACAGAGGTGCCCTCCACTGATGACGCAGCGCTCATCAGCCAATTAGAGCAGCTGATAGGAGACTCCAATAACTGGTCTGATATTGATAATCTATTAAGTAGCGCAAGTCAGAACCCGCCTGCCTATAACAGTCAAGATGCTAGTGATCAAATGGCTATTAACGCGATTCAGCGTCAACTGATGGGAGAGGACGTCAACAATACTAACTTTAGTCAACCAATGATGTCGGAACTCTTGAACAGACAGATGGCATCGCAAGCCCAGAATCGTATGAATCAAAGTCTTGGTCAACCAGGTATGGGTGGGTTACCTCCGGGTATAGATGGACAGTATAATCATCAACAGGTGCCTAATTGTTCTGGACTACCACCTGGATACAACCCCGCGTTACAAGGGGTACCTGTGGGACAACACGGACCTCGCTTTTCACAACCTCAAGGTAACATATATATTTTGTCTTTTTATTTTCAAAACATTTCTTTTTTCTTTTGAAGCTTTTTCAAAAATGATGGTCAGGGTAGCTCTGTATGTAAGATGCTGACTCGCTAACCTGAAGTTTTCAAAAATGATGGCCACGGTAGCTCTGTATGTAAGATGCTGACTCGCTAACCTTAAGGGGGACAAAATTCCATTCTGTTGTGGGTTAAGAAAGGTCCTCAAGGTTTTCTGGCACGGTTTCCCTCTTGTCAGTGGTGCGGAAGGGAGGGGCCTGAAAAGTAACAATGCCTTGTTTTTCAAGGTTTGATTAAAATCTGAGGTCCTGTGTGCACATTGGCGTGCAAATTAAAAGAAAACTTAGAATTTTCGGCCTAGCCTCAATCATCATTACTAAATAAGTTGGTACTATAAAAAACATAGTCTAGATTATCCATTTCATGATTTAATCATTAATGAAATTCAAGCAGCAAATCAGATCCCAATCCAGTAAATTTGCAGGCTAGAAATGACATCGAGAATTGATTATGGTCTGGATATGTTAATATCTAATTAATAATTTCGAAGACATTTCAGGCCTAAAAAAAGAACTACATTAATGTATGATTAATATTTATATATCCGATGTCTTGTTTCAGGTGGTATCCCAGGACAACCTCCAACACGTCATATGTTCCGTGGTATGAATCAGAGTGCTATGGGAGCCCAGGTTCGCCAATCTATTCTTCAACAACAAAAACAGAAACAGTTTGAGAAGCGCCAACGTTTACAAGCTGTAGAACGCCAGAGATTATTACAGCAACAACATATGAGACAGTTTGGTCCCCGATTTCAAACGGTAAGACGCTTTTATTTATTATGTTTATCTTTTTGAGGGAGCCGCAGTGACTCAGTGGGTAGGATGTTGACTTACTAACCTGTATTCGATCCCTGCATTGATCGAGAGAGTTCATCAGGACTCTCTTTGTGGTTCCTTCTTGTCGTTGGTGCTGGACCCAGGGCCTGGCAAGAGACAACATATAGTCATTTGGATGGATGCACGTAAATGTTCCCTTGGCATTTGAAATTCGAGACAAGAGGAGGTCGTAGTGCAGTCTGTGCCAAATTTCCCTCATAACACACTGTATGGCGTATGCCCGTCTTCATGAGCCCAGTTTAGGAGCAGAACAGTAGGACGTTAAACCCCATTTCATTTCATTTCTTGCTGTGGTTGCTCCCTTGTTGTCAATCAGCATCAAAGTGATTAAATTATTTTTGTATTTATTATAGAGTAATAGTTTAGATGGTAATCAACCACCATTTCCAGAGAATTTAAATGAACTCATGAATACAGGTCATGCTCCTAATGTTACATTACCAGTTCAGGTAAGTGCATAATTTTCACTCCTTTATATTCAAGGATGGGGGGGGGCGAATGGTTAGAAAATGTATGCTGTATCATAAGGTCAACGGACGTGGATTCGATTCCCCGGGTCCAACCTTGTGGTTTATCTTCGACTGCTAAAGACCCTTACACGCAAGCCAATTAATGAAATAAAATTGATCTATGTGTTGGTCCCGAAATGACCTAAGTTTGTGTCAAATGGCATTATACGCCATTTCTCTCTCTCTCCCTTTTATATTCTGGAAGGGGGGGGGCACCGCTTAGACTCAGTGCGTAAGATGCTGGCTCGCTGGAGGTACCATGTTGGCAGAGAAAGTTCATCAGGATTTTCTGGCATGGTTCCCCCTTGTCAGTGGTGCTGGGTGGATAGCTGTCCATTCATTTGAATGGAACATAAAAATGTCCCATGTACACATTGGCATTCACATTTAAAAATCTCCAAGTTTCATCAAAATCAAATCAAAATTGTGACCTCAAGAAGGTTCACAATCTTGGTATTACATACTTGCCCAGGAGAAGCGGCCATTTTGTCCGACAAATTCTATCCCAACCATCATTAGGGTTCAAGTTCAGTCTTCTAAAAAGGGTTGGGGTTAGGCCTAATATTCCCCCCAATTCTCATTTATGTAAAGCAGCCATTTTGTTCTCCATAAACACCTAAACCTCCCCATTCGACCTTATCTAAGCATCTCCCAATTTTGATTTCATGAATGCATAATCAGCAAATTTAATTAAATCTGTTCTGTTATTTCAGAGAGGTCAAAGTTTACCAAGTCCATTATCTCCTCGTTATAACACAGGGAATTTACAACCTCTTAGTCCCATGTTACCTCCTTCCACTCCCCCCTCACAGCTATCTCCCCACTTTAACGCCCCATCCCAACAACAACAGTGGAATATGAGACCACAACAAACGGGCATGGTAAGTGACAAATTTTCTGAATATTATGTGTTCTAATTACGCTGGCCTAGTGGTCTAGAGTGCCGCGCTTCGACCTCTAGCTGGCCGGTCACCTCTGGCTTGCGGCTGTCGTTTCGAGCCCTGGTGTGAGCGTATGTGGCATGGAGATAGGGGCGCCTTCTCAACTTCGTGGGTTTCCTCCGGGCACTCCGGTTTCCTCCCACTGCTAAAGACCCCTACGCGCAAGCGAATTATCGAAAAATAAAAATTGAAACCATATGTTAGTCCCAAAATGACCTGGTTTGTGTCGAGTGGACGTTAAACCCCATTTCTCTCTCCCTCTCTCCTAAGATGTGTCAAATAGTGTGTTGTAATTATTGTCCCCCGCCTTTTGAAGAAAGTTGGGGGACTATTAAAATGGGTTCGTCTGTCTGTCTGTCTGTCTGTCCTTCTGTCTGTCTGTCCGTCTGTCTGTCCGTCTGTCCGTCACACTTTTTGGGACACAATAACTCGTTTCCTAATTGAGCTAGAATGTTCAAACTTGGTGTATGTATTTATTAGGTCAATGTCTTGATGGAGTTCGAAGATGAGCATTTTCCGCTTAGGGTAAGCAGAGATAAGCAATTTGATTGGTTGATGCTTTGGGACACGATAACTTTAGTTCTAATTAAGTGAAGGTGATGAAACTTGGTGTATAGTTTCATTACAGTAATACCTTGACTAAGTTCGATAATGAGCATTTTCTGCTCAGGGTAAGCAGAGCGATACCCAATTTGATTGGTCGAGACTTTGGAACACAATAACTCTCCTTCTAATTGAGTTAAAATGTTCAAACTTGGTCTATATGCTTATTAGGTCAATGCCTTGATGGAGTTCGAAGATGAGCATTTCCGCTTAGGGTAAGCAGAGATAAGCAATTTGATTGGTTGATGCTTTGGGACACGATAACTTTAGTTCTAATTAAGTGAGGGTGATGAAACTTGGTGTATAGTTTCATTACAGTAATACCTTGACTAAGATCGATAATGAGCATTTTCTGCTCAGGGTAAGCAGAGCGATAAGAAATTTGATTTGCCGAGACTTTGGAACACAATAACTCTCCTTCTAATTGAGTTAAAATGTTCAAAATGTGTATGCTTATTAGGTCAATGCCTTGATGGAGTTCGAAGATGAGCATTTTCTTCTTAGGGTAGGCAGAGATAAGCAATTTGATTGGTTGATACTTTGGGACAAGATAACTTAGGTTCATCTTAATTGATGATTTTTATGCCAATACAATGACTGCATTCTCATTCAGTAATGGATTCGACAGTAACAGTGTATAGAAACGATTGACTCGGACACGAGGGCCCCTTTCCCTTGGCCAGAGGGGCCCTTTTGTCAAGCGTGGGGGCCCTTTTGTCTGCCTTTAGAGTCCCCCTAACTAGGGTACATTTTCACTTTTCTCGTCGGTTTTAGCATTTTTCTTTATAAAACACTTTTGGATGACACTTCGTATACAGTTTGATTGCTCGATACGTTTGAAAAAAATAAATGTGCGATTAATTAATATGTGTCATCTATTTATTTTGGGATTTCGGCGGGGGACATCAGCCTCACTGTTGGCTTGTTTCTATTACAGACAGGACAATATAATATACAGCGTCACAGATCTTTATCTGGTGGTAATATGCCCAACTCGGGTGTTGCTCCACCCAGTGGTTTTACTCTACCAGATGCTCAGTTTACTGGTAATCAGTCCAAGATGGGTCTACTGGCACAATCACCTCAAAATCAACAACTGTATGCCAGGCAGATGTTACAAAGACAGATGAGTTTACCTCCAGGTAAGGTATAAAACTGGTGCCACTAACCAAGGAGTCTTGGATTCATTGGCAAGGACGAGGGCTTTCACTAACCAAGGGGTCTTGGATTCATTGGCAAAGACAGTGTCTAGTCGTTCAGATGGAATGAAAAATACAAGGCTCTGTGCGTACATAAAATACAAAACTGGTTCCATAGGATATGGGCTTTCACTAACCAAGGGGTCTTGGGTTCACTTTGCAAGGACAGTGTCTAGTCGTTAAGATGGTCCCCAAAAACAATAAGTTTCTTTGCGCATGTAAAAAACAAAACCCGCGCCATAAGATGAGGGCTTTCACTATTAACCATCATGTCAATGTTTCACATGTTTTGTTTACCTCAGATTTTCCCCCCAAAAATGTCATTTAGCGATTGTCCCATAAAAAGTATAAATTGAATGTAGGCCTATTTATTGTGATTTGCTTATGGCCAAATTCTGGCTAAGTGGGTACAACGCCGGCTTGATAGCCTGGAGATCGGGTTTTTTCGATCCTTGCGTTCATCCAGATTTTCTGGCATGGTTTCCCCTTATCAGTGATGCAGAATGTAGGGTCCTCCAAGGACAGCTACACATTGTTGTGTGAGTAAACGATCCCTTGACAGTTGGAATTCGATTAAGCTATTGAAAAGAGCCTTTCATAAAACACATAGTCTACAAAGACAAACAGTTGGTGTTTCCTCTTGTCAGTGATGCAGAAGGAGGGCCTGACAAGGACAGCTGCCTGGTCGTTCGGATGGGACGAAAAACCGAGGTCCCGTGTACACATTGGAGTGCACGTAAAAGATCCCTTGGCAGTTGGAATTCGATATAAGAGTAGGCCGTAGCGCCGCTGCCCGGGCAAAATTACCCTCATAGCATACTGTATGGCGTATGCCCGTCTTCCATTAGCCCAGGTCAGGTGCAGAAGAGTAGGACGTTAAACCCATTTCATTTTCATTTTTAAAGAAAATAATCTTTTATGTTGATATTATAGGTCGGGGATCTCCAAGAACCCCCCACAGTCCATTTGGAAACAGTCCAGACCCAATGTTGATGTCGCCTAACAGTACGAGTCGTCCACCCCCACCTCCTCCTCCAGGACCCCAACAAGTCAGTCCACCATACAGTCAGAGTGCTATGTCCAGTGGTGGCTTCAACAACTCCCAACCCATGTCGGCCCCTCCAAGTTATTCAGCTACTCCTTTATCAACGTCGGTCAGCTCTAATAATACCAGCCAATCCTTCAATGATTTCGACTTGTCTAATTTTATAGATTCTCCAATGTCTGGCCTAGAAAGGTAAGTTTGAAGTTTATATGTTTTCCAATTTCCTTAAATGTCACATTCTGACAGGTATTTGAGTGGGCTGTGTTAGTCAAGTGGTTGTGGTCTGATCCCTTGTTTCTTAGATGTCATGGGCCACATGGAGATGTTAATTACTTATAGAGTTATGGCCCTTGTTCCGATTTGTAGAACCTTGTGAACTCTCTAACAACTAAAGTGATCATCCGATGTACATTAAATTGTATCTTGTAAATACTCCTATTACCTACAATAGCATAAATATACGACAACCCTTGTCAACTGCCCGGACGATTGAGCTTGTTCTTTGCCTGGCAACCTATCTTTATATTATTTGTTTTATTTTTATCAGTAAAAAGAGTATGGATATGGCTCCTAATTCAACATCGCAGTACGTGAAGCAAGAATTACGCAATATCTGTAATGCCCGATCAGAGAAACAATTACAGTCCCAACAGTTACAGCTACCACATGAAGGTGGCTTAAATTATGATACAGGAGGAGAATTACCATTAGATATTCTAGAAACAAGTAATGATTATATACATGCTTATATTTACCATTAAATGTATGAGACACAAGAGGGGGGTTGGGTGGCTGAATGGTTAGAGCGTGCATGTTGCAACATAAGGTCTGTCATTGAGTCAACTGGCATGGTTTCGATTCCCAGGTTGTACTTGACCAACCTTGTGGGTTTCCTCCCACTGCTATATTATTGACATAAAAATTGAACCACATGTTAGTCTTGACATTACCTGGTTTGTGTCAAATGAAGGTTAAACCCCATCTCTCTCTCTCTCTCTCTCTCTCTCTCTCTCTCTCTCTCTCTCTCTCTCTCTCTCTCTCTCTCTCTCTCTTAAACAAGTAATAATTATAGTTATATATAAGAACATTCAAAGTACATCCAGTTAAAAAAAATCAACTGCTTTCACTTCTTGGTTATACATCAAATCATAAAGCAGCATGTTTATATTTATAGAACCACTATATTTATGGTAGCATGGTTGAGTGGTCTGAGTCCGATACACATACATAATTAATGTTAATAGAATCATTGTGCTACTAAAATGCTCAGGGCCCTGTTTCTCGAAATCTTAACTACAGATAAAATCCAAATTTTAGTAAATACTTGTATTTTTAATGGCTAAGCACTAAAATCAATCTAATATTATCCAATAAAATTGCTAATGTTTGGATTTTATCTTTGTTAAAATTTTGTGAAACAGGCCCCAGGTTTATAAGTCAACAATATCAGCTTATCAGCGTATTTTGACTAGACTAATAGTCTGTGGTGTATTGATGTACAGTCTGGTGGTTGGGTTGTATCGGCTATTATATAAATAAAGTTTGACAGGTTGAATTCAACTGTTGTCAAGGCAAAATGACCCTCTTAGGACACTGCTTGACTTTTGTCTGTCTTCAATAGGTCATTCATGGGTTTTCTCCGGGACATCCGGTTTCCTCCCACTCCTAAAGTCGCCTACGTGCAAGTGAATTATTGAAATGAAATTCAACAATATGTTAGTCCTGGAATGACCTACTCTCCACATTATATATTGTCTGTGGTGTATGGATGTATAGTCCGGTGGTTGGGTTGTGTGGTTGATTATATAAAATGGCTGTGTTTGTATTTACAGTAAATGATATGGCTAAAGAGCATGGTGGAGGCGGTTTGGGGGATTATGATGATATGAAAAATGAAGATGTCTTATCACAATCTAGAAATGAAGCCCGGAAACGTTACGAACAATTCCGTGCCTTGTCTACCCCAGGTTAGTGGTCACGGAAACAGAAAACTGGAGAAAAAATTCCTTCTTGACCTATGCATTGAATAGACATCATGGTTTCCCATGTGTTGTTTAATAGCCTGCATAACCAGGAGAAAAACTTACTTCTTCATCTGTGCATTGAATAGACATCATGGTTTGCCATGTGTTGTTTAATAGCTTGCATAACCATGGTTAGCTTTAAGCTGCTTGTGATATGGCCCGGAACCAAAGGGGCAACTGCAGCTCATACCTTGTTCCGGTGTTCCCCATCTGTTATTTGATAGCCTCCATAACCATGGTTAGCTTTAAGCTGCTTTGTGTTGGGCCCGGAAACCAGAGGGTCAACTGCAGCTTATACCCTGTTCCTGTGTTGCCAATCTGTTTTTTAAAATAGCATGCATAACCAAGACAAGCTTTAAGCCGTTTACACTTGTTACATCTGTTTTCGCCAAGTGCCAAGGGGGCACCTGCAGCTCACATGGCCTACCCTGCTTATACCACTCTAAAACTAAATCAGATGTCACTGGCATAAGACTGAAAGACAATAAAAGTATCCACAAATTTGTTTAATATTTTTGGGAACCAGGTAATTCCTGGTTCAGATGTGCTGTTCCCCCCAAAAATATCTCAGGATTTTGCAGCATGGTTCGGTCTTGTTGCAGGACAGAGGGCCTGACAACACTGTGTAATCGCGAGGATGGGACAAAAATGTGAGGTCCTGTGTGCATGTGAAAAGACCCTTTGAATTCGATACAAGAGTAGGTCTATGCAAGTTTTCCATCATAGAACACTGTAGGACATGTGCCCATATTCATTAACTGAGTTGCGTATGCGCATCTTTATTAACTGGGTTGAGTATGCCCATATTCATTAAACAGTTGAGTATGTGTAATTTCATTAACCGGGTTGAGTGTGAGCAGATTTTCACCTGGTTGAGTATGTGCAACTTTATTAACCAGGTTGAGTGTGCCCATATTCATTAATCAGGTTGAGTGTGCCCATATTCAATTATCGGGTTGAGTATGCCTGTATTTATTTACAGGGTTGACTATGCCTGTATTCATTGACTGGGTTGAGTATGTGCAACTTCATTAACCAGTTGAGTGTGCACATATTTATCAACCGGGTTGAGTATGCCTGTATTCATTAATCAGGTTGAGTATGTGCATCTCAATTAACTGTTGTGAGTGTGCCGCTATTTATTAACAAGCTTGAGTAAGTCTGTATTCATTAACTGGGTTGAGTATACACATCTTCCTTAACTGGGTTGAGTGTGCCCATATTCATTAACCGGGTTGAGTATGCCTATATTCATTAACCGGGTTGAGTGTGCCCATATTCATTAACCTGTTCGAGTACGCCCGTATTCATTAGCCGGAATTTGTGCAGAAAATGAAACCCCAATTTGATTTTGTTTGATATTCATTTGATACTTTTACAGATCAAGAAGATCCGGCAGCTAAAGCCACCAGTGTTTTTCGTAACCAGTTACTAACCAATCAACAGTTAAAACAAGCCGTTAAACAAGGCGGAGGAAAGCCCGAACATATCACATCTGTTAACGTTGTTCAAAAAGAACCAAGAGTATGTCATCTCTTATTATCTCACTTTACAGCTTCTCTTAGTTTTTATACAACCAAAACAACTTATCGTAGAAATGTATATTCTTTAGAGCAGGGGTATCAAACATGCAAGCCAGATACAGCCCACAAAAGCTTTAAATGTGGCCCGTGGAACAAATTTCAACAAACTGATGTGCTGATAATTCTTACAAATTAGCGTTGGAGATCATTTTTTTATGGTTATAGACTTGATTATCACAGATGTTTGTATTCCTAAAGCTTTTAATCATAGACTTGATTGTCACAAATGTCCATAGTCCTTAAACAAATGGGGTGTAGGATTCCATAAGCCTTTTGCATTGGCCGAGAAATTTCATCCGGATTTTCCGGCGTGGTTCCCCCTTGTCAGTGATGCTGGACGGAGAGCCTGACAGTTGTTTGGATGAGTCGAAAAACCAAGGTATTCGATATGAGAGTAGGGGAGAGAGAGAAATGGGGTTTAACGTCCACTCAACACAAACTAGGTCATTTCGGGACTAACATGGTTTGATTTTATTTGAATAATTCACTTGATGTAGGGGTCTTTAGCAGTGGGAGGAAACCGGAGTGCCCGGGGGAAACGCACAAGGTTGAGAAGGCGCCCTTATCTCCATGCCACATACGCTCGAACCAGGGATCGAAGCCGCAAGCCAGAGGTGGCCGGCCAGCTAGAGGTTGAAGCGTGGCACTCTAGACCACTAGGCCATCCCAACCCCACTATGAGAGTAGGTCATAAAACCCCAGTTCATTTCATTTGATTTTTCTGCATAAGCCTATATGGTCATAGACTTAATGTCACAAACATTTGTTAATTTTGTATTATTGTCTGTACTTTGTAATGTTGTATTAAGTGGATTTAAACAAAAACAATTTTTTTTTTTAGACACCAATAGACGATATAAAACCTGCTGATCAGAAGAATAGTTTGTTACAACAATTACTATCAGAATGACGCCATCTTACATAGTAGGGCATGAAGCGGAAAAAAAATATATTCATCTGGGCTTTCAAACGTTAAAAAAACAATAAAATATATTATTTTTGTAAACAAACCAAGTAGCAGAGAAAAATTATAAGTGCACCCTTTTTCAACGTCAGTGAAAAAAATACTTTACAAAAATGTGCACTTTATAAAAAATAGGTAAAATGAAGAAGTGACAAATGATATTAAATGAATCAGTTGCTCATTCTGTGTTTCGGGGTGGTGGTAGTGCCATGTGACAGTGGAAATGACGTCATTTACGGTCGTGACTTCGTATGGCAAATGACGTCGTTTACAGTTGTGACGTCGTGTGGCAAATGGCATCATATACAGTCGTGACGGTGGCAAAAGTGTGATCTCATTTAGAAGTGAAATTTTGTATTCAATCGTAGAAAACTGGGGCTGTATGACACTCCAGGTACTTTACTCAGGTTTAAGATTCGCGCCTTAAGAAATGGAGAGCGGTCGGAGAATATATAAAAGTGGATTTAGAAACAGACAATAGAAGACATTATCCACGGTTTATAAATATTATTATCAAGTTTGTTATAAATATATATAATTATGTTATTGTACAGAGAGAAAAAGAGTATTTAGGCATTTTAACTGCCAGTAGACTTAAGATATATGGAGATTGTGATAATATTCAAATTCAACAACATATGGTGAAATTTGTTACTCAATAATGCGATAGTGACATTGTTACTAAAAATGGTGTCGTTGTTACCCAATAACAAAAGGGTGACATTATCCAATAACAGAACGTTGATTCAGCAACAAAACCGTGACATTGTTACTTAGTAACACAATAGTTTGTTATTAATTAACTACTGTTGTTATTCAGTAACATAATAGTGACATTGTTACTCAATAACACATTAGTGTTTTATTCAAGAGATAGTGTTGTTATTCAGTAACAAACTGTGGACTTTGTTATACTGTAATTCAGTAACAAACTGGGAACATTGTTATACAGTAATTCAGTAACAAACTGGGGACATTATTAAACAGTGACTCAGTAACAAACTGGGGATGTTGTTATACAGTAATTCAGTAACAAACTGGGGACATTGTTATACTGTAATTCAATAACAAACCGGGGACATTGTTATACAGTATCTCAGTAACAAACTGGGGACATTGTTATTCAGTAACATAGTGGTGTTGTTGAAAGTGCTATATGGGGACATTGTTGGATGTTAATACATGAGTGAACTAAAATAGAAAACAAAATATTTACTGTGCGTTTGTTGATTTGTGGAAGTAAAAAGGTGAATAATTCTAAAGGGGAAAAAGGTGTATATATCTATATATAGTGATTGTTTTATTTCGAGAAAAAGAACTGGTCTTGACGGAACTTTTTTTTTTAAAAAAAAGTAAAAACGCTCACAGCATGACCTTGACCTATATAGATATATGAATATATATATTATTGTTTAAGTTTCAGTGATTGAATATGAAATACGATATATTTGATTTCTGTGTTTTATTGAGTGAAATAATAATTGTTGCATATTATTCTGTGACTGTTCAATGATAATCTGACTTATTATTCTGTGACTTTTCAATGATAATCTGACTTATTATTCTGTGACTGTTAATGATAATATGACTTATTATTCTGTGACTGTTCGATGATAAACTGACTTATTATTCTGTGACTGTTCAATGATAATCTGACTTATTATTCTGTGACTGTTCAATGGTAATCTGACTTATTATTCTGTGACTGTTCAATGATAAACTGACTTATTATTCTGTGACTGTTCAATGATAATAAATTGACTTATTATTCTGTGACTGTTCAATGATAATAAATTGACTTATTATTCTGTGACTGTTCAATGATAATATTAAGTTGACTTATTATTCTGTGACTGTTCAATGATAATATTAAGTTGACTATTACTGTGCATTCATCACATTATTATCAAGCCTTGTTTTGTCGGCATATCACAGAAATTCTATTTTAGAAAAGTTGTTTTCATTTTAGATAAAATTATCGCTAAGTTTTTTAGGGATAGGATTTTTCTGATCCTGTCTTTATCTATCATGTTTGATGATTTACTAATATTGTTACAGAAAATAATGGATTTCAGTTGAATACGGTAGTAACATTTAGATAGAATGACATGTATTGCTATATAATTATGATCTCTGATTTATCCATTAAGATAGGGCATGTAACTTGTTTTATTAAGGCATGATTGTGTAGGTATTTAAGACATCCCCATCATCCCCTAAAATCCTGTTTAGGTCATTCAGTGTCAAATTATCCCCCAAAATGAAAAAAAGTTTATACACTTATTTTGGCTGAAATATGCCTGACATTTACTTAGATATGGCCCATTCATTTAGACAAATGCCAATGCTTAAAAGATAATTTCACAAAGATTATTATTTTGGCTGAAATATGCTTGTCAGTTCCTTAGACATGGTCCATTCATTTTGATGGATGCCAATACTTTTGTAAAGATAAATTCTCAAAGATTATTATTTTGGAAAACTTGAAGTGGAGTTTAACAACCTTCTTTTCTCGACCAACTAAACTAATGGAGACATGGTTCTTTTTTATTATTTTGGACAAAAGGGTGGCTTAAATTCTGCTTTTACAGCCCAAAAATAAGCAAGCATATAAACCGAATTTGAAAGAGATATGTTTGACCTCATCAAGTGATTTGACACAGAATGACGTAATAGTTTATATGTAAGTAGTTGATTACAAATCCATGAAGATAAATATCATTTCTGGAAACCCATTTTGATTGACAGCGAACAGGGGTGTGGCCTTCTCATTAACAAAATATAAAATCACCTAAAAACAATCTCTCAAGTGCCTGATTTAATAATACTCAGTGAATAGCTTTTAATCAGCCATTGTTGATGCGATTCCAATTCACTCATATGATTATCTGGCAGCAAGCACATTGTCCTAATTACCATCTTAACAATTCTAGCCTAATAGATTTCTTTGCATCAATTTATTTTCTTTGTACATGTGACAGGAAATATAGATTTTCTGGTTCTCAGACATTGCCTTGTCACATATAAAGGTCTTTGGGGACCTTATCTATTATTAGGGTTATCCCTAATCTATTAATAGTAGGGTTATCCAAGATCTAATATTAAATAAGGTTATCCCAGATCTAATAATAGATAGTGTTATGTCTGATTTAATAGTAGTAGGGTTATCCCTAATCTAATAATAGAAAGGGTTCATCCCAGATCTAATATTAGATAGGGTTATCCCTGATTAATGGTAGTAGGGTTATCCCAGATCTAATAATAGATAGGTTCATCCCTGATCTAATATAATATACAGGGTGTTATGGGCAGGGCTATAATAATGTACTTGCTGTCATTTAGAAGTTAAAACTTACACGTCATTTAGAAGCGTAGAATAATAACCTTGACTGTTATATGTAGAAATTGTTGAACTTGTGAATAGGATTTACATATTTGTTATTTGTACATAACTGTGTATATATTATATAGATATATATAAGATGATGTATAATAAGTAGCCAGTCTTGTAAATCTGTGTTAGCTGTTCCTTTCTCCTCCCTCCTCTTAACACTCTTTTTGTCATACGGTTATAAATGTAAATATAGTATTTGTTAAAACCGTTATATCTGCAGTGCAGTGAGCTAAACAACTTGCTTTAAGGTTTCTGTTTTTGTTGTGGCAGCCATTTTGTTTGGATTAAAAAAACAGGTAAAGAAAATTGATATAGCAAGTTTGTTAGGTAGTCATGGCAACATTTTCATCAATTTGTGTAATTTGTTAAGTTTGTTTGTTTTGAATGAGATTTGAATGTTTAATTAAGAAACATGACTCGAGCCTCTTTATTTATAGTTTCATCTTGATGGCTAACATCTCTTAACTAGTCTCATTAGTGTTTGTATGCATAGTCAGATACTTAGGGCTAAAGCTGGGTATTGCCGCTGCAGTCACGATATGATATGTATTGCGATTCAGGTGTAACGATACGATTTGTATCAGAATTCATAACCAGGTTAATATCTATCAAGAAAACAACTGGATGAATTAATAATTACTATTTTTAGTCCTGTCGATGTCAAAGAAATTAAATGTGGATTAAAATAAGAACCCATACAATCTGATGTCTGTAGATAATAAAGAATGAATTGTTACTTACGGAAGCAAAAAAATAAACATGAAACAGGATCATGAAATATCGATTTAATGTCTTGCCAGATGGTGAATCGTGATACATCGAATCAGCTATAAATAGAAAGTGGTATCAGATGTAAGCCATGTGACCATTTTGCTCGCTAAGTCTTTTTTTGTTTTTTCTTTGAGACAGTTGCCATATTCTTTCCTTATTTCTGTCATCTACCTTTTTCTAATTCTTCTATCTTCTTTAAAGCTGTTGATCATCATTAAACAGTAGGATGCTGGCTCGCTAACCTTGAGGTCCCGTGTTGATCCCAGCCAGCGTTGGCCAAGCAGGGTTCCCCCTTATCATTGGGCCTGACATAGAGCCCGGCAAGTGGCAACGTATAGTCATTCGGATATGACTAGGCATCAGACCTTGTCACGTCATCCGTGCTGCACCACTGACAAGAGGAAACCTTGTCGGAAAATCTCGATGAACTTTCTCAGCTAATGCAGGGATCGAAACCCGACCCCAGGCTAGCGAGCCAGCGTTTTACCCACTAAAAGGAATATCAATGTTTACAAAGATATGTTGGATTAAAAAATTAGGCGTTGTCGGAAGAAAACAAACGACAATCTGGGCCCCTGAGTTCACAAAGCATTCTCAGACTTAGTGAAGAATTTACTCAGCTTTGAATCACTGTTTATAAGAAATATATTTGATCCAGAAAGACAAAACTTTGCACATAGTTTCTTTTGGATGTATTTAATACATTTGATCAACACAAATTTTATAAAAGGGAATATTTTAGTTAAAATAAAAGGCAATAATTTAGTTAAAATAAAAATGAACAATTTTGAGTAAATTCTCAACTTCAATCTAAGAATGCTTGGTGAACTCAGGACCTGATCATCAGCGGCTTTGAGAAATTTCCTTTTTAGCATTTTTCTTTTCTTTAAATGGCTCTTGTTAATTGATAAATTAGAGTTGAATGAATGTTTGAAGAATGTTACTATGACAACTAATAATACAACTTGTGTGTATTGTACAGCATGATGTTATTGTCACATGGAATTATTTACAAACTAAGCCAATCATTTAAACAAAGTAAATCAACATAGCAACAATCAAGCCTTGACACAAAGCACCTGCTGCAGTCATTGTCAGACGTTTCAATTTGTCAATTAGGAGATAAACACTTCCTGTTTCGCATTTAGAGGGGTGTTATTGTCCAATAGACATGTCTTGAGATCATTAGGACCCAAGATGCGTAGCATCGCCAGTTCAAATGTAAAATATCAGGACATGTCTATTAGACAATAACACCGCTCTAAATGCGAAACAGGAAGTGTTTTACGACATTGTAACCAGCTATTTTTAAGATTTTAAAAGAAATTACTGAAACAGAGTAGTGTTATTGTCCAATAGATAGTGTCTAATTGACCAATCAAAACGCAAGATTCACCCTCAAGCATGTTACAATGTTTTGGAACATGATAAATTTGATTCTGATTGAGAGTGCTGAGTGATAAGCAGGAAATAAAGTATGGAAGACCAAACAGCTCTTTAGTAAGGACTATGAATTGAGAACTAAGAACACTTAATAAAGAGCTGTTTGACCTTCCATAATGAACAAGTTAATAAATGAATTATATCAATTTTGGGATTGAAGCGGGGAACATCAACCTCACTGTAAGATTTTGCTAGAGTTGTCCATTTTTGATGTAATAGTTCACGGTTGGCTTGATTTGTACATAATTTCATGTACACGCAATAATTTCATGGATTACAGTAAGATTGTTGTTGCTCTCAAAAAGTGCTAAAAGACTTGTTACATGTTGTTGGAGTTTCACCATATTGAAATATAGCCTAGTGACGTACACACTACCCTGTGTAAGATGAGACTTGTACAGTCAGTGTAGCCTTTCACTACAAGACTGTTTTACTCACAGTTAGTGTAGCCTTTCACTACAAGACTGTTTTTTTTTCACAGGAACAGACTTTCATCTTAATAAAAATCTCTCCCACAAATATGAATTAATTAATACTAGTTTGTTTAAGTTATCAGGTTGGGATATCTGTCTTCATGAATGGATAATTCTTATTTAGAATCTTCTTTGAAAGACAATTAACAATTTGACACACATAATAAACACAAAACCATAATATGGAACACAATTACTTTTTTTAATTAAAGTGATGTTTCATTGAGGATTCTCTTAATGTTTTCAAGCAAACCCTCAATACAACGTCGCTGTAATTAAAATAGTAATTTTGTTCCATATTACATGTTTTTGTTTATTAAAAGGGTAAAGAAAGAAAAAATAACACTTTAAAAATGATCAATCTGTGCCAGACAAAGCCTTAAGATTGTCTGTTACAGGTGCCTTATTTTTAATTTTGATTGGACAATTCGAAAAGATTCGCTCATTTAATTGGACAATTCAAAAAGATTCATCCCTTTAATTGGACAATTCAAAATGATTCATCCCTTTAATTGGACAATTCAAAAATGTTTTGTCCAGTTCATTGGACAATTCAAATTGTTTCGTCCAGTTCATTGGACAATTAAAATTGTTTCATCCAGTTCATTGGACAATTTTTCATCCACTTAAATATTGGTAAGAATTTTCTCTTCCTGGCAAGACATGCCTACTAGTTGGTTGAGGTCTTAGTATTAATATTTTTGTAAGAGAAGAGAGATGGTTTAATTAAGAAGAAGGACTAATGATATTGTTCTGAGCCTGTGGTTGTGTCCAATACAGATATTACCATTTTATGTTGTAAATAAATTGTCATGATCTGTTACTATCATGAATTAATTGGCCGCGCTATGTCATGTAGCCTATACACAAATACATATATAAAATCTATACAAATTATACTTTATTGTTGTTTTCTATTACTTAGAAGGGGGGAGGGTGGGATGGCCGAATGGTTAGCGTGCGCATGCTGTATCATACGGCCTGCCATTGAGTCAAATGGCGTGGTTTCAAATCCCCAGTTGTATGTGGCAAGGAGTTGGGTCCCCTGTCCAACCTCGTGGGTTTTCTCCGGGTACTCCGGTTTCCTCCCACTGCTAAAGACCCCTACGCGCAAGAGAATTATTGAAATAAAATTAAACCATGTTAATCCCGAAATGACCTAGTTTGTGTCGAGTGGATGTTAAATCCCATTTCTATCTATCTCTCTCTTTTACTGCAAAGGACAGCTTTGTAGTCATTCGGATATGACGAAAAACCAAGGTCTGTGTATGCACTGGCGTGCACGTAAAAGATCCCATAGCAGTTTGAATTCATTAGTTGAGTCGGAGCAGAACAGTAATATGTTAAACCCCATTTCATTTCATTTCATTCTTTTTCTCCTTTCGGTAATTGGGGTCAGCATAATTCTTAAGGAGCGAAGTTATGTATAATGGAGAGCTGCAGTCGCTAATTTTTACGTCCTGTGTTTGATCTCTTTGTTGGCTGAGAAAGATCGTCTGGATTCTTGACATCGTTCCTCCTTGTCAGTAGTGTAGGACGTGGGAGGGCTTGCAAAGGACAGTTTATACTTATTCGGATGGGAAGAAAACAGGTCTTGTGTGCGCATTGGCGTGCATGTGAAAGAGCCCTTGACAGTTCAGATTCATTAAAAAAAAGTAGTCAGTAGCACCACTGTCCAGGCAAAATTTCCCTCATCGGTCACTGTATAGCATATGCCCGTCCACATTAGCCTAGTAGAATGTTAAATCCCATTTGATTTCAAGATATAAAGAGTTGGAAAGACACATCATTGCAAGCTAAGTATGAGAAATGTGAGACTACTCATGGTGAAAAAAATAACGTGAGACTACTCATGGTGAGATAAGTAATGTGAGACTACTCATGTTGAGGTAAGTAATGTGATACTACTCATGTTGAGATACTTAAGTAATGTGATACTACTCATGTTGAGATAAGTAATGTGAGACTACTCATGTTGAAATAAGTAATGTGAGACTACTAATGTTGAAATAAATAATGTGAGACTACTCATGGTGAGGTAAGTAATGTGATACTACACATGTTGAGATAAGTAATGTGAGACTACTCATGTTGAAATAAGTAATGTGAGACTACTCATGTTTAAATAAGTAATGTGAGACTACTCATGGTGAGGTAAGTAATGTGATACTACCCATGTTGAGATAAGTAATGTGAGACTACTCATGTTGAAATAAGTGATGTGAGACTACCCATTTTGAAATAAGTAATGTGAGACTACTCACGGTGAGATACTCATGATGAGATAGGTAATGTGAAACTATATTTATGGGGAGACCACTCTTTTCGAGAAAGGTAATGTGAGACCAATCTTAATGATATAAGTAAAGTGAGACTACTCTTAGTAAGATAAGTGATGTGAGACTACTCTTAGTAAGACAAGTGATGTGAGACTACTCTTAGTAAGATAAGTGATGTGAGACTACTCTTAGTAATATAAGTGATATGATGTGAGACCACTCATAGTGATGTAAGTAATGCGAGACTACTCCCATTGAGATAACTAATTATGAAATGAAGTCAGGTTTAACATACTACTCCGAGTGAGACACGTAATATGAAGACTATTCACAAGACTACCCATAGGGAGATAAATATTGTTTGTTTGTATCACATGGCTGCTGCATATATCACATGCTTAGACCAAGAAATGAAATGAAATGGGGTTAAACGCCCTACTCTTCTGCACCTAACCTTGACTAATGGAAGACGGGCATACGCCATACAGTGTGCTATGGGGGAAATTTTGCCCGGGCAGTGGCGCTACGGCCTACTCTTATATCGACTTCCAACTGCCAAGGGGTCTTTTACGTGCCCGCCTATGTGTACACGGGTTTTTGTCCCATCCAAACGACTAGACGGCTGTCTTTGTCAGGCCCTCCGTTCTGTATCACTGACCGGAAAATTGATCTTTCTAGGCCCATGCAGGGATCGAAAATGAGGGCACTTACTGCAGGGCGGCGCAAAATGAGGGCACTTACTGCGGAGACGGGACACGCCACAGCGAGGGGGGTGAGGGGGGGGTCTCCCAAGACAATTATCGGTCATTTCCTTGCATCTGTAGACATTCCAAGAGCTATTTGGCTGATATTTTCGTCTAAGTAAACGTTTGGAGAGGACATATTTGGGTCCAATCTAATTAAAATATAGATCTATATTTCGTTTCGTTTTTTATACTTTCGATGGCCTACACTCATGTAGATCTAACTAGTTATAGTGGACGCTCACGTTCTATGACGTCAGGTATCAAGCACGGGACATTTGACCCGATAACGTCAGTCATTCGATTAACCAATTAGCGATCGCCATGCTTTTCAAAATCCACTTGTGTTTTGTTATGATTTCTATCCGCTGGTGTTAGTATAGACGTCGTTGGCTGGTAATATCTACCCACAGTTCCACGCATGAAAAGGTCAAACGGTCGATTCGACAGACCATTTGATTGGCTGACCCCTCATTTCAGGCAGAACACGGGATAAATAACAAGTCCTCCAGATCCAAGAGTAGTGAAGACAAGTAAAAACGAAATTTTGAACTATAAAAAACGAAACGAAATTGGATCTGTGTTTTAATCAGATTGTATTTGGGTCTGGAAAAAGGCACTTTCAGCAGTAAAAAAGGGCACTGTCGAAAATTAGGAGGGGGCGCGCGCCCCTTGCGCCCCCACTGGATCCGCCTCTGAAGAGTGAGAAGAGAAGGTCATTTCGGGATTAACATGGTTCAATTTTATTTCAATAATTCGTTGAGGTGTTTACCAGTGGGAGGAAATCGGAGGACCCGGAGAAAGCCCACGACGTTGGACAATGATCTTACTTCTCACTCTGGTGTTCGCCAGATGACTCAGGCGCGGATACAGAGGGGGGCGCACGCCCCCTCTATTTTTTTGCGGTGGCGAACAATTTTTAGCTTCATATATTCTCGCAGGAAAGGAGAACAAAAACAGTTTAGGTTGGAAATCGTAATTTACAGTACTAGTATGAAATTAGTCCTTGTGGGCATTTTTGTCCACTCAAAAATCATGGTTCGGGCTTCGCACTCCCAACTTGGTGCAGCACGCCCCCCCCCCCCCTTTCTGAAAATCCTGGATCCGCCCCTGTGACTCAATGACAAACCTTAGCAGACATCAGAATCTTCCACAGTATTCATAACCCATAGCGTGCCGCGTACTTAGTTGCACTCTTGCAAATTCTCATGCGTAGTATTCAATCTTACTCATGTTAAAAGTACTATACTGCCCATCACGGCATCAGAATTTAGAATTCGTCCCCTGAGAGGTAAAAGGTCGCAAGTGACAAAACATGCAAATTGGATATTTTTGCACCAAAAGTTTATAAATTGACCCCTCCAGGTTATAGCAAACAATGGTGGCAATTGCAATGATACAAACTACAATATGGGTAATTAATATTAGGTTGTAAGAGGAAAATGTTACCAAGATGTCACCGGGAAAAGGTAGTAAGTACACTGATGGCAGTGTAACAAGGTCGTAAGTGGCATTTTGATATGTGCAATAGAAACTCCTTTCTGGCAAACAAATCATGGCTTTTTGAACAAATGCCTGAACATATTTCATTTTGCAATAGTAGTGTTTAAAATTGATCAACCCACAGTAGTGTTTAAAATTGATCAACCCACAGTAGACTATAATCCTTGAGAGACATCTAGGGATTTAGCACATTAAAAAATACAATACAATTTATATGGGAAAACAATCACTGGTCTGTAAACATATAGAACGATGTATCAACAATTATAGAGAAGGAGTCCAGGGGCTTAACCTGGCTGAAAAGTGTACCAATTTTTTCCTTTATGGTATCAATGCATGTATATCTGGTATCATCAAAATGTAAGTCTGCCGGGTTTCTGGTGTGGGTGTGGTAATCCACACCCAAAATGACATGCCCCCCACCCCCTTAACTAGTCTAGATTAGCTACAAAAGTGTACCACATGAAATTCACTCAGCAGTGTACCGTACATCTTCAGGTATTACAAAAACACTCTGACAGACATTTCTAGTGGTGGTGTACCCTGACAGAGCTATGTAATTACCAGACGTGTTGTGTTGGAGTATCCCTGATAAGAGTTACCTAATTTCCAGTTAACAGCTAGGGGAGAGAGAGAGAAATGGGGTTTAACGTCCACTCGACACAAAGTAGGTCATTTCGGGACTAACATATGGTTTTAACTTTATTTCAATAATTCGCTTGCGCGTTTAACATTAGGCTTGAATAGCTGAAATCTGCACCACCTAAATCAGCATTGGAGTTGTTCAGTACCACCACAGGAGTCCTGAATGACCACTGCCAGATAGTTTGTGCGGTGGGTTACCCCTAACAGACACGCCCAAAATGCCCCCCCCCAACTAGGCTAGATTAGCGGGCACTGTTACTGTGGTCTAGCCAGGATGCGTAGTATACTAATACCTAGCATGTGTGGAAGAGGGGTATCGCATTTTGGGCGTGGAATACCACACCCACCGCTTGAAACCCGGCAGACTTGCATTTTTATGATAATGATACCAGACACACATGCATCGATAACATATAGAAGAAAATTGGTACACTTTTCAGCTAGGTTGACCCCCTGGGCTCCCGGTCTATTAGTATCCTCTTATCGTCATCGTTTTGTGCTGGATAACCATAAGACAATACACGTCGAAATGTCGTGCTACATGTGTACAAAGCAGTGATTGTTTTTTTATCCATATAAATCGTGTTGTGTTTTTTTTTCACAGTACACTACACAAGGACGGGGGTTTAGGGGGAGCCATTTTGCGATACTGCATGTAAGGAACGATTTTAAGGGAGATCCACAATGTAACTTAGAGACAGGTCTATAGCGAGCTAAAGAGGCTTCTATGGACAGAGAGCTAGCGGGAGCGAGAGAGAGGACAAGGACTAAGTAGAGAGACGACAAGAGCTAGAGAGCCAGAGTAAGATTAGCGGAGAGAGAGGGGATGGGGAGTGGCTGAGGGCGAGAAAGAGAGTTAGAGAGAGATCCACACTGTAACTTAGGGATAGGGCTATAGAGAGCTAGATAGGAAGCGGGGGGATCGCTAGAGAGAGCTAGATAGGAAGCGGGGGGATCGCTAGAGAGGCGGGCTAGGGACAGAGAGCTAGCGGGAGCGAGAGAGAGGACAAGGACTAAGTAGAGAGACGACAAGAGCTAAGGAGCCAGAGTAAGATTAGCGGAGAGAGAGGGGATGGGGAGTGGCTGAGGGCGAGAAAGAGAGTTAGAGAGAGATCCACACTGTAACTTAGGGATAGGGCTATAGAGAGCTAGATAGGAAGCGGGGGGATCGCTAGAGAGAGCTAGATAGGAAGCGGGGGGATCGCTAGAGAGGCGGGCTTGGGACAGAGAGCTTGTGGGAGCGAGGGCTAGAGAGTCGGCTGCGAACTGATGAGACTTGTCCTTTGAGAAGACAGAGAGAAGAGCGGGATAGGGGTGGGGTTACAGAGAACAAGCTAAAGGGCGAGCTAGGGAGAAAGAGATAGCGATTTAGAGAGGACTAGAAAGACAGTGGACAGCAATAAACAGCAAACGTTATTGCGAGCTAGGGAGACAGATAGCAAAATGGGGACTAGAGATAGCGATTTAGAGAGGACTAGAAAGATAGTGGACAGCAATAAACAGCAAACGTTATTGCAATGCATGAGAACTAGAGGGAGAGAGAGAGAGAGAGAGCCAGAGCGAGAGAGAGAGGGTGGGAGCTACAGAGCGACGGAGAGAGATGGAGAGAGAGAGTAGACAGGTGGGAACTAGAGAGAGATAGATAGTGGGTTGCTATGCGATGAGATTTGTCACCGGAGAAAGAGATAAGGAGAGAGAGAGGGGGAGAGTTAGAGAGATCAACAGAAGGGAATCAGAGATGATAGGGCTAGAGAGTCAGTGAGAAAGAGGTGAGGGAGAGCTTGACCTCGAGAGAGAAGGACGAGAACTAAAGAGCAAGTTTAGACTATTAGAGAGCGGGTGTGCACCAGAGAGCCAGAGATCGGTATCAAGCTAGGGTGAGGGATTGAGAGAAGAGGGGACTGGGGTTAGAGAAGGGTATAACATCCACTGGACACAAACGAGGCCATAATAATTTTATTTCAATAATTTGCTCGCGTGTTGGGGTCTGTATCAATGATAGAATGTCGGAGAAAACCCAATGAATTTGCACAGGCTACCATACTGTTAACTATACCACTTGACTCAATTACAGACCTTAAGATCTAAAGCATACCCATAAGACCACTCTAACTTCCACCCCATAGCTAAATCAGATAAGGTCGTAAACAGCAATAAGTATGTATCTTTGGTTACAGGTAGAGCGTAGAAAAAGGTCGTAAGTGACTTTCCCGAATTACCACACCTGATAACTAAAAACTTTATATTGCATTTTTTACTATCCCAAATCATGACATATTGTACGAAATATTAGAAAAAAACATTCATAAACAATTTTACAGGACCATTTCCAAACCTTTAAAGTCGATTTTCTCGAAAAGTAAAAAATGTCACTTGCGACCTTTTACCTCTCATGGGACGAATTCTGCGAAATCGTCCCCAAGACTTATTCTCGGTACCCCCGGTGATCTTATCCTGTTCTGTACCACTACTATACCCTGGGTTAATCTATACGGTTTCCACGATTTCAAATTATCTGCTCTATCCTCGATTGTTGCTAATGTTTACGAACCAATCAATACCAGTTTATAAATCGGTCTAACTTATTAAACGGCTTTCGTTTCGCGTTCGTTTGTGTGAGGGTAGCAGGCCCAGATCCAGGACTTTGTCGAGGGGGGTGGGCATATTAGAGCAAAGGGTAATACGTTGCAACTTTAGATTGCTTGGGCGGAGACAATGTGAAAATCATGTTTATTTCATCTATTAAAGAGCTGATATGTGAACTACAACAGTAACAAAGCAAACGAAAATGAACTTCAACTATGTCACTGGGGCTGAGAACGGCCCCCTCCCCCCGGATCCGCGCCTGGGTAGATAACCCTATTCATGTCCCTTTACTGACTGAGCTATGTAAATGTACACAGCTCACTAATATTACTACGCCGTCACCCACAAAACAAGGGCAAAAGTTATTTTTAGTCTTCCTCTCCCTTTCCTACCCCCACCCCCTTTGCATGGCGATTTTTGTTGGTTTAGAATCAAAGAAAATGGTTTGAAAAAAGCATGTATGAGGTTCCCCATGAAAAACTCTAGTTACACAGGCTGGAAGTAGAGAAAACTAAACATGCAATTTTCGGCCCTCCCATTCAACTAACCATCCTCAATTCTTGTATCCTTCCGCCTCAAAATTATGTATTTTCACAAAACCCTTCCAAGATGTATTTTTAAACCCTTTTCTTAGATTTTTACACCAAAAATCGGTATGCCAAAGAGGGAAAGGGAAGAAATACAAAAAATAAATTTCGCCCTACATTCGTGGGTGGCGGCGTAGAACTATATTAGGTGATCTTTCTCCTTTTGCTTATTTTACCCGATGAGAGTTACTTTCCACTGCTAACTTCCTTTGCAATTAACCATTTATGGGATTGATCGATAATAATAGTACTCAAGGGCAGATAACTTGAAAACGTGTCTCGCCAACGTTGGAACGCCAACATCAAAGGGTGACGTCACATCTGTATTTTAATTGAGATTAATTAACAACCAGTTTCTTGTGTATTTATTTATTACACTTAAATCACACTATCAGATGGTTTCCTTTCCGTCTGAATTCTTTTCTGTGTAATTTAGATTGAAGCAACCAAAGTGGCCACGATAATTTAATGAGATGAGCATACCAGTTTATACAAATTTCTTCTATTTTAATTCTGAATATTTTCCCCCTGTTTCTGCGATTTGTGTAATATTGCCCAAGTCCCCGCGCTAATCACTTTTTCTTGGCAGCAGATTTTGTGACTTTGCCTCCTGCTGCTTCGGCCTTGGTTACCGACTTGATGACACCGACAGCAACGGTTTGTTTCATATCACGTACGGCAAATCGACCGAGTGGGGCATAATCGTTGAAGGACTCAACACACATGGGTTTGCTGGGTACCAACACAACAATAGCAGCATCCCCTGATTTTACAAATTTGGGGGCATCCTCCAACTTTTTGCCAGATCGTCGATCGCATTTCTCTTGAAGTTCAGAAAATTTACAGGCAATATGGGCGGTATGACAATCCAAGACTGGAGAGTAACCATTTCTAATCTCTCCTGGGTGGTTCAAAATGATGACCTACAAAATAGAAAATCAAATTAAGAACATTAAGATTTAAATAATCAAAAGGGATTATAACTAAGTGCACAAGTAACGGTTCTACAGAAGTATTTACCAAGCAACATGGTTTCGTTTCCCAGCTTGTACACGAGTAGTGGACCACACTATAGCTTAAGACTACCGCGTGATTGTGAAATAATGAGACAAACATCGGGTTGGTTTAGAAATTAGTTTTTGTTGAGGGGAACCGAAACCCCATTTCTCTGGTGGATTCCACCGTCAAGATGTACGCCCGGTAACGTCCTGTGTACATTACACAGTTGGGTTTTAATCCGGGGGGGGGGGGGGGTGAGAAATAGGGTTTAACGTCCACTCGACACAAACTAGGTCATTTCGGGACTAACGTATGGTTTAATTTTATTTAAATATTTTCAATAATTCGCTTGTGCGTAGGGGTCTTTAGCAGGGGGAGGGGGGAACCGGAGTGCCCGGAGGAAACCCACGAGGTTGAGATGGCGGTCCTACTTCCATGCCACATACGCTCACACCAGGGATCGAAACCACTACCGCAAACCAGAGGTGACCGGCCAGCTAGAGGTCGAAGCGTGGCACTCTAGACCATCCCAACCCCCCTGGGTTTTAATCACAATTTCAACCTTGTAGCCCACTGACTGGAGGAAGTAGTATGTGCCAGTCTAAATTAATCAAAGCAAACCTGTTATCAAGTTATGGACAGTCTGAATCCTAAAAATGTTAAAATCTTGAAATTACTAATTACCTGGGCAGTGAAATCTTTTGCGCCCTTGGGTGGGTCATTCTTGCTGTCTCCAGCAACAAATCCACGTTTCAACTCTTTCACGGAAACGTTCTTGACGTTGAATCCAACATTGTCACCGGGTAAACCTTCAGTCAAAGATTCGTGATGCATCTCAACAGATTTAACCTGTAAACGAAAAAAACTTTACTTTGTACACACATACTTGTATTATTATTTAGTGCATCGGGATTTTCTAGCGTGGCTCTGGTCCAAGGGCTTGGCAAGGGGAGAGAGAGAGAAATGGGGTTTAACGTCCACTCGACACAAACTAGGTCATTTTGGGACTAACATATAGTTTCAATTTTATTTCAATAATTCGCTTGCGCGTAGGGGTCTTTAGCAGTGGGAGGAAACCGGAGTGCCCGGAGGAAACCCACAAGGTTGAGAAGGCGAGGGTTGGCATGGGACCGTGTATAGTTCAGGTGAGATGTAAAGCCAAGATATAAGAGTAGGCCTTACTAAAGCTGCGCATGAAATCATTTTTAATGTGACTGCTGCCATGGGAACCACCAATCTGTTTCAAAGAATAATTGAGAATTCTGTCACAGATGACCGTCTTCAACACGTGCAATCACATCAAGCGGTGTCAATCAATGGCCAGTGCCTTGTTTACACAAGACGTAACTACTTCGGACAAAATGATGCCTTTTACTCATTTAATACCCATTTACACTAAAAAGAAAATATTTTTTTAACTACAAATACTTCAAACGTCTTTACTTATTTTTCTAATACATACAAAACATATTTTAGAATTTAATCTGTCGGAAGTTAATATGGGGGACTCGTTAAGCCGAGTCGATGTCATCCACATCAGTGATTGTAGCGGCCAAGCAAATATTCACTGCGGATCAGTATATTTTTTGAGGCTTACACGATACTAATGACCATTGCCGATCCAAAAATCTATATTTCTGATCGCTCATTTATTAATGAATGAATGAATGAATGAAATGTTTAATGGCACGTCAGCTCCAACCGGACCATATTGCGCCAAACATTATGAAATTGCTCATTAACCCATATTAGCGTCATTTATGTCCTCTTTTCGGATTATGACCCTTAGAATCGCAAACTGTAAAGTACATACCTCAGTTGTGAGTGAAGCTGGAGCAAAAGTAACAATCATACCAGGCTTAATGATACCAGTTTCAACTCTACCTACGGGCACTGTTCCAATACCTCCAATTTTGTACACATCCTGGAGGGGAAGACGAAGGGGCTTGTTGGTTGGGCGCGAGGGTGGGAGAATGGCATCCAAGGCTTCGTAAAGGGTTTTTCCGGAAGCATTAGCGTCTTTTCTTTCCATAGACCAGCCTTTGTACCACTTCATGTTCTCAGATTCTTCAAGCATGTTATCCCCATGGAAACCAGAGATTGGTACGAAAGCTACTGCTTTAGGATTGTATCCGATTTTCTTGACGTATCCAGATACTTCCTTGACGATTTCACTAAATCGTGTTTCAGAATATTTAGGCTCTGTACTGTCCATCTTGTTGACCCCAATGATCAACTGTTTGACACCAAGGGTGAAAGCTAAGAGAGCGTGTTCTCTGGTTTGTCCTTCTTTGGAGATACCAGCTTCAAATTCTCCCGTACCAGCAGCGACGATCAACACAGCGCAATCAGCCTGCGAAGTTCCTGTAATCATGTTCTTGATAAAATCTCGATGTCCAGGAGCATCAATAATAGTTACTTGGTATTTACCGGTTTCAAATTTCCACAGAGCAATATCAATTGTAATACCTCGTTCACGTTCAGCCTTCAATTTATCCAACACCCAGGCGTATTTAAAAGAGCCCTTTCCCATCTACAAAAGAAACGTTATACTTATCAAACTAGTTTTATATCTAAACTAAATAAAAGCAACAGATATAGAATTAACGATACATTATGGGAGATAAGATAAAGAGATGGTAGTTCTCACTATAATAGTTAAAAACTAGATAGTGTAAAGGTAATTTGCTGAAAATTTCAACCAAATTGATCCACTATGAGCCGAGAACGCATGGCCTCGGTCATCATTACTAAAATTATTAATATAAACAGCACAGTCTCGATTATCCACTGTTTGATTTAATTATCAATGGCCGTTAAGCGGCATATAGGAATTTAATCCAACTAACATCGAAGGCTAGCCTTGACATCTAGAGTTTATATGGTCTGGATAAGTTAATTAATGTCAAATTGATAATTAAGATAACATTTCAGGCCTAAAGAAAGACTTTTAATAAGCAGATTTTGCTCTTGCATAATGCAAGTTTAACGTAAACTGACAAGACATTTCGGGACTAACACTGTTCAATTTTTATTTATTTCTTTTTCAATATGATGGCCGAGAAAGTTCATCGGAATTTTTTTCAGGCGTTGTTTCCCCTTGTCAGTGCTGCAGGACTGAGGGCCGGACGATTGGTTTTTATAATATTGTACTAACCTCATTGGCTTCTTTCTCGAATTTTTCGATGGTTCTTTTGTCAATACCACCACATTTGTAGATAAGATGACCGGTAGTCGTGGATTTACCGGAGTCGACATGACCAATGACAACAATGTTAATGTGAATTTTCTCTTTTACCATGGTTGCTTAGTTACGTTGAAATCTGCAACGGAATTATACAATATGCAAGATTTAGATGAGAGAAATGGGGTTTAACGTCCACTCGACACAAACTGTCATTTTGGGACAAACACATGGTTTAATTTTATTTCAATAATTTGCTTGCGCTTAGGGGTCTTTAGCAGTGGGAGGAAACCGGAGTACCCGGAGAAAACCCACGTGGTTGGACAGGCGACCCTACTCCTTGTCACGTACAACCGGGGATTCAATTAGATTTAGATAAAGAGCTATATAAGTGCGAAAATAGATAATTTGAAATGAATTCTGAAAATTTCATTCAAATTACTGTATTGTTGGGCAAGATGTGTGTATTTACTGTATTCACAGTACTGGTTGTTCGAAGCTAAGCTTCCCTTCTCCATTTTTAAATCCAATCATGTAAAGATACATTACGGGAGATAAGATAAAAGAGTTGTCAGTTCTCACTATAATAGTTAACTAAATAGTGTAAATGTAATTTGCTGAAAATTTCAGTCAAATTGATCCACTATAGGTCGAGAACGGAGTGCGTGAAATTTCTGAATAGCCTCGGTCATCATTACTAAAATCATTAATAAAAACAGAGAAGTCTCGATTATCCAATGTTGTGATTTAATTACAATGGCCGTTCAGCAGCATCTTATCCAACTTACATCAAAGGCTTGCCTTGACATCGAGATTATATTATGGTCTGGATAAGTTAATTAATGTCTAATAATGTAGATAACATTTCAGGCCTAAAGAAAGACACGTAATAGGCAGATTTTGCTCTTGCATAATGCAAGCTTAATGGTTGAACCGTTCTATTCACTAAATATCAGATACCTGATGGCATCGAGAGTTGAGTATGGGCTTATGGTATAATGTATAGTTAATATAACATTTCAGGGCTCAGAGACCTGCAACAGGCAGATATAAACAGTAACTTGTCCATAAAAATGAACAAACGAAGTGTGAGACCAGGGGCGGGAATGGGGGGGGGGGTCTGGCTAAGCGTCCAGTCAACACAAACTAGGTCATTTCGTGTGTAGCATACATGTATGATTTAATTTTATTTCAATAATTTTCTTGTGCGTTAGGGTCTTTCACAGTGTGTGTGGGGAGGGGGGGGCGGAGAACCTGAAGAAAACCCAACCAGGGTATAGAAACCAAGCTAGTTGACTATGACAGACCCTGTGATACAGAGCACACTTGCTAACCATTCGCCATCCAAACCTCCTGGGCGGGAACTCAAATCTTACTGCATGATGATTTGGTCAATTTGAGACGACAAGCACCAATGCCACCCTCATACTTAACGTGGTTATATATCTCACTTGAGACATGGGCGTTTTAAGGTTAATCATGACGGAGGCTATATTATTTTGAGGGCCCTCTTTCGCGGGAGGGGGGGGGGGTGCAACGGACCACCGGAGGTCGAGAAATTTTGCAAAATAGACATTTTGGCGCATTCTGGCATATTCCCCAGGCCTCTCGAGGCAGGTTTAATCTGAGGGCCTGGGCCTAATTCTGAGATTTATTAATTATCCAATTTATTGTCTCACCTATGACCTGGCTTGTCTAGGGTCAGTTGTACGAATGAGGTGGGCCTTTTGTGCAAGCAGTACGTGTAATCCTGGAAATATATTCAGTAAGAAATGATCGCTCCGCCAAGCCACAATGGGCGGCCTAGACATGTCTTTCCTGAATAGCTTATTAGGTGAAAGTGATTTCTTCATTGATGATTTCGACAGTATAGATTGACTCGGACTCGAGGGCCCTTTCCATTGGCCAGAGGGGCCCTTTTTCTGGCTTTAGGGCCTTCTCTAACTAGGGTACATTTTCCTCATCGGTTTCAGTAGCCTATTTTTCTCCCGTTTTGTTTTTTTCAACTTTTTTTTAATTTTTTTTCGCGAGGACGCTGGCGCCTCAGCTATAAAACGCCCTTGACTTGAGAACAGACACTATCTAGTTTACCGACATTTTAAAGCGGGAATTTAACATTTTCTAAGAAAGTCAAAACATAATTATTTCTATGTCTTTTGCTCAAAAGGTTGTCAACTCACCATTACATGATCATGGACAATATTTCATAGGCATTAATATCGTTGATACAGAAAATAATAACACAATTACCTCCTTTGTTTTCCCATTCCCCTCCATGCAATGGCGATCTTCAAACGTTTGAATTTGAAGTTGAAAATGATATCTTTGCCAATTTCTCAACTGGCAACAGTGAATTATAGGATTATTTTTTTAACAAGGTAGGCCTGTTTAGAGATACCATCTATTTTATGGCTTTATTTTAATATATTTTAAAAATATAACTTAAAAATATGAAATTGCCGTAGTTCTAAATCGATGATTTTGTCGAACATTAGTGTACTTCGAGAATTTTATCAAGTCCCGTTGTTCTGCTTCTATTTAATAAACTTCAATTTTTGGATATGGTACCACCGTACCATTGATGGCCATTTAGAGAGATCTATTCTCGAAATATATATGAAGCAGATGGATCTGTTAGTAACTGCATGTATACTTGTAACCTTAAACTGTGTTTAAGGTAACAACTGATACAGTCTAAGACCCCTTACGCAAGTTCAAATAGGTTCAAATGCACAATTGTCAACACACATCATTACAGTTTGTATTGAAATAAGTAATTCTATCACAAATAGTGAAGACTGGACCATTAAAATAGTTACCGAACAGTTTTTCTTTGCATAGCGCTGTTTATGTTGTAGGCGTAATGACGTATTACGCAACTTGCGGCCACGACACCGGCCAGTTGAAATTTCGCGTAGCAGATGGGTTTCATCAAATCATAATTATGCGGCAAGGCCTCACCTTTATTTCAATAAGAATTGGTTTAGTAGGCTATATGTTAAGCTACGTGCAGTGCTATTTTGGGCCAGTTTATTTGTAAATTGAGCGAGCTATAGGCCAGTAAACTTTTGGTAGTCATTTGACTAAAAAATTTGCGCAAAGGAACTCTGTAGGAAAAACCAATACTGTGGCTGGAGTAAGACGGAAGACATCAGTAGTGAAACCATTTCTAATGATCTGTGTGCAGAATGTGCCATCCTATTTAAAACTCGTTTCCCCCGCCATTTTCCAAAAAAAAAAAAATAAGCGAAGCCAGTCTGTGCGTTCACAAGTAGTAGGGTACTACTGAGATGAGGTAGTTGTTCCTTTTGGAACTGTCTTTGAGCGAACGATATATTCGCTACACAGTTCCTATCCGGCCTTATATAAGTCCAGTATGAAAATACCGTTCTTCCCCACCCCTGTTTTAAGGCTATTTTGGAATTCTTAACTACTATTTTTCACCTGGATTCTACTTTATTCGCCAAAGGAATCATTTCCTGCCACAGCTGACAAATTTGTAAAGATTCAACACTATTTTCAAGTAGAATTCTGCGATTATAAACATACACCAAATACGTTTAAACTGAAAGCCAATACAAGACCCGGACATGCGCAAACCACATGGTTATTTTATCGCTAAAATTCTACTTGAAAATGGAGTTGAATTATTATAAATTTGTGTCAAATATAATGAGAAAGGATTCCTTTTGGTGGAAAATAAAGAATTGTGGAAATAGACGGTAAGGGTTCTAAAACAGCCTGAGAACAGGGTGGGGAATAGCGGTATTTTACCGTTTTTTCATACTGCAGTTATAGAAGGCCGGATAAGAACTGTCAGCGAAATTAGTTCGCTCCAAGACAGTTCTGAAAAGAACTAGAGATAAGGTACAATTTTATGGATACACAAATTCTAAACAAACAAAACAAGGTCTGGTAATGGGGAAATTTGAACTCGAGTGACGACTCATTGAATATCTAAGCATACATAAGTCAGCAACATGAACAAGAAATTAAAACCCGAGTGATGACTCATTGAATATCTAAGCATAGGCCTACATACATTTAGCAACGTGAACAAGAAACGCAATCAGACAGGCTAAAAAAATGTAACAAATCTTGAAGACCACAAGACAAAGAAGTCTGCTACTTACGAACGCTTGATGAATAATGATAATGTGGGGTAGTTAGCAATGCACGTGCATTGTGGACTATTTTTAGGGATTACATTTAGCATATTACTGCGCCAGACTTGAGCAACCAATCGCTGGCAGTGTGCAAAGAGATTTCGACGCGTCAACATCTGCTCAAATCACGTAAGATGAATTTTTCTTGTACGCTTTTCGGATTATTGTAATCCGTCAATTTTTGTCAAAATAAGATTTTGAAACAGACATACATATTATTGGGTCCATATTTTATGCTTTTTCAATGAAACATAATAAGATAAGCCATTCACCATAGCTGGTCGAACAACGCTGCATGAGAAACCTGAGGTCGAAGGGTATTCATGAGACTTATGCAGTCTGTCTAAATTAAATTAGGTGTGCATTTTGATGATGGGGTGGGGGTAGTTCAGCTCTCAACGTCGGTCTCATTACACTCACCCTGAACGTTCAGGGACTGTCCCATTCAATCAATGTCGAAAATAATTGGAGCCCCAGTCAATTTTACTGGGCAACTTTTCACTGCAAAACGATGGGGTGTCAGTCCGTGTGAAAGCCTGTAACTTAATAGGAGGGGACGTATTTTTAACAGCGTGTTGTGTCTCTCATATTGACACTAGCGAAGTAAGTAAGGTCTTATTTTCTCACTAAGATGTTCGTTTACATTGTACAGGCGTCCACACGGATTGACACCCCATCGTTTAGCAGTGAAAAGTTGCCCAGTAAAATTGACTGGGGCTCCAATTATTTTCGACATTGATTGAATGGGGCAGTCCCTGAACGTTCAGGATGAGTGTAATGAGAACGACGTTCAGAGCTGAACTAGGTATTCATGAAACTCAAGCAGTCTGTCTAAATTAGGTGTGCGTTTTGGGGCTGGGTTGGGGGTAGTTCAGCTCTGAACGTAGGGCGCATTACAGTAGCCCAGTACGTTCATGGATCGTGCTTTTGAGTCATTGTCGAAAAGGATTGGCTTCCCAGTCAATTTTAGTGGGCACCTGTGAACACCTGAAAAATGTAACTGAACATCTGAGTGAGGAAATAAGACCTAGCTTACCTCGCTAGAACCAGTATGTGCGACCAGGACGAATGTAATGAGACTACGTTCGGAGCTGAACTTGGTGGGAGCTGGAGACATGGGGCTATTTAACCCTTGTCGGTGCACGTGGGGTCTCCGTGGGCCCCATGCATTGTTTTATAGTATTTTGAAATAACTACTGGGCACTGCTTTCTGAAATTTTGTGACTTTGTCTCCTATATATTTTTAAACGTAGCGAATAGATCGGTATTCATGCTTCCCACATGAAGAGTTCTGTTACATGCCAAACAGGCCCAACGCTTGAAGGGAACAAGGGGTCAAATCGGACCCCAAACTTGCAACTCACAGTAGGAATTTTGCTAATGTGTTTGCTGCTTGATACCATATTGCGTATGCCAGACTATTCTCTCTTTAAACATCTGCATGTTACAAATAACAAAAATTAAATGATGAATTCCAAAAATTCTATAGTTTTTGTATCAAGCGTGAATCGCCATTTAACCTAGTTATCACATAGACAAGTACACAAAGTAGAAATTTTGTGAGTATTATTAAATCTGTTCAAAATGTCACTAAAATGTTTTTGTATAATAATTTAGTTGTTTTTCAGTTGTCAAATATAAATGCAAATAAAAACTTAACCATTGCTTTTAAATTCAAATACATCTGTACGTAAAAACTTTGAATTATAATTGGGGTCCATACGGACCCCTTGATACGTGCAATGTGATTCTCACCACGTGCACCCACAAGGGTTAAATTGGCATTAGGTAAAGAGGTGACAGTTCTCGGTATAATAGATTAACAAAATATAGGACAAAATATGCTGAAAATTCGTGTTTTCAACGTGTTAGACTTTGGATGATAGTGAGTTACAGACTTACTGTCTGAGTCTTGCTATTTTATAAACGGATTTCTTCTATTATGAACAAACTACTTAACTTTGGTAATTATAACCGTACCTGTGTGTTTGAAGTTACCTCCGGTTAAATAAAATCCATTGTACAGCTAAATATCCCAGAGAACGAAACAGTTATCTCTTGTAAAATTGAACTCTTCACAAACATTAACATCGAGAAATACCAAAATGGAAGCTTATTACGTCACTTATGGGGGTAGATCATTTCGTACAAGGAGGGCTTATCGTAACGGTGTTTGGCTCGATTACGACAATTCAAATTTGTGTATGAATAAGCTATTGCTCTCGGACCCAGTAATGAGTTTGGGCGTTTTCAAACATAAGTTCATCCGTAGCCCGTTATTTTGTTTTCGTCTTGTGTTAATTATTTGGTTAGAGAGTTAGGTGGGATTATTTATTTTGAACACAGGTGCAGAAAAAACGACATTCGTTTTACGGGTCTTGAATCTCACCCTCAAATATATATCTTTTCCATTTCCTGATGCCACTGATAGCATTTTGTTGATCGCGATCATGCCTCAGCCAATCACCGCTTTGAATTCTAAACCGTAAAAGGTACCATGCCATATGAGTTATTGTATATGCTATACAGATGCAGTGAAAATGGTTAAATTTACCGCGAAACTTTCACGAGTTTTTCCCCACCGTCTGCATAATTGACACACAAGACCAATAATACACGCAATTTGCGAAGGCTCTTTTGACGAGTGATTTTTTTTTCGGCTTAAACAGACGATAAACGATGTTTAGACATCCCGAACTGATCTTATCAAGAATATTTCGATTTCAGTATCTGTCGAATAAACAAAAAAGAGTAATTAAAATCGGGAATATTTTGACATGAACAGTCGGAACGTGAATTACATATGGAAATTATTGGCAAGCGGTGACCTTTTTTCATATTTTTTGTGGTACCGAGTATAGGCCTAATCATAAAATTTTGTAAATGGACTAATAACCACAGAGCATTGGGTCTAGACCCTGTTATGAAATACGATCAATTAATTATGAAATTGTGTTTATTTGTAAATGTAAGCCACGAAGTTGCCTATAATAATAGTCAGGGATTTAATATAATTTACAAAAATATTTATAATATAAAAGGGTATTTACAAATCTGGGATGATGATTATGTGAAAGCAATATTACATCTACGAGTATTCGTGTAATCAGTGATATTCGTTGTGAATAAAATTTAGTAGACTGACAATCAATTGTTTCTAAATTAATATTATTGTCTTCAGTTGCTAATCTTGTCGCCCTAACTCAAACGATCGAAAAGGTCGTGTGCTGTTTTGATAGCAACGCACGTGATTATCCATATTTGTCAATCTTCACCCCCTTCAAAATATTACGATGGGTTAGCTCATCATTGCACGTGACCAGTCAATGTTGTGATTAAGACAGTCGAAAATACAAGCAAAAATATTGACTTTTCAAAAGAACTTTTTTTCCGTGGAGATATTTAATTTAATTGGTTAATCAAATGTCTGGCGTCCTAGGGTTAAAAGTCACTCGTATGACATTTGGCGTGACGTATCACAACAACCGACCAGATCGTCAGGTCTTCATGTAGTGTAGGCCAACGAAAGTATAAAAAAACGAAATATAGATCTGTATTTTAATCAGCTTGACATTATTACTACTCAAAGTCTCTAACTAAATATCATCCAAAATCTTCAACATTATAATCACGAATTATTTGTCAATTTGAATTAACATTGATGTTGTGATCTTGCCGGCAAAAGATGGGCTTCTGATATACAATATTCAAGACAAAATAAACATTTTACCATCGGTACATTTTACCATCGGTACACGAATCGTGTACAATAATACATTTAATAATAATAATAATAATATCTTTATTAGGGTAAGAAATTAGGCCAGGCCTTTTTACAATTGAAACATAACATCTGTAACAAGGGACTCGAAGAAAGAGGCTAGCCATATTCCACAAGTCATGTCCAACAGTGGCGTCATATTCTTAGCTGGAGAGCATGCGCAATAAATACTATCGGTGTAGACTGGAATAACCAGACGCTAGAGATGGCCATTCGATTAAGACTTATACCGTATTTCGCCGATCATAACTGATTAGAAATTACAGTAAAAGCAGAAACGATTGAATGTAAATCGGTCAATATACATTCGTATTTCACTATTATATGCGTTGCGACCCAATTGTGTCAATTTCGCTTAAATAATTGACAGAGCTGTCTGGAGGACACTGTCAATGTTATAAGACTGGTGTAGGTCCTATAGGCTTCAAACAGCAGCTAGATTCTTAGAAAGCAGGATAATGTAGATTCGGTTGCACAATTTACCTCATAGCACATTGCATGGCGTAAATCAATTTCATAATCCTAGTCAGAGCAAGAAGTCCATCTTCGTCGTCCCAGTCAGAGCAGTAGGTCCATCTTCGTCGTCCCAGTCAGAGCAGTAGGTCCATCTTCGTCGTCCCAGTCAGAGCAGTAGGTCCATCTTCTTCGTCCCAGTCAGAGCAGTAAGCCCACCTTCCTCGCCAGAGCAGTAAGCCCATCTTCCTCGTCCCAGTCAGAGCAGAAAGTGTAACAATATGCCTAGTGCTATGCAGTCGCTGGTTAGATGTGGAAAATAAGCTTGGAGATCTCCCCGTCTCAAACGTGTGACGTATACTCTTTCTTCTCTGTTACATATTTTAGAACAGCCCTTGATCGTCTAGTATTTTCACTTGTCTTTCTTCCCCTTCTCGCTGTGTATTTACTTCTTACTGTTTTCTGAAGACATGTCTTATCAGGAATATCACAACCTGATCCCGCAGTGAATATTCGCTTGGCCGCTACAATCACTGATAAGCATGACATCGACGAGGCTTAATGAGTTCGGCTTATTAACTTTTTTTACTCCGACAAATTACATTCTCATACATTTTTTTGAGGTAAAAGAAAAATAAAGACGTTTGAAGTATTTGTAGTTAAAAAATATTTCCTATTTAGTGTAAATGGGTATTAAAATGAGTAAAATGCATCATTTTGCCCGAAGCAGTTAGGTGTTAAGTAAACATTGCACGTGCCGTTGAGCCAATGACTGACGCCGCGTGCAGTCAACGCACGTGTTGTGGACAGTCATCTGTTACAGAGTTAATTCGTAAGTAATTCTCTGTGAAACAGATTGAGAATATCGATGCAACAGTTCGTTTTTACATTTTATATAACATAGCCGAATTCATGTACAAGCGTAGTAGGCCTATAGCTGACAATAGTTTTGTAGCTTTTAGTTTTGGTCAAATATGATGTAAATAAGTATAGAGATAAACAAGCCAAATGATGCAATCGGAAATTTCCTATCACGTGTAATACATGATATTCTTATTCCCACAGAACCAGCTAATGTTTAACAAATTATAACTCTTTTTTATGTAACCATCTGTGACTTATTCACCAAGTTGATTTAAGTACACACTACATATATGTGAATGTACTAACTTGCCAAGGATATTAATTAATACAAAATAATGCCATCTTATTTCTCTATTGCTTGTCTGTAAATTGACAACAATGTCGCAACGACGATACTGCTACATGCGCCCATCTTCCTCGCCCCAGTCAGAGCGGTAAGCCCATCTTCCTCGCCCCGGTCAGAGAAGTAAGCCCTTCTTCCTCGCCCGAGTCAGAGCAGTTAGCCCATCTTCCTCGCCCCAGTCAGAGCAGTAAGTCCATCTTCCTAGTTCCAGCCAGAGCAGTAAGTCCATTTTCCCCGTTCCGGTCAGAGCAGTAAGCCATCTTCCTCGTCCCGGTCAGCGCCGAAAGTCCGTCTTCCTCGTCCCAGTCAGAGAAGTAAGCCCATCTTCCTCGTCCCAGCTAGAGCAGTAAACTCATCTTCCTCGTCCCAGTCAGAGAAGTAAAGTCGGATGTCAAAACCCTTGTAATTTCGTTATCTTTTTTTTTACAGGTGTATAAGTTAACTTCTTACCAACCGATTCCTAGTAAGTATCAATACAAGGACAGAATGTCGTCTATATATGAACTTACTTAACAGGAAGACAGAGCGGTCACTGCCGCATAATTAAATGTAAGTAGTGATTTGTTATCTTTAAAACAAAATAGAAGTTGTGTGTTGTCGTCACCCAAGGCTTTCCGTCAGTTCATATATTTAATTGCCTGTACTGATATAAATGGGAATTTGTAATTTGGCACTCTGCATAATATATACGCACAGAGGTGTGGGGTGCTGGATGGCTGAAAGGTTAGCATGTGCGCGCAGTATTATAGGGTTTGTCATTGAGTCAACTAGTGTGTTTCAATTTCCCGGCTGTACGTGAAAAGGAGCAGAGTCGCATGTCTAACCTCGTGAATTCCCCCCCCCCACCGTTCCCCTTGTCAGTGATGCAGAAGGAGGGCCTGACAAGGACAGCTGCCTAGTCGTTCGGATGGGACGAAAAACCGAGGTCCCGAGTGCACGTAAAAGATCCCTTGGCAGTTGGAATTCGATATAAGAGTAGGCCGTAGCGCCTAGAGGCAAAATTTCCCTCAGAGCACACTGCATGGCGTATGCCCGTCTTCCATTAGTCCAGGTTAGGTGCAAAAGAGTAGGACGTTAAACCCCATTTCATTTTCCCCCACCGTCACTGCTAGAGACTCGTACGCGAAGGCGAATTATTGAAATGAGGTTAAAAAATGTTACTCCCGAAATGAACTGGTTTATGTCGAGTTGACGTTAATCTCTCTCTCTCTCTCTCTCTCTCTCTCTCTCTCTGTACGTGAGTAATATTACATAGAGGGCACTACCCGAATATCAAACTGGGTATGCAATTAAAAAAAAGAGAAGATTTTATTTAAATTATTTACTTATGTCTAATAGTTTAGATAACTTTTAAGGCCTAAAGAAAGGCCCGCAATAGGCAGATTTAGCTCTTGCATAATGTATGTTTAAATACTAAATAAGCAATGTAAGTACATATTTAGCGTGTAGGCCTATGAAAGGGGTAGTATGGGGGGTTAAATAAAGAGATGGCTGTTCTCACTATAATAGTTTCAAAAACGATCATGTAAATAAAATATGTTGAAAATTTCAGTCAAATTCCCCACTCTGAACATTATTATCGATTGAATTTTTAAGCCCAGCCTCGATCATCGATACGATAAAAAAAAAAACCATAGTCTCCATTATCCACTCATCAATGAGCGTTGAGCAACAGATACGATTCAAATCCAGTTGAAATCCAACACATAAGATAACTTAATTAATGTCTAAATAGTTTTTATACGTCCACATTTTCATGTGGACGTATATTGTCGTCGCCCCTGTCCGTCCGTCCACAATTGTTTGTGAACAGTCTACAGGTCACAATTTTTATCCGATTTCAATGAAACTTGAAATATAAGTTTATCACCCCAAGATCTCGGTTCCTTCCGATATTGACATGTATCGGACTGTAACTTCATGGATTGTGTCCCCTGATTATACGAAAAATCACGTTTTTAGCTTGTGAACACTGTAGAGGTCACAATATTGAACCGATTTTGATGAAACTTGACATGTATGTTTATAACTCAAAGATCTTGGTTCCTTTCGATATTTGCATCCATCGGATGGTAACTTTCTGAATTATGGCCCCTGATTGTACGAAAAATCGCCTTTTTTAGCTTGTCCGATTTAAAAAAAAACGTCTGATTGTATCACCGTTACACCGTAAACAAGGTTGTGTTCGAATTTCGTGAAAATCGGACCAAAATTGACGGACAAAATGGCCGTCGTTTGTACGGGAAAAATGTAAAAATACGGTATGTCAAGGTTGTGAACACTGTAGAGGTCACAATTTTGAACCGAATTTGATGAAACTTGAAATGCATGTCTATAACTCACAGATCTTGGTGCCTTTCGATATTTGCGCATATCGGATCGTAACATCCTGAATTATGGCCCCTGATTGTACGAAAAATCACGCTTTTAGCTTGTGGACCCTACAGAGGTCACAATTTTGAACCGATTTTGATGAAACTTGACATGTGTGTTTATAACCCAAAGATCTTAGCTCCTTTCGATATTTGCGCCCATCGGATTATAACTTCCTGAATTATGGCCCCTGTTTGTCCAAAAAATCACCCTTTTTAGATTGTGGTCCTTCTGAAGGTCAAAATTATTATCCGATTTAAAAAAAACGTTTGATTATATCACCGTTGCTTGGTAATGAAGGTTGGGTTCGAATTTCGTGAACATCGGACCAAAATTGACGGACAGAATGGCCGTCGTTTGTACGCGAAAAGTGTAAAAAATGTGTTATATCACAGTTGTGGACCCTATACAGGTCACAATTTTGAACCGATTTTGATGAAACTTGAAATACATATTTATAACCTAAAGATCTTGGTTCCTTTCGATATTTGCGCATATCGGATCATAACTTCCAGGGGGGGGGGGGGATGGCCTAGTGGTCTAGAGTGTCGCGCTTCGACCTCTAGCTGGCCGGTCACCTCTGGCTTGCGGCTGTGGTTTCGAGCCCTGGTGTGAGCGTATGTGGCATGGAGATAGGGGCGCCTTCTCAACCTCGTGGGTTTCCTCCGGGCACTCCGGTTTCCTCCCACTGCTAAAGACCCCTTACGCGCAAGCGAATTATTGAAATAAAATTAAACCATATGTTAGTCCCGAAGTGACCTAGTTGTGTCGAGTGGACGTTAAACCCCATTTCTCTCTCTCTCTCTCTCCTGAATTATGGCCCCTGATTGTATACGAAAAATCGCCTTTATTAGATTGTGGCCCCCTGGAAGTCAAAATCATTACCCGATTTAAAACCGTTCGATTATATCACCTTTACAATGTAATGAATGTTGAGTTCGAATTTCGTGAAAATCGGACCAAAACTGACAGACAAAATGGCCGCCGCTTGTACACGAATACTATAAAAATGTGGTATATCAAGGTTGTGGACCCTGTAGAGGTCACAATTTTAATCTGATGTTGATGAAACTTGAAATGCATGTTTATAACCCAAAGATCTTGTTTCCTTTTGATATTCAACGGATAATATCGGATTGTAACTTCCTGAATTATAGCCCCTGATTGTACGCAAAGTTGACTTTTTTTAGCTTGTGATCCCTCTAGAGGTCGCAATTATTATCCAATTTTAGAAAAATAATATTAAATGTTTCGTATACTAAACGTTAGCATGGGGCAGAATTTTATAAAAACCAAACAAATTCTAATGTTTTTCTGATAATTAATATGCGACTGCCCGGACGATTTAGCTGCTGTGTGGGCGTATGTTTCGTTGCCTGGCAATCTATTTTTTTTTACCTTTAAAGCCATAAAGAAAGAACTGCTATAGGCAGATTTAGCTTTTGAATAATGTATCACATCTAAGCCCTGAGAAATTTGATTTTTTAGTGAAAATGCCAATCCCACATCAATTTAAGATAACTGGACTTAAAAAAAAAAAACATAAAAAAAATAATAATCAAAAAATAAATAAAAAACCTTATGAAGGAACCTATTGAGCTTAAAAATGATTGAAACTTCTGAATCTTGTAACTCACATGTTTTCACATACAGTGAGGCGGTCTTTTATTTGGTACAGATACTGTAATACGGATTAACTCGATGTAAAATAACTATATATAAGGATAACTGGCGGTTTTATATTCAGGTATTTCATTGTATTGTGAAACATATTACATCACCTTTTGTCATATGCCCAAATCAATAACTTTATCTTTGCCTACAGATCAGGGGGATCACGTGGCTAAGAGGGTATGCCGCTGGCTCGCTAGCCTGGAGGTCGGGTGTTCGATCCCTGCATTGGCTGAGAAAGTTCATCTCGATTTTCCGACGTGGTTTCCCCTTGTCAGTGATATGAAGAACAGGGGGCCTGACAAGCACAGCTGGGTAGTCGTTCGGATAGGGCGAAAAACCGAGGTCCTGTGTACACATTGGTGTGCACGTAAAAGATCCCTTGGCAGTTGGAATTCTATATAAGAGAAGGCCGTAGCGCCGCAGCCCGGGCAAAAAATTCCCTCATAGCACACTGTATGGCGTATGCCCGTCTTCTATAAGCCCAGGTTAGGTGCAGAAGAGTTGGACGTTAAACCCATTTCAATTCATTGCCTACGAATCAGTTTTATTTATCATACATAGCCATGTTAGGAGGGTCATAATCAAGGTCTTTCTTTTTTTTTTTATAAGCCCACATTTTCATCTGGACACTCTACAGGTCGCAATTGAAGAGCACAGGGGAAGAACGATCTAAGTCACTTTTTCAACGAACCTGAGTTAATGGCGCCATCTGATAGCAAATTGTATACGGTTTCTGCGGAACCATCAATTTCAAGTAAAAACGATCAGTCACATCGAACCAAGACCTCCCGGACAAATACGTCCATCGTACCCTTTATTTGACCTTAATTTGGCTGAAAAGTGGAAGTCAGTTATTGTAATGGTATTATGATTCGTATTAAACATTATTTTGAAGTTGTAATTAAACCCACCTGTTCTGTTCGCGTCAAGCATTCTCGTCCAATAGTTAGTTTTGCCTTTTATGCGAAAAGATAAAAATATGACTTAGATCGTTCTTCCCCTGGACTCTCCAATTATTATCCGAATTTGATGAAACTTAAAATATAGATCTGTCTCCCAAAGATCTCGGCTCCTTTCGATATTGACATATATCGGACCATAGATTATGGCCCCTGATTGTACGAAAAATCACGTTTTTAGGTCGTGGAGACTCTATAGGTTACAAAGTTGGTCCGATTTATTATGAAACTTGAAATGCATATTTATAACCCAAAGACCACGGTCCTTTCGATATTCGCGCATATTGGACCGTAACATCCAGAATTATGGTCCCTGATTGTAGAGGTTACAATATTAATCCGATTTTCAAAAAGAAACCAAAAAAAAACGTTTTAGTGTATTACCGTTGCACCCTAATGATGGTTGAATTCGAATTTCGTTTAAATCTGACCAAAACTGATGGAGAAAATGGCCGCCCCTTGTACGCAAATGGTGTAATATATGGTATATCAAGGTTGTGGACCCACAAGAGGTCACAGTTTTGATTAATTTTGAAATGCATGTTTATAACACAATCTTGGTTCCTTTCGACATCGCGCATATCGGATCGTAACTTTCTATATTATGTGTGGCTTTCTCATCCTCGTGGGTTTCCTCCGGGCACTCCGGTTTCCTCCCACTGCTAAAGACCCCTACGCGCATGCAAATTATTGAAATGAGGTTGAAACCATATGTTAGTCCCAAAATGACAGTTTGTGTCGAGTGGACGTTAAATCCCATTTCTCTCTCTCTCTTCTATATTATGGCCCTTGATTGTTCGAAAATCGCTTTTTGTCCCCCGCCTTTCGAAGAAATCAGGGGACTATTAAATGTATCTGTCTGCCTGTCCGTCCGTTTAGCCTGGAGGTTGGGGGTTCGATTCCTGCATTGACCGAGAAAGTTCATCTAGATCAGTGATTCTCCACCTTTATGATACAATTCCCCACTTGAGAAATTTTTCTCCGCTATTCACGCCTGGCACTATAAAACATCAAATTACTAAAAACTAAAAACTGAAACATGCTAATTAGCGTACGTAACTAACCCCATTTCTATCTATCTATCTCTTTCTAATTGAGCTCGAATGTTCAAACTTGGTGTATGTGTTTATTAGGTCAATGCCGTGATGGAGTTCGAAAGTTCCTGCTTAGGGTAAGCAGAGATAAGCACTTTGATTGGTTGATGCTTTGGGACACATTAACTTTAGTTCTAATTAAGTGAGGTGATAAAATTTGGTGTAGTTTCATTACAGCAGTACCTTGACTTAGTTCGATGATGAACATTTTCTGCTGACAGCAGGGGCATTTTAAGGTTTATCATGGCGGAGGCTATACTATTTTGAGGGCCCTCTTTCGGGGGGGGGGGCGGAGGTCGAGAAATTTTGCAAAATAGAAATCATTTAGGTGCATTCTGGCATATCCTCTAGGCCCTTCGATGCCGGTTTAATCTGAGGGCCGGGGCCTAATTCGATGTACGTATCGGGAGCTCAATCAAATGGGCCTATTGTGCAAGCAGCACGCGTAAATCCGGAAATATATAGCAAAGAAATGATCGCTCCGCCAAGTTAGACCACACTGGGCGGGCTAGCCATCTCTTTCATGAATAGCTTATTAGTAGGTTTTCAGAAAAGGTGATTTCTTGATTGATGATTTTCATGCAATTGCAATGACTGCACTCTCATTCAGTCGTTGATTGACTCGGGGGCCCTTTCTCTTGGCCAGAGGGGCCCTTTCTCTTAGCCAGAGGGGCCCTTTCTCTTGACCGGAGAGGCCCTTTTATCAGACGTGAGACTCTTTTGTCTGCCTTTAGGACCCTCCCTAACTAGGGTACTATTTCATTTTTCTCATCGGTTTTAGCATTTTTCTCCTGTTTTATTTTTTCAACTTCTTTGATGCGCCTCCAGCGCCTCAGCTATAAAACGCCTCTGGCTGACAGTAAGCAGAGAAAGGAATATGATTGTTTGATGTTTTGGCACGAAACTCAGAATATAGATTCATTACATCATTACCTTGTTCGATTGTGAGAATTTTCTGTTTAGGCACAGGAGCGATAAGCAATTTGATTAGTCAAAACTTTGGAACTTAACAACTCTGCTTTTATTTGAGGTAAAATGTTTAAACTTGATGTAGATGTTCATAAGGTGACTATTTTGACTGAGTTCCATGATTAACATTTCGAGTTATAGCAAAGTAGAGCTAATCAGCTTCATTGGTCGATGCTTTAGGAGGGGGGGGGGGGTTAACGTCCTCTCGACACAAACTAGGTGATTTCGGGAGTACGATGCTTTTGGACAAGAAAATCTTGATTTTATCTGATAGAGAATGCTGAAACTTAGTGTATAGTTTCATTGCTCAATACTTTTGAAAAAATAAATGTGCGAGTAATTATGTGTCATCTATTTATTTTGGGATCTCGGCGGGGGACATCAGCCTCACTGCTTCTTGAGCTTGTGGTCCCTATAGAGATCACAATTCTTTTCCGATTTTAGCAGTGGGGGGAATCCAAAGTGTCCGCAGGAAACCCACGCGGTTGAGAAGGCGCCCCTATCTCCATGCCACATACGCTCACACCAGGGATCGAAACCACAGCCGCAAGCCACAGGTGACCGACCAGCTAGAGGTCGAAGCGCGGCACTCTAGACCACTAGGTCACCCCCCCCCCCGTATGATGTAATAACATGGACCGTGTATATACCGCCCATGGTAATACAAAGGTTATGGACCATTCTAGAGATCACAATTTTGATTCGATTTTGATGAAACTTAAAACATATCTTCATATTCCAAAAATCTCAGTCCCATTGGATAATTGACTATTTCAGCCCAAATTATGGCCCCCGATAGTAAAAAAAATGTTTAGCTTGTTCACTATCCACCCTTCGCAGTACATCATTAGTGAAGAATATCCACTTAGCCACGAGATCTGCTGGATGCAAAGACATTACCATTTGTTTTTTTTATGTAGTGAAATGCATTCAGCCTGTGAAAATATGGAACCGGTGAGACAGAATTCAGTGATGGTCTGCCCCCCCCCCCTCACCAAGTTGAATGAAAATAATGCTGTAATTATCGTTCTATTTGCATGTAAAATGTTCCCTGTCTTCATTAGCCCAGTTTGATGTAAAACGCGTTGGCAGTTTTCACTATAATAGTTAAATACTACATACCGTAAAGGTAATTTGCTGAAAATTACAGGCAAATTGATCCACTGAGTCGAGAACTAAGCAGAGAAGAGCAGAAATAAGCTCCCCTTAACTAACAGGGAGGTTGGTGGCCGAATGGTTAGCGTGCGGGCACTGTATCATACGGCCTGCCATTCAGAGGCGTTTTATAGCTGAGGCGCTGGAGGCGCCAGCCTCCTCGCGAAAAAAATCAAAGAAGCTGAAAAAATAAAACAGGAGAAAAATGCTAAAACCGATGAGAAAAATGAAATAGTAGCCTAGTTAGGCAGGGTCCTAAAGACAGACAAAAGGGCCCCACGTCTGAAAAAAGGGCCCCTCAGGCTAAGAGAAAGGGCCCCTCTGGCCAAGAGAAAGGGCCCCTCTGGCCAAGAGAAAGGGCCCCTCTGGCCAAGAGAAAGGGCCCCTCTGGCCAAGAGATAGGACCCCTCTGGCCAAGAGAAAGGGCCCCCGAGTCCGAGTCAAATCACTGAATGAGAGTGCAGTCATTGCAATTGCATGAAAATCATCAATCAAGAAATCACCTTTTCTGAAAACCTACTAATAAGTTATTCATGAAAGAGATGGCTCGCCCGCCCAGTGTGGTCTAACTTGGCGGAGCGATCATTTCTTTGCTATATATATTTCCGGGATTACGCGTGCTGCTTGTACAATAGGCCCATTTGATTGAGCTCCCGATACGTACATCGAATTAGGCCCCTGCCCTCAGATTTAACCGGCCTCGAAGGGCCTAGAGGATATGCCAGAATGTACCTAAATGATTTCTATTTTGCAAAATTTCTCGACCTCCGCCCCCCTCCCCCCGAAAGAGGGCCCTCAAAACAGTACAGCCTCCGCCATGATAAACCTTAAAACGCCCCTGCTGCCATTGAGTCAACTGGCGTGGTTTCGTATCCTCGGTTGTACGTGGCAAGGGGTAGGGTCGCCTGTCCAACCTCGTGGGTTTTCTCCCACTGCTAATGATCCCTATGCGCAAGCGAATTAATGAAATAAAATTAAAAATCATGTTAGTCCCGAAATGACCTAGGTTGTGTCGAGTGGGCGTTAAACCCCACTTCTCTCTCGAGAACTAAGCGGTTGAAATTTCCGCCCAGTCTCGACCATCATCCATCATTACTAAAATCAGTAACAGCATAGTCTCGATTTTTTAATGTAATTATCAATCAGCGTTAACCGGCATGTAGGATTCTAATCCAGCCAACATCGATAGTTTATTATGGTCTGGATGTCTAATAATTAAGATATTTCAGGTGTAAAGAAAAGTAATAGGCAGATTTAATTCTTGCATAATGCATGTTTATCATGTGCCCAGTTGTTCGGATGGGACGCAAAACTAGGTCCCGTGTACACAATGGCCTGCACATGAAATACTCCTTGACAATAATTATTTGATGCAAGAGTTGGCAGTAGTGCCGCTGTCTGGGCAATATTTCACTCATAAAGGGGCGTTTTATCATGGCGGATGCTTTACTATTTTGAGGGCCCGCGGCTTGATTATTGTCATGCCAATGCAATGACGGATTTGACAGTAACAGTGTATAGAAAACGATTGACTCGGACACCCTTTCCCTTGGCCAGAGTGGTCCTTTTGTCAGACCTGGGGGTCTCTCTGCCCTTAGGACCCTCCTTCACTAGAGAGTACAACCCCCATTTCATTTCAAGATTGACTAACAGTTGTTCGTACCGTGTCTTAGCATGTTCACCAAGACGCTGGTCTGGATCCAAAGTGGTTTCCTTATCAGTTGTACAGAACGGAGCACCATGCCACTGAAGTGGAACCCGCACCTTCCATGATGAATAAACGACTTCTGGGGGTACTATGGGTAGCTCCTAACACTGGTGCAACTTAAGAATTGGGTTTCTGGGGTCTTCTAACCAGTCATACACCACTAGCATCCCAACCCTTCAGCACCTTTCATGTTGAATAAAACAACCCACCTAGCCCACGGACTCTACACCCCCACATTTCAATGTGGACATAAATTGCTGGAACGGGGTGACATTACCGTGTATACATAAAAAAAGAAAGATTTTATTTAAATTATTTATTACACTTAAATCACACTATCAGATGGTTTTCCTTTCCGTCTGAATTCTTTTCTGTGTAATTTAGATTGAAGCAACCAAAGTGGCCACGATAATTTAATGAGATGAGCATACCAGTTTATACAAATTTCTTTTATTTTAATTCTGAATATTTTCCCCCCGTTTCTGCGATTTGTGTAACATTGCCTAAGTCCCCGCGCTAATCACTTTTTCTTGGCAGCAGATTTTGTGACTTTGCCTCCTGCTGCTTCGGACTTGTTTACAGACTTGATGACACCGACAGCAACGGTTTGTTTCATATCACGTACGGCAAATCGACCGAGTGGGGCATAATCGTTGAAGGACTCGACACACATGGGTTTGCTGGGTACCAACACAACAATAGCAGCATCCCCTGATTTTACAAATTTGGGGGCATCCTCCAACTTTTTGCCAGATCGTCGATCGCATTTCTCTTGGATTTCAGCAAATTTACAGGCAATATGGGCGGTGTGACAATCCAAGACTGGAGAGTAACCATTTCTAATCTCTCCTGGGTGGTTCAAAATGATGACCTACAAAATAGAAAATCATATTAAGATTTAAATAATCCAAAGGGATTATACAACTGAGGGCACAAGTAACAGTTCTACTGAAGTATTTACCTAGCAACATGGTTTCATTTCCCAGCTTGTACTCATTACGAGATTGTGAAAAAATAAGACTTCATCAGGTTGGTGCCGAATGAGTTTTATTTGTTGAGTGGACCTGAAATCCCATTTCCCTCATGGTTTCCATGGTTAGGGTAATATCCGGTGTTTTAATCACAATTTCACCCCTGCAGCCCACTGGAAGAAGTATGTGCCAGTCTAAATTACTTCAAGAAAACAGGTTATCATCCATTATTGACTGTCTACAGTGCTTACATAATATATTTCTGAAACCCAAACAGTAAGTCTTGAGATTACTAATTACCTGGGCAGTGAAATCTTTTGCGCCCTTGGGTGGGTCATTCTTGTTGTCTCCAGCAACAAATCCACGTTTCAACTCCTTTACGGAGACGTTCTTGACGTTGAATCCAACATTGTCACCGGGTAAACCTTCAGTCAAAGATTCGTGATGCATCTCAACAGATTTAACCTGTAAACAAAAAAGCTTTACTTTGTACACACATATTTGTATTAAAGATACATTATGGGAGATTAGATAACAAGTTGGCAGTTCTCACTACAATAGTTAAAATCTAGCTAATGTAAAGGCAATATGCTGAAAATTTCAGTCAAATTAGTTAAAACCTAGCTAATGTAAAGGCAATATGCTGAAAATTTCAGTCAAATTGATTCACTATTAACTAAGCGAATGAAATTTCCGCTTAGCCTCGGTCATCATTACTAAAGTCGGTAAGTTGTCTCGGTTATCCATTTTTATTGGTAAATCACGAAGGAAAAAATATTTCAGCGAATCAAACTACAATCCAACAATAATCTATGCTAGCCTCGACATCGAGAGTTATGATCTGAATAGGCTAATTAATTGTTTTTAAAACATTTCAGGCCTAAAAAAGGCCTACAATAGGCATAATGCATGTTTAATATTTAGTACATCAGGATTTTCTGGCGTGGATCTGGACCCAGGGCTTGGCAAGGGACAATGTAGTTCAGATGGAATGTAAAGCCAAGATATAAGAGACTAAAGTTGCCAATTAAATTTGGGTTACTGCTGCCAAAGGAAATTGTGAGGGTTATGTATTGTTTAATGGTCAAGAGCTAGACATTAAGTAATATATTGTAACAAGAGGACAATGAGGCCCCAGTGTTTTTACAATATATTATGCAATGTCTTAAGCTCGAGACTAATCATTAAACAACTTAAAATACAGACACTTGCACATGCTTTGCAATGAAAAACATCACATATTTTAACAAGTTAGACTTGGCACACGTGCCCGTAACATTATTTGAAATAATGGTAGTCAATGATGACGTCACATCTGTATTTTAAACAATACTGTTAACCATTTTGTCCCAAAATCTATATTTCTGATCTTTTCTTAACCTATTGATCGCTCACTTATGTCTGCTTTTTGGGTTAGAATCGCTAATTATAAAATACATACCTCAGTTGTGAGTGAAGCTGGAGCAAAAGTAACAATCATACCAGGCTTAATGATGCCAGTTTCAACTCGTCCTACGGGCACCGTTCCAATACCTCCAATTTTGTACACATCCTGGAGGGGAAGACGAAGGGCCTTGTCAGTTGGGCGTGTGGGTGGGAGAATGGCATCCAAGGCTTCAAAAAGAGTTTTTCCGGAAGCCTTACCCTCTTTTCTTTCAACTTCCCAGCCTTTGTACCACTTCATGTTCTCAGATTCTTCAAGCATGTTATCCCCATGGAAACCAGAGATTGGTACGAAAGCTACTGCCTTAGGATTGTATCCGATTTTCTTGATGTATCCAGATACTTCCTTGACGATTTCACTAAATCGTTTATCAGAATATTTTGGTTCTGTGTTGTCCATCTTGTTGATACCAATGATCAACTGTTTGACACCAAGAGTGTAAGCTAAGAGAGCGTGTTCCCTGGTCTGTCCTTCTTTGGAGATACCAGCTTCAAATTCTCCTACACCAGCAGCAACAATCAATACAGCGCAATCAGCCTGCGAAGTTCCTGTAATCATGTTCTTGATGAAATCTCGATGTCCAGGAGCATCAATAATAGTTACTTGGTATTTAGTGGTTTCAAATTTCCACAGGGCAATATCAATTGTAATACCTCGTTCACGTTCAGCCTTCAATTTATCCAATACCCAGGCGTATTTGAAAGAGCCTTTGCCCATCTGTTGAAGAAAAAATAAAAATAATTTTTAAAAACACCATTGTGTGGTCCTGTTCAGGCCTGATGAGCAGTTCAATACAAATTATGTAGTTTGTTCATGATGTGCTCGAGAATGAAAATGGAATCTCCTTTAACCGAAAATTCGGAACAAGAGTAGGCCTGACAGGAAAATTTTTAACACGTAGCACACTGTAGGGTTAAAGCAATTTCATTTATTGGTTGGTTATGAACAGTGGTCTCATACCAAAGCCAATTTTGGCTCATGTTTTTCGTCGTTTGTTTTCATAAATTTGTACTAACCTCATTGGCTTCTTTCTCGAATTTTTCGATGGTTCTTTTGTCAATTCCACCACATTTGTAGATAAGATGACCGGTAGTGGTAGATTTACCGGAGTCGACATGACCAATGACAACAATGTTAATGTGAACTTTTTCTTTACCCATGGTTGCTTCTTATGTATAGGTATATAAAACCTGGAAAGGTAAATAAATAATTGCATGTTTAATCAAGGCACAAGCTTTCAAAGGACAAAGTCTGACAACAGTATAGGCTTTAAGCATCCCTTCTTCAATTGTTGCTATTTCTATTATTTTCCAAAAGGGCAATCAATTGGAACTGTTCTATGGCAAGCTTGTAGAGGAATGCATGTCAATATGCAGCTTTCAGTCAGTCTGCAGAGTATGCCTGGTGCACGCACAAGTAATTTTATTCAGGAACGGTACACACAAATTTTGTTTAGATTTGCAGGCCCATCGGGGTACCACATTTTTACCTTGCATGCAACAAGTTTACTTGAACCATTACTATTTATATAATATCGAATCATTATTATTTATATATTAACATGTAATTGACTGCGATATCACCTCAGTGGAAGCAGGCGTAAAATACAACTAACACACACATTTTTTCCTGTATACCACATTGGATTGGCGGAAGGATTTATTCAACACCATGTTTATTGAATGAATAATTGGGTCACGCTTCCTGTTGATTTAAAACATGTTTGTTGTACTATAAAAGTATTATGATCGAATGTCATTGTTTGGAAGTCTTTGCTAAAAAAGGGAGGTACCACAAGGAATACAAGTATCGGTAGTTGACCCATCCACACCTTAAATGTGTGGAATACAAAATAAGTTTAGTTGGTCACTATTGAGAGCATTTCCTGGGATTGTGCAATGATGGGCTGCTCAATTGTTAATTCAGCCATTGCAAATTGGGTTCAAAGACGGTAAATACAATAATTTTTTGTTAAAGTCTGTACATTAGAATACTCCAAAATATATATATATATATATATAAAATAAACTGGATATACCAGGGTCAGACATTTGGCATTGTGAGAACAATGGTGACAATTGCACGGGAAGTACCCACCTTACGCAAAATGGCCGACACACACGTGGTATATGATCGCCATGTTGCGTCACTCCTGCGCAATTGTTTAAAATTTCGGGAAAGTTCTAAACTGTTTCAAATAATTTTAGTATATACGAAATAGACTGATACATAACATCAAACACAATTAACCAACTGAAATGACCGGCGTTTCTTTCAAACATACTGAGTAATTATGTGGGGTATTTTTGTGTCACGAGCTTGTCGAGAACACCCAGTCAACACTCCATATTTTTTAACAATCCCGAATTAAATAGCAAAGAAATAACTTTCCATCATATCATAGGATTGTATACGACAAAAATATGTAACGAGATAAACTAATAACTAAATTAAATGAGCTGAAAGATCTATTACACTGGATTCAAGTCGTGCCGACAATAACACGTTGACGTGGATGCCGGTGTCATAATTTTTCACAATCATCATTCATATTACCGTTATAAAAAATTTCCGGGCAGCCAAATTATGATAATGACATTCCTTATTGTTTCCTGAACAACCATGTATTGAAATTATAAAATGATGGTGAGAAATTATGCCGATTATAAATGGATTAGAAAAGCATCAAAAATTTACCGTGCTCACTCTGTGTGCCACCGCAATGAAAAGGAACGAGAAAAGTTGGTCACGTGACATATATACTTCTCCTAGAGGGGTCTGACAATTGACGTCATTGGTCGGGGTGAAAAGGTAGGCTAATTCAACTTCCGCTAGCATGGACGTGTTTTGATTGACAACATGTGGTGAATTGAAAGAAAAGGTAATTCCTTGCTTGCCTAAACTCCAGAAACGACGAACAATTGCTTACAGTAATGCACGGGATTACGGTACCGTTAGATCATAACAGTGCATTAGTCGGTAGTTTACGATTACAATTATTTAAAGTAAAGTCACTGACTGAACTAGCCAAATAGAGGCCTACCTACCAAAACTAAAACCCTACGAAATACTCCAAAGTATAATCATTGGCATTCAAATCATGGTTGATGTCACTCCCTTTTTTAACTTTAATTAAAGGAGCTAAATCGCTAACATTTGGGATCTAGAAATTGACACAAGTGGGTGTCATTACTGTCAACGCATAGTATAATACTGTAGTAATATGAATGTATGAACTGATTTACACTCAATCAACTCAAATGGTTTCCATTTTTACTCCAATTTCAAATCAGTTTGATCGGCAAAATAAGCCAGCAGACTAATTCGAAGGCAAATTTCTAGCGGTGGTTATTCCAGTCGACCTACACCGAATGTTTTGGAGCAATGTTTCTAGCGTCCTACCTCAAGTCTCTCGCTAGAGTAGAACTGGGACTGAAACGCATTACGGTATAGTATGATTCGTGTACCAATGAGTGAGAAAATGTTTATTTTGTCTTGAATATTGGATATTCCCGCGAGCTTCTCATGTAAATAAATGGTAATTTCGATAATTTTTGATCCCGAATCTTTGCAGGTATTGAGATTGATATTGATCTAATAATTACAATACAATTACTAGTAGATTGAAGTGGGCTATATTTCAGCTGCTAGCTGTCTGATTTCACACTGAAGTCAAGTGACCCGAAACCCCTATCAGTAACTTAATAACTGGAATTCATTTTTATTCCCAGTCTCGTCAACATTTCTGGGCAGGGTCTAGTCATTTGTATGGGACCAAAAAGAATTGACGTCCTCAGTGTACATGTGGGCGTGCACAATGGCATTGACATACCGTAGCACCATAGTTAAATCGAAATATCCTTTATAGCACAGAGTAGGAAATTACATTTTCTATAGGGAGTGTTTGAATCCGCAGACAGGGCTTTGTTCTTTCTTTTCCAGCGAACAGTCTCTACTTTCTTTAGAATATATCCAGTCAAAATTTTCCTCGTAGTATAGCACACTGTATCTCAGACACTCTGTCTTCATAAGCCCAGTTGGTGCAGAAAAGTACCAGTAGTTTTGAGAGGGATTAATAATTAATGTAGCAAAATTTTCAAAGACAATTTAGTTTGAATGGTTTTAGTCAAAACAGAGTTTGTACGCTGGAAGGAATCTGAAAACCACATTTCATTTTTCTGCAGAAAAAGCTGATGGAGTTGATCGAAATGAATTTGAACTAGGCCTCACCGAAATTGATGAAACAGGTACGAATCTAACATGGTCAGTTTAAAAGATATGAACAAATTTGATATTCCAGCTGTGTTCTGATATTAGTACGTGCAGAAGGATCACAATCCTCGCAAAACAAAACCGGTCGACAAGACTACTAAGTCAAAACTTTCTTTTTTTTTTTAAACTGCAGAGACAAGACAACCGACAACCCACAGGCATTACAAGAAATTAAAAACTAATATCAAATTAATTATAACATAATTTTTGTAAGTAATTAGAACTTACCAGATGAAGATGAAGGATGATAATGAAAGAGCTAAGGACAGTTTCAGTATTTTAAGTAAATGTGTATCCTTAAAGATCCACCCATTGTTCTTTTTAAATGTTTTCATTGGTGGAAAAATGTCTGTCAGTTAATCATTGATTGGCTTTATTTTGACCATGTAGAAAACACTGAACCATATTTGGTGTGGCTATTCTTTAAGACTAAGAGATACATTAACACCTCATTTGATTATGTAATTTGATTCAACATCTTTGACTCTTCCTCAAATAGTTTTATTGTCATAGGATCAAGTTTTAAAACAATGACCTTTTATCCCTAATTTCCTTTTTGACATTTCACTGCTTTAAAGCATGCCCCCAGTATTTTAACTAGGGGTTTTCTGTCTGGACTATTATAAAAGGTTTGATGGATTTAGAGCCTGGAAGGCTTAAGGCAACCCTAAAATCAATGATAAATCATGTTAAGAGTTAAGATCAGGCCAATTTCGATTTTCTGTTCTCTATGAACCTCTGTAAAAAATTATAATTTTATAAGGAAACAGACTTTTATTTAAAGTAGCTCAGTCTAGAACTGAATATCATCCAAAGTCTTTGACATTGAAAACACGAATTATTTGTCAATTTAAATCAACATTGATGCTTGTGATCTTACCAGGAAAAGATGGGCTTTGATATCCAATATTTAAGACAAAATAAATATTTTTACCTTCTGTGTACCATAATGCGTTTCAGTGCCATTTGTAACAAGGGACTCGAAGAATGAGGCTAGACATATTCCTATCTGGAGACTGGAATAACCAGAGACTAGAGATTGTCATTCCATTGAGATTTCTGGCGTATTTCCCCAAACATAACTCAATAACTGATAAGAAATTAACAGTAGAACAGAAACAATTGAAAGAAGATAAGTGTATATATATACATTCATATTACATTATTATATGCGTTGTGACCTTGGGTCCATTCCTAGACATCAAAAAGTAACAATTTATCTCCTTTAAAATCCACCGTAAGTTCTTGGTTATGCGGCTCTCTAAAGCTTTTTGCTATGAATTATACAGTTTTGAAATTTTAACGGAACGCTTTCAAGTGGGTTTTTATTTATCAAAATCCAGGGTTTTGGATGGCCGAATAGTTAGCTCATGTGGACTGTACAGCGCAGTGGACGTTATGGCCAGCTCCCGGATCCATTCACTCTATTTGAATTGTTTGTTTGTGATTTCTTGGGTAGTGTCTTGTCCATATATTTGTTTGTGTAAATTATCTGTGGTGCAGTCCCCCTGCACTTACTGATTAAGTCAATTGACAAAGTTTTTGATTCCCCGGATTTATATGACGAGGATTAGGGCCGCCTGTCCATCCTCGTGAGTTTTCTCCGGGTCCTCTGGTTTCCTCCCGCTGTTAAAGACCCCTATGCACAGGTGAAATATTAAAATGAAATTAAACCATATGTTAGTCCCAAAAGGACCTAGTTTGTGTCAAGTGGATGTTAAACCCCATTTCTCTCTCTCTCTCTCTTTTTCAAGATCCTGAGGAACACAAAATCAAATCGATGTGGCCTAAAGATAAGTGTCTAATTAGTGAGAAATTTGATATTTTAGTGGCCTTAAAATTGATGTGGCCTTAGTGAAAATGCAAATCCTGCATAAAGTCTATGTAGAGTAAGTTGTCTACCCCAAAAAACCTACTGATAAAAAAAAACTCTTTAACTTATTTTGAAGTTCAAGTGCTTAAATTTAATTTAAACTTTTAAATCTTGCAACTCACCTTCTTTCACCTAAAACAGTAATTTTTTTTGTACAAACTGTGACTGTATTATGGATTTCAACTCTATATAAAATTACCACAAGGACACCGTCAGGTTTTATATTTATATTAAAGTATTTCATTCTATTGTGAAAGATATTTCATCATTTGTCAATCTGCCAAAGTCTGTTATATTTTATAAATATGACTATAGATCTATTTTATTGATTATGCATGGCCATGTTAGGAGTGCTTGGTGACTGAATGGGCAAACACTATGCTTCAGACCATAAGGTCAATCATTTGATTCCCAGCTAGTACAAAACAAGGACTAAAGGGTCACCTACCTTGCCATATGGTTTCCACTCACTGCTAAAGACTCCTCCTAGCGTTCAAATTGGTTCCCAATTGTCAGTGATGCAGAATGGAGGGCCTGACAAGGACAGCTGTGTAGTCGTTCAGATGGGATGGAAAACCAAGGTCCCATGTACACATTGGTGTGCACCATAAAGATCCCTTGGCAGTTCGAATTTGGAGTAGGTCGTAGCGCCTCTGCCAAAGCAAAATTTCCCTCATAGCACACTGTATATGCTCGTCTTCATTAGCCCAGTTAAGGAGCAGAACAGGACGTTGAACTCCAGCCGAAAATTTTTCCTGGGGATACCTGTTGCCATATGAAGTGCGAACGACGGCCTTAAGCCATATAATTTTTAAAAAAAATTGAACCATGTGTTAGTCCCGATTGACCTCTCTATATTGAAAAGACTTGAATTGTACGGAGTAGTATTGTAATCCTAACATATTTTTATCTTAGTATTATCTATCATTTGATGTACATGTAACCCTTTGAACCTAATGTACCATCCTTATACATTATTGGCTTCATGTGTCATATTTCTTTGTTGAGCACTTTCAACTTTGACCTGGGGGGTTGGGATGGCCTAGTGGTCTAGAGTGCTGCGCTTCGACCTCTTGCTGGCCGGACACCTCTGACTTGCGGCTGTGGTTTCGATCCCTGGTGTGAGCGTATGTGGCATGGAGATAGGGCGCCTCCTCAACCTCGTGGGTTTCCTCCAGGCACTCAGGTTTCCTCCCACTGCTAAAATATTGAAACCATATGTTAGTCCCAAAATGACCAAGTTTGTGTCGAGTGGACGTTAAACCCCATTTCTCTCGCTCTCTCTCTCTCTCTCTCTCTCTTTCAACTTTGACCTTTAAAACATGTGGTGTAGGATGGAGAGCCTGACAGTGACAGGAATGGTACAAAAAACGGAGGTGTATACGTTGGCGTGCACGTAAAAGGTCCCCTGTACACATTGCCATGTGCGTAAAGTATCCATTTGGCAGTTGGAATTCAATATTACAGTAAGCCATGGTGGATTGGATCGCTGAATGATAACACAAGCACTTTGCATCATGAGGTCTGTCGTCAAGAAAGTAGGACCAAACCAAATTTATTTGATTGTGGCAGGATTTTAAGGAATTCTTAATCTCTTTAAGATACATTATGTAAGAATTGATAAGGAGCTGACCATTCTTTCTATAATATTTCGTAAATATATAATGTAAAATGAATAATTTGAAAATTTCATTCAAATTACTCTATTGTGAGCGAAGATATTAGCATTTGAAGGTTTGACAAGACATGCAATAAATCAAAATATGGCTGAACTGTTCTAATCTATTTAATATCATAGAAATCTGATACCATCGAGAGTAGATTATGGTCTGGATAAGTTAATTAATGCCTAGTTTATAATTTAGATAACATTTCAGGCCTAAAGAAAGACCTATGATAGACAGATTTAGCTCTTGCATAATGTATGTTTAAATAAGATTGTGAAGTAGAAGTATCTTCTTAGTTTATTACATGCAACGTTTCAACACTCTTACAGATATCTTTATCAAGTAGTTGTTGATGGCCGAATGGTTAGCATGTACGTGTTGTATCATAAAGCCTGTCATTGAGTCAACTGGAATGGTTTCGAATCTCCGGTGGTACGGGACAAGGAGTAGGGTCGTCTGTCAAACCTCGTGTGTTTTCTCAGGGTCTCCGGTTTCCTCCCACTGCTAAAGACCCTACGTGCAAGCGAATTATTGAAATGATATTAAACCATGTTAGTCCCGAAATAACCTAGTTTGTCTCCAGTGGAGGTTAAACCCCATTTCTCTCTCTCTCTCTGTAAATCCTTAAAGTTGTGTGCTTGTGAATTCTTAATCTGTTTTAAGAATTAAATATAACAGATGTATTACTATTATAGCTGACCAAGAAGGTGTCAGCAGGACAGGTAGCATCTTGTGATGTTTGCTTGGATATCAGTATCAGTATAATAGTGAATGTTATTTGATTTGTTTGAATCAATAGGTGGAACACATGTTGACATCAAGAAAAAAACACTTTCTCTCCTTCTTGCATTTACTCAATATACAGCAGAGCATAAAAGAAATAAAAATTGATTGGTGTTACTGTTTACTGTTATGGGGATTAAAATGTCCATAGGCAGTGGAATGGTAAGTCACGGTTGTTAAACATTTTTCACGCTTACTTTTGGACATGTGTGGTGCATGCATGTTTCTTTTAAGATCCCAGCGAATATGACGAAGAATAGGATTGACTGTCAAACTTTATGGGTTTTCTCCGAGTCGTTTTCCTCCCATTGCTCTCTCTCCCATTGCTATCTCTCCCCCATTGCTATCTCTCCCATTGCTAGAAACCCTACACACAAGTGAATTAATGAAATGAAATTGAACCATGTGTTAGTCTCGAAATGACCCAGTTTGTGTTAGAGTAAATGTTAAACCCATTTCTTTCTCTCTCCAATTTCTTCACACTTAAAATGACCTAGTTTTTGTGAAGGAGTGTTTATCCCTCCCCTCTCTATCTTTCTCACTCATTTAATGTTGTAAGGACAGGACCTTGTAGATATTGTGAAAAATTAAACTGTAATTTGGGATGTAAATAATTAACCTAAAGATGAGTGGAGGATAAGGCAGTATTATTAACCAAAAATAGAACCTTGTAGATATTGTTGTGAAAAAAGCAGAACAGTAGGATATCAAAGAAAACCCCCTTTCATTTCATTTGTTGTAAAGAATTAAAGTGTTATGGTGTAATTTGAGATGTAATTGATTACCTATGGATGACTTCAGAAATAGCTCTATGTCTGGAAGGTTTTGAAGCATGTCATAAATATATATACACCCCCTATTGTTTTGTTTACTGTGGATTTTAGGGGATGTCATTACATAATCTTATTGATTCTCTAGTCTACTGTGTCTAGAGGCATGACCTATTGTTTAGGTTTTACCCCACTCCCTGGTTTACAAGCTGTCCAACCCCCGTATGTATTATAATGAAATTTGAAACATTGTGGCTCAATTTCATCCAACATGATCCAACAGTTACATCACAGTTCTATGGAAACACGAATACTTTTTATTACTGGATCCTGTGTCTTCTATCAGCCCAGGTTAGATGCAGAAGAGTAGGACATTAACCCCCATTTGATTTCAATTATTACTGGATGATCAAATAGGCTTCTCTAGTCATTATCAAACATTTCTTTATAAGCAGTAATTGTATTCCATAGAAATTGTGACTTGTGTATATATCCGTCCCTGGTGTAGTTTCAATATATTACTTAATTGAGAGCATTCAAGATGCATTTAAATATAAAAAACTTGACCATTCTTGCTATAATTATTCAAAGATAGATAAGAAAAAGAAAATATTGAAAATTGTCACTGGTTTTAGTTTTGAAAAGATGTCCTGGTATATTCGAGACTTAGCCTCTCTTTCCCATTTTTAAATTGAATTTATAAATAGCGAACCGTTATTTCCTGCTAAAATCTTGAGTATCCAATGCCATCAAGAGTTGATTATGGTCTTGTTTTGTTAATAAATGTCTAATTAATAGTTTATATGAAAGAGGGGGGGGGGGTGGATGGCCGAATGGTTAGCATGGCCTGTCATTGAGTCAACTGGCGAGGTTTCGATTCTCCAGTTGTACTTGACAAGGAGGAGGGTTGCCTGTCCAACCTTGTGGGTTTTCTCTGGGTCCTCCGGTTTCCTGCCACCACTAAAGACCCCTACGCGCAAGCGAATTATTGAAATAAAATTGAACCATGTGTTAGTCCCAAAATGACCTAGTTTGTGTCAAGCGGATGTTAAACCCCATTTCTCTCTCTCACTTATATGAAAGAAATGTTTGCAATAGGCAGATTTAGCTCTTGTATAATGTATGTTAAATAAAACCACACTTAATATTGATAAAGATAGGAGAAACCTAGTTGAAACGTTGCTCAGAGGTTAGAAAGCAGCTAGAAAGTTTTCATGGTATGAAAATGACCTGAGTTGAATTTTTTTTTTGAAGATGAAGGAGGTGTGTACAGGGAGGAGGGGGGGTCAGGAAATAATAATAAAAAATAAAGTTCATAAATGGGTAGGGTAACTACAACATTTGAAGGTGGCCCCAAATTGAACATCAACATTTGTAAAATAAAACCACCCCCGAGTAGAAAAAGTATAATTATTTTGACTGACGACGTATTTCAAGTTCAAGAAATAAATGTCATTGAAACAATTCAGATACTGTAGGTGAATGGATTTGTTAGTTTGGATTCCCTGCTTGTACATGTATGTGCCAAGGAGTATGGTCGCCTGGGATTTCTCCGGGGCATTTGATTTCCTCCAACTGCTAAAGAATCCTATGCGAAAGAATTATTGAATTTGAAATATAATTGAACCAAGTTTTTATATGCCCACATGGAAATGTGAACGTATATTGCCGTCCATCCATCGTCCACAATTTCTTGTGAAGGCACTAGAGCCAGAGGCTTAAGTCAAAATCCGATTGACTTTAAAATTTATACACAGTGTTTAAGATAAGATGACGAAGCTTATTGATTTTCAGCAATATCTGATAATTTCTGCCAGAGTTATGGCCCTCGATCACTTTTGAAATATTATGTGGATGTACTAGAGGCTAAAGTTTATATCCAATTGACTTTTATACACAGTGTTTAAGGTCATAAGACGATATCTGATAATTTCTGCCAGAGTTGTGGCCTTGATCACTTCGAAATATTTTGTGGATGCACTAGAGGCTAAAGTTGATATCGGATTGACTTTAAATTTATACACAGTGTTTAAGTTCATAAGATCCAAGTCATTTTCAACGATTTCCAATAATTTCTGCCATAGTTAGGCCCTTGATCACTTTGAAATATCTTGTGGACGAAGGACATGAGACAAACCATCAAAACAATTCTAACCATTTCTGATAAATACTTAATGGGCTATTACTCGTAATAAGATTTTCATGTGTTGTAAACGTTCTCCTTACTGACAAAAGAAAAAATATGCGACAACCCTTGTTGAATGCACGGACGACTTGGCTTTTGTGGGCGTATGTTGCGTTGCCTGACAACCTATCTTTTTGTTGAGTGGATGTTACAACCTCATTTCTTTCTCTCCCTTATTATATTCTTCATATCCTTTATTTACAGATGTGGCAGACAGTAAGTGGATTATTGAGGCCGGCTGCTCAAATCGGCAGCCAACAAGTTAGAAACAGACATTGGGATGCTCTAATGCACAGGGACTTGAAACGGCGTGCCGTGATGAAGGAGTTTTACCCAGAAAGACAACGTATAAATTCTATACGTAAAAATACCATTTTACCTAGAGAATTGCAGGTAAATTTAAAATAGATTCTAAAGTATGACTTCGTCATTGCACAGTATGTGGGCATGTGTTCCTAGTCAGTGGGGGGTTGGGATGGCCTAGTGGTCTCGAGTGCCGCGCTTCGACCTCTAGCTGGCCGGTCACCTCTGGCTTGCGGCTGTGGTTTCGATCCCTGGTGTGAGCATCTGTGGCATGGAGATAGAGGCGCCTTCTCAACCTCGTGGGTTTCCTCCGGGCACTCCGGTTTCCTCCCACTGCTAAAGACCCCTACGCGCAAGCGAATTATTGAAAGAAAATTGAAACCATGTTAGTCCCAAAATGACCTAGTTTGTGTCGAGTGGACGTTAAACCCCATTTCTCTCTCTCTCTCTCTCCTAGTCAGTGGGAAAAAATTAAATGGGCTCTGTTCATAACTTCCTGGAGCTGCAAAAGGGGAGCATATTGAAAGATGCTCTGTCCATCCATCCCTGGAGACGGGTTGACTTACAATCGAATAAAAATACACATCTATATTTTGTTTTGTTTTTTTATATTTTCAATGGCCTACAACCACATGAAGATCTGACCGGTTGTAGTGGAAGGTCACATCAGGGGTCATACGGACGGGTGGGTAAGGCGCTAGCTCGCTAGCCTGGAGGTCGAGTGTTCGATCCCTGCATTGGCCGAGAAAGTTTATACGATTTTCCAGCGTGGTTTCCCCTTGTCAGTGATGCAGAACGGAGGGCCTGACAAGGATAGCTGCCTAGTCGTTTGGATGGGACGAAAAACCGAGGTCCCGTGTACACATTGGAGTGCACGTAAAATACCCCATGGCAGTTGGAATTCGATATAAGAGTAGGCCGTAGTGCCGCTGCCCGGGCAAAATTTCCCTCATAGCACACTGTATGGCGTATGCCCGTCTTCCATTAGCCCAGGTTAGGTGCATCAGAGTATGACGTTAAACCCCATTTCATTTCATTTCATACGGACGGCTTTTGACCTGATAACGTAAGACATTTAATTAAACAATCAACATTGATGTTACTAGTGGATTACCCGCAGTTCGTGCAAGACATGCCTAAAGCTCGCCGTAACAGAACGTTTCATTGGCTAATGCCTCACACCATTCATAACATGCAATGATAACAACTCTTCCGGATCCTAGTGTAGTGGGGGGGGGGGTGATGGTCGAAAGGTTGGCGTGCGCATGCTGTATCATATGGCCTGCCATTGAGTCAATTGGCGTGGTTTCGAATCCCCGGTTCGCGCAAGCGAATTATGGAAATAAAATTAAACCATATGTTAGTCCCGAAATGACCTAGTTTGCATCGAGTCGACGTTAAACCCAACTTCTCTCTCTGGCTCTCTCCCTAGTGTAGTAAAAACAAGTAAAACTAAGTTTTGAGCTATACAAACAAAACGAAATAGGATCTGTGTTTGGATCAGATTGAGTTGACTAACTAGAACATTGAAGTGGGTGAATCCACTGCATTTTATTATAGCTACAAGGATAGTATCTAGTTGTCAGTGGTGTAGAACAGGGGGACTGGCAAGGCAAAATGTGTAGTCATTCAGATGGTACGAAAAAACGAGGTCTCTCACACATATCTTCATTTAATTAATTTAATATTGATTTTTGTTTTGGTTTGTAGGAAATAGCTGATAAAGAAATCCATGCGATGCCAAGAGACAGTTGTCCATCACGTTTGCATTCTAGATGTGTTGTGACATCACGACCACGAGGATTACAAGACAGGTGGCGAGTTAGTCGTATAGTGTGGAGACAGTTAGTCGATTATAATCAAATGTCCGGTTTAAAGCGAGCATGCTGGTGAAGTCAATTTATTGTGTGTTTATGAAAATTATAGCGAACCGAGCATGTTGGTGAAGTCAATTTGTTGTGTGTTTATGAAAATTAAAGCGGCATTGAGTCTATAAGTATAACCAATTATGTATCAGTATACGTAACATCGTGTGTGTGTTGAAGAAAATTAAAGCCGTGTTGAATCGGTATCCATTTATACCTAGCATCCAGTGTGTCTATGAGAATTAAAGTGGTGACCTAGTTTGTGTGGGGTGGGGTTAACCCCATTTCACTCACTCACACTCTGTCTCTCTCTCTCTCCATGGATGTGATGAGTTTCAACAGATTCGATTGGATAAAAAACATGATATTTATTGACTTCCTGTATGTACATGTATACATGTAATGACCAACATTAGATTTGATTAGATAAAAAAAAATAGATGTTAATTGAAACAAATTGTAAGAAAGACAATGAAACACGAAGCAATTAAAAATATATTTATAAAATAGATATTTTTTTTTATATTTTTCCCCCCCTCTGAATTGAAGGATTTGGGAATATTGCCACCATGTATAATCCTAGTACATATTTTAGGTCTTGGTCATGAAAAGACTCCATTCTTGAATTCTTTTTCATGCACGGGACATTTGCTTTTCATCGAAACCACTTAGTGGTTTTTCATCCTGCATGGGGGGTGGATGGCCGAATGATTAGCCTGCTGGCGTGGGGTTGAAATATCCGGTTGTACGTGGCAAGGAGTAGGGTCACCTGTCCAACCTCGTGGGTTTTTTCTCCGGGTACTCCGGTTTCCTGCCACTGCTAAAGACCCAATTTCTCTCTCTCTCTCTCTCTCCATCCTGCATCATTGACAAGGGAAGTCTGGTAGCTTTGTGATCCAGCGCAGTACTCGGAAGTCGGAATCATCGTAGCTCCAAAATTAGACTGGCCCAGTCTCTTCTATTTATTTTACATTTCGATTTATATAAAAGTATTAATTTTTAGTAAACCAACACTTTCGTTTCCATTTGCATAAAAAAAAAAATTTGAGTAAACCTGTAACCAGCACCAGAGACTGGACAATTTGCGAGCTTCACAATAAAATGGGCGTTCCTGTCCTGTTTTACGTTGTTCCTTATTTGGAATGATTGACAGTTGTCAAGCAAGCCCCGAGTCACGTGACACGAATTATTTATGTTCATTCACCTCATCCCATACGTTGTATCCGTTCATTCGACAGATATTGTTCGTCAACAAAATTCTTAGATCGTTAAAGTATCACTAAATAACAATAACTGTTATCCACAACAAACATCTCGCACCTACACCAGTTTGCCAGTTAGTCGACAGCCATGTTTATTATCAAGTGATGTTAGATATGTCGTGATCACCTGCACCACGTCACACGACCTACATAATGCAGATTGACCTACTAGATGAGAATGAAGCTCTATTTGCCCAGTCTCTAGAGATTACGTTTTTTTTTTTTGAGAGGACTGGCCAATTTTTGGTGTGTGGAGAAGACTGGCCACCAGTCTACTCCAAAATACAAAATATACAGCAAATGTGATTGTCAAGCCTTCTCCAGTTACCTCCCTTGATCATCCAATACTTGGAAATATTAACCAATACTCCTCAAACCTCAACCCATTTCTATACAATAATGGTTCAATACTATGGAAGGGCCAATAATAAATGGTCTGTACAAAGTCCAAAAACTTGTTATGATAAAGTCAAAATACCTATAGGGTAAAAATTAAATGTACATTGTACTTTTTACACATAATCAGTGGAAAATACACTGTAGCAGAGCATTTAATATTGGCAGCGATATCCTCACATACAATATTACCAGTATTTGAAAACGTGATAAATGTCTAATTATTTAAACAAAGTGTTTGTGGGAAAAGGTCTCAACCTCCCCCCCCCCCCTTGCCATTTATACATCTCGCTCGATATTTGGATGGGATTTTCCGGCAAAGTTCCTCCATGTCATTGGTGCAGGATATAGGGCCTCACCAAAGTCATGTGTCATTGGCATGCATGTCAAAGATCACATAAGAGTAGGCTGTAGCTCCGCTGTCCATGCGAGATTTCTAATTTACTTTGTTCTTCCATTGTGCTAGTATCATTGCCATTATTTGGTTTTTCAGAGATTTTCAACGGAGGACCACACAAGGACAGCTGTCTAGTCATTCGGATGATATGAAAACCCAAGGTCCTGTGTTCACATTGGCATGCATGTGATAGATCCCTTGGTAGTTGGAATTCGAGATAAGAGTTAAGCCATAGCTCGGGCAAAATTTCCCTCATAACACACTGTGTGGCGTATGTCGTCTTCCATTAGCCCAGTTTAGGTGCAGAAGAGTAGGATGTTAAACCCCATTTCATTTTGTTTTCCGGGAGATTTTCAACAAAGGGTCTAAAGAGCCCCAATTGGCAGTTGTGGGTGGTCCAAATACCAGTACTCAACGGTTAATGGTGGTCTAGAGTGTCGAACTTTGACTACTAGCGTATGTGGCTTAGAGGTACTAAGTGGTTTCCTGCCACAGGAAATCTTCACTGCGATGTCGCCCTTGGTGGAAGCAGACATTGAACACCCTGACCAACAACAGTTTCCTTTTAGAAGTTAAGAGCAGAACCCTTTTCTGCCATTTTTTTGTTGTTGAATCTAAATAAGAAAATAGGCTGAGAAATCACGAGATAAACAAAATTAAATTTTGCTCAAATATGCAATTGACTGAGCTCCTTTATTTAAATGCTGATTAGTCTCCTCTAATGGAGAAACACAATATTCAATTACAATAAGCATATCTATAAATACATGAATTTAAATGCAAGAGCTAAATCGCTAACATTTAAATGCTGATTAGTCTCCTCTAATGGAGAAACACAATATTCAATTACAATAAGCATATCTATAAATACATGAATTTAAATGCCAGAGCTAAATCGCTAACATTTGGGGCCTAGAAATTGACACAAGTGGGTCGCAACGCATTATGGTACACGATTCATGTACCAATAGTAAAATGTTTATGACCATAAACAACTCTCGATGCGATAGGATGCTTGAGATTTTTATAACTCTCAATGCCATAGGATGCTTGAGATTTTTACAACTCGAGATGCCATAGGATGCTTGAAGATTCTTTTTACAACTCGAGATGCCATAGGATGCTTGAAGATTTTTACAACTCTCGATGCCATAGGATGCTTGAGATTTTTAACATTTTTAAACATGATTGGTGGTGAATGATTTAATTAAAAAATGGATAATGTGGAAAATATAATCAGGGTAAATGGGACTATCTTACACTAGAGGACAAAATATTGGAGGGAAAAAATTGTTCAGAATCAAGTGGTTTGATACACAGTGGAACACAAAATATTGGAAAGAAAATTGTTCAGAATCAAATGGTTGGTTTCAAACTTGAACACAAAATACTGGAGGGAAAATTATTCAGAATCACTTGAACACCGGTTACAGTTGGGGAGAATGTTCAGAATCAAGTGGTTTTTTTCACACAGGAATACAAGTTTGGGGAGTTAGCATTCTGGATTATTTCACACACAGAAAGACAAGTTAGGATTTAGCGTTCTGGATTATTTCACACAGGAACATAAGTTAGGGAGTAAGAGTTTTGGATAATTTCACACAGGAATAAAGTGCAGAGGAGGGGGGGGGGAGGTTTTTTTTCTATTAACAATATTTTATTCGGGATGTCTGAATGGGATTGGGGAACAGGTTTAGCCTATGTAAAACCCCTCTCCCTGTTTTGTTTTACACTGGAACACAAATTATGCAGAATATTTTGACTGATTTGGATCATTTTTACGTATATATCGTAAATCACAGATTATACCATTCAACACTTCCCGTCATAAATCACAGATCACGTTCAATTATAATCATAAAGAAATGAAATGAAATGAAATGGGGTTTAACGTCCTACTCTTTTGCACCTAACCTGGGCTAATGGAAGACGGGCATACGCCATACAGTGTGCTATGAGGGAAATTTTGCCCGGGCAGCGGCGCTACGACCTACTCTTATATCGAATTCCAACTGCCAAGGGATCTTTTACGTGCACTCCAATGTGTACACGGGACCTCGGTTTTTCGTCCCATCCGAACGACTAGGCAGCTGTCCTTGTCAGGCCCTCCTGCATCACTGACAAGGGGAAATCACGCCGGAAAATCGAGATGAACTTTCTCGGCCAATGCAGGGATCGAACACCCGACCCCCAATAATCATAAAGATAGATAGGCTGGCACTGCCAGGCAGGATACGCCCACATTTTCGAGAGATGGATAGAGAACAAGCAATACCGAAAGTGATTTTTCCTACATCATTAAGTCCTGTATTTCATACTATATTGAGAGCAGCCATTTTGTTGGTCAGTTCCAGTCTGATATTCATGAAATTCGATGCTGACAATGATTATGGTGTGACGGTACACAACCTAGAAATGTGACTTTTCCTCAAAATCGGATAAGAATTGTGACCTGTAAAGAGTCCACAACCATGATATACCATATTTTTACACTATGGTCCGATTTTCTCGAAATTCGAACTCAACCTTCCGTAGGGTGCAACGGTGATAGAGTCAAACGTTTTTTTAAATCGGATAATAATTGTGACCTCCAGATGGACCATAGGCGATTTTTCGGACAATCAGGGGCCATAATTCAGGAAGTTACGATCCGATATGCACAAATAACGAAAGGAACCAAGATCTTTGGGTTATAACCATGCATTTCTAGTTTCATCAAAGTCGACTTAAAATTGTGACCTTTTCAGGGTCCACAACCATGATATACCATTTTTAACAGTATTCGCGTACAAACGGCGGCCATTTTGTCTGTCAATTTTGGTCCGATTTTCTCGAAATTCGAACTCAACCTTCCTTACGGTGTAACGGTAATATAATCAAACGTTTTTTTAAATCGGATAATAATTGTGACCTCCAGAGGGACCACAAGCTAAAAAAAGGCGATTTTGCGTCTAATCAGGGGCCATAATTCAGGAATTTACGATCCGATATGCGCAAATATCGAAAGGAACCAAGATCTTTGGGTTATAACCATGAATTTCAATATTCTTTAAGAGGCATTTAGTAACTGGGCAGATAAATAAACTGAGAACATACTTATGGAAAAACAGCTACTGATTTATTTAGGCGACGTTTCGAAGAGTATTCTCTCAACGTTTTCAAGCTAATACAATATAACAAAAAGTGAAGCAACATATATAGACAAAATCAACAACAACAAGGTTGAAACCATACATAGAAATACAAGATCAAAGGTCTATGACACAATGGGTTATGATATACAAAAACAAGATGAAAGGGACTAATTAACTTTCTTAAAGCCACTGAGTAGTGATGATGTGTACATAATGATATATTAATGATGGGGATTATTGGTGTTTGAAGGATAATATATACACTTAATTAAAAGACTAAAACACAGACAAAAAAGCACAACTGATTAAGGACAGGGGCTGGTGTATTGATGAAGCCAGATAATAATTCCACTATAGCTTAACACTGTTGACCATATAGATTAATGGGCCCAAAACTAGTAGAGAGTAAACTATGAATAAATAAAAATAACAAAGTAATTGAGTTTGTAGTAATTAGGAATTAAGTTTAAATGTTTATGATTTGAGTATTTGGTCGTAGGCGCTAGGCAAAAATATGCCTATGTCATGGTTGAGATCTGGTGTGCTTCTTCTGATATGTATTGCCTCAATAAGTTTGCGTGTCTTTTCTACAGGAAGATGAACTGCCAGGGTTTTGTATGACTCAATTCTATGTCCTTGGTTAGATTGGAGATGTTCGGCTACAGCGGAATTGGTAATGGTGGATTTCGATTTATGTTGACCAATTCTTTTATCCAGGGGTTGTCTCGTTTCTCCTATGTATTTCATATCACAGCTGCATGCAATTTCATAAACACAGTCTTTTGGAGGTGGAATTTTGTTGGGGGGGAGCTTCCCATTAGCCTTTAGGATGTCTTGCAGGGTTCGTCCTTTAGAGAAGGTGACTTGGATCCCTGTTGGACTGAGGAGTCTCCTAAGTTGATAAGATAGCTTGCCTTGAAATGGTATAGTGATTCTTACTGGTGGTTTGTCAGGTTTTGGTTTAGTGGTTTCTCTGGAACTGTTAGTGGTGGTCTTGATGGTTTTCTGTACTAATTGGCTTGGATAGTTGTTGTATTTGGTGAGGACTTCTTCAATGTGGTCCAGTTCTGTTTTGAGGGAATCATTGCTGCAGTTATAGATGGCACGGCGCGTTAGTGCGGCTATGGTAGCTGTCTTTACACTGTGAGGATGGTTGGACATGAAGTTCACGTATTGGTCAGTGTGTGTGGGTTTTCTATACACGCTGGTGGTGAGTTTGGCATCAGATTTCTTAACTAGGACATCTAAAAATGGGAGGCATTGGTTCTTTTCTCTTTCTATGGTAAATTTAATTCTGTTGTTTTGGCTATTGAGGTGATGAAGAAGCAGGTAAGGATCTTCGTTCTGTTGGAGGATGACGAACGTGTCGTCTACCTTACGAAGCCATGTTGTTGGTTGAACTGCTGAGGTTGACAGGGCATTCTTCTCAAAGCTTGTCATATAAATCTCGCTGAGAATGGGCGACAAGGGGCTTCCCATCGGTAGTCCGTGTATCTGTTCATAGTGGTCTCCTCCCCAGGAAAAGTAGGTAGAATCTATACACGATTTGGTAAGCATGATTATATCTTCTGTACTCAGGTCGGTAACCAGTGGGCTCTCCAAGGACGCGAGTCTGTGTTGTAGTGCTGCAAGGGATTCATCACGGGGGATATTGGTGAAGAGATCTATGACGTCATATAATAGCATTTGTACATTGTTCGGTAGGTTTTGTAGTTTTTCACAGAAATCTTTTGAATCTTTAATAAATGAGGCGGCTTCTTTACCTAATGGAGAGAGGAGTTGAGACAGGTGCTGGGCAGTGTTGTAATATACCGAGTCCCTGGAGCATACTAGAAGTCTGGCTTTAATGGGGTTCTTATGGGTTTTGATTGTAGCTCTGGCATACGGCGATCTAGGGTGGGAGGGTTTAAGTTTATAAAATAGGGAAGTTGTAATTCGCTTGTTCTCTTTAAGGTTCATTAACTGGGCGGTGTGGTTGTCGTTATATTTGTTGGTAGGGTCCTTCCTAATCTTTCTGTAAGTAGTGCGATCTGTGAGTAGTTGGGACACAGTGTCCAGATAGTCTCTTTTATCCATTATTACAGTGGATTTCCCTTTGTCGGCAGCAACTATGGTGATGGTTTGGTCTTTCTTCAGTTCTTGCAGGGCAATCTTTTGGGACTTGGTAAGATTGTCAGTTTGTCGCTGCGTTTTGGATTTGGAAATTAGATCAGCTATTTGATGTCGAAGGAAGTCGATTTTGCCACCGGGTGCTAGTTGTCTCATACCTCTCTCAATGTTAGCAATGAGTAGGTCTTGGTTAGCTGGGCGGTTGGTTGGTGTGAACTTCAAACCTCAGGATAACAGAGTGATTTGGTCATCGGTCATGATACGGCTACTGAGGTTAATAACTGTTTTAGTGAGGTAATCATCTTTGTTTATATTGGTAGAGCAGGCGACAGTGGCGGTTTTAACTCAATTACTTTGTTATTTTTATTCATTCATAGTTTACTCTCTACTAGTTTTGGGCCCATTAATCTATATGGTCAACAGTGTTAAGCAATAGTGGAATTATTATCTGGCTTCATCAATACACCAGCCCCTGTCCTTAATCAGTTGTGCTTTTTTGTCTGTGTTTTAGTCTTTTAATTAAGTGTATATATTATCCTTCAAACACCAATAATCCCCATCATTAATATATCATTATGTACACATCATCACTACTCAGTGGCTTTAAGAAAGTTAATTAGTCCCTTTCATCTTGTTTTTGTATATCATAACCCATTGTGTCATAGACCTTTGATCTTGTTGTTTCTATGTATGGTTTCAACCTTGTTGTTGTTGATTTTGTCTATATATGTTGCTTCACTTTTTGTTATATTGTATTAGCTTGAAAACGTCGCCTAAATAAATCAGTAGCTGTTTTTCCATAAGTATGTTCTCAGTTTATTCATGAATTTCAAGTTTCATCAAAATCGAATTAAAATTGTGACCTTTACAGGGTCCACAACCTTGATATACCATTTTTTAACAGTATTTGCGTACAAACGGCGGCCATTTTGTATGGCAATTTTGGTCCAATTTTCCCGAAATTCGAACTCAACCTTCCTTAGGGTGTAACGGTGATATAATCAAACGTTTTTTTTAAATCGGATAATAATTGTGACCTCCAGAGGGACCACAAGCTAAAAACGGTGATTTTTCAGACAATCAGGGGCCATAATTCAGGAAATTACGTTCCAATAGGCGCAAATATCAAAAAGGAACCAAGATCTTTGGGTTATAAACATGCATGTCAAGTTTCATCAAAATAGGTTCAAAATTATGACCTCTATAGGGTCCACAAGCTAAAAACGTGATTTTTCGTACAATCAGGGGCCATAATCCATGAAGTTTTGATCCGATACATGCCAATATCGAAAGCAGCCGATATCTTTTGGGGATAAACCTATATTTCAAGTTTCGTCAAAATCAGATAAGAATTGTGACCAGTAGAGAGTCCACAAACAAATTGTGGACGGACGGACAGGGGCGACGACATAATACGTCCACATGAAAATGTGGGCGTATAAAAATACAAGAGATTAAAACGTCGAAATCACACATCATGGTGAACTTTTACTTTACTTTTCTCAGATTTCCATGCTAAATATGTATTCCATCCTAAAGCTACAAAATTCACAACTAGCACCCTGAAAAATACAAGCATGTACAAACTTCACATAAAATCAGAGAGAGAGAGAGAGAGAGAGCGAGAGAGAGAGAGAAATGGGGTTTAACGTCCACCCGACACAAACTAGGTCATTTTGGGACTAACATATGGTTTAATTTAATTTCAATAATTTGCTTGCGCGTAGGGGTCTTTAGCAGTGGGAGGAAACAGGAGTACCCGGAGAAAACCCACAAGGTTGGACCCTACTCCTTGCAACGTACAACCCTGGATTCAAAACCACACCAGTTGACTCAATGGCAGGCCGTATGATACAGTACGCGCACCATACTAACCATTTGGCCACCCAACCCCCCAAATAAAATCAGAATTAAACAGCCATCATGGAAGATTAGTTAAAGAGCTGGCCGTTCTCGCTATAATATTTCAGAAATAAGTATATATTGAACATTTCATTGAAATTACTTTATTTTCAGCTAAGTTATAAATGGTTGTAATTTTGACGTGTGCATTGGTCGTAACCACTGTATTGGTCATTCGAGTCTTGGCCACTCTTCTCTTCTTTTAATTAAAAGGCTAAACATTTCTTATCTTAAAATCAGAGGCAACCGATGACATCAAGAGTTGATTATGGTCTTGTCAATTTAATAAATGTCTAATTGATTATTTAGATAACATGTCAGGCCTAAAGAAAGACCTGCAATAGGAAGATTTAGCTCTGTTTAATCAATTGTATAATTTGTATTATTGAACCCCTTACAGACGAAAATGAAATTGGTGGGGGGGGGGGTATGCTACGGTCGTGCACCAAACCAGGCTAATGAAGACTGGCATAGGCCATACAAAGTGGTATGGGGGCATTTTGCTCTGACAGTGGCCTTTCCTCTGTCAAGGGATCTTTTACATGCACACTGTGTGTATGGAGCCTCAGTTTTCCCAACAACAATGTACCACTGAGGAACTTTCATGGGGATCGAACCCTGGACCTACTCATGAGTCACCAAGTGTTGTTCTATTTACCTACCTATGTTGTAGAGGTACAAAGTAGAAATTAATCAACTGTGCAGCTGGCCACACCTACAACAAAACATACAAACTATTACAAAAAACATGCAGAGAGAAAGAGTATAATTATATTTCAATAATCCGCTTGCGCTTGGGGTCTTTAGCAGTGGGAGAAAACCTATGAGGTTGGACAGCTGTATTATGTGGTGTCTGAATAAAACCAGACTTTTGTTTTATAAAAATAACGTGTAGGTGAAATTACTTTTTGTTATCAAGTAAAGCACGTGGGCCATGCACTGTAGGACAACAGATTATCAGGTGGCCCAACGGAAAAAATTCATCTGATTTTTAAAAGGATTGCGTCCGCCGGATAAGCCGTTTTGGCATTCACGTCCAAATTTTTTTAAATAAAATTTTGAGAAAAAGGTAAATAGACCATTCCTCTAGGTCACTTTGGGACTAACATACGGTTCATTTTTTTAATTTAATAATTCGCTTGTGCTATGGGGTCTTTAGTAGTGGGAAGAAAGCAGAGAACCAGGAGAAAAATCATGAAGTTGGACAGGCGACCCAGTAGACTCAATGACAGACCTTATGATACAGCTTTCATACACTAACCATCCGGCCATCCTAATCACCCACAAATTATTTAATAAAGAAAGCTAATTATAGTATTATATAAGTATAATATACCTGGTAGTTGGCTATTAATATATCTATATAGATCTGAAACATACAAAAATAAATGGTCAAACTAATAATAATAATAACGAACATTTATAATGCACGTCACTCTGAAATTTTACATCAACTGCTGTGTATGCTGCAACCCCTTGCGGAACTGGAGTTCATAAAATGCCCGCCCCGTCCCGTCAAGTTGTTGAACCACCATCTGGAAATGGTTGTGTGATTTGGACAGCATTACTCTTTGCATAACAATTACTCACTTAATCTGTTCAGATTACGTGGTCAATATGTCAAATTGGATGTTGTTATTAGCATTAAATTTATATAATGACATTACCTCAAAGATACAATATGTAAGATTTGGATAAAGAACTAGCCATTCTTGCTATAATAATAGTTCGAAAATAGATAATGTAAAATTTATAATTTGAAAATATCATTCAAGTTAATCTATTGTGAGCGAAGATATTAGCCTTTGAAGGTTTGACAAGACGTATGCAATAATTTCAACCACTGTACTGGTTGTTCGAAACTAAGTCTCGCTCCTCCATTTTTAACTTAAATCAAAATATGGCTTAACTGTTCTATTCTATTTAATATAGGAGAAATCTGAAGCCATCAAGAGTTGATGATGTCTATTTAATTAATAATTTAGGCAGATTTAGCTCTTGCATTATGTATGCTTAATTAAAGATACATTATGGTAGATTAGATAACGAGTTGGCAGTTCTCACTACAATAGTTCAAAACTAGCTAATGTAAAGGCAGTTTGCTGAAAATTTCAGTCAAATTGATCCATTATTAAAGCTGCAATTTCATATTTTTAAATTATATTTTTAAAATGTATTAAAATAAAGCCTGAAAATAGATGTTATCTATAAACAGTTCTACCTTAATAAAGAAAAATCCTGTTAATCCAATGATTCACAATTGGCAGTTGAGAAATTGGCAAATATATCATTCTGAATTTCAAATTCAAACGTTTGAGGATAGCTATACCATGGGGGGAATGGAAAAACAAGGGACGTAATTGTGTTATTATTTCCTGTGTCAATGATTTATTAGTGTGGGGAATAATGCCTATGATCGTATAATAGTGAGCTGACAACCTGTTGAGCAAAAGACATAGAAATAATTATGTTTTGACTTTCTTTGAAAATATGAAATTATCGCTTTAACTTAGAACTAAGCAAATTGAAGTTCCGCTTAGCCTCGGTCATCATTACTAAAGTTGGTAGGACAAAACCAGTAGTCACGGTTATCCATTTTTATTGGTAAATCACGATGGAAAATATTTCAGCGAATCGAACGACAATCAAACAAAAATCTCATGCTAGCCTCAACATCGAGAGTTGATTATGGTCTGAATAAGTTAATGAATGTCTAATTAATAGTTTTTACCCAAAATTACCCAACGTGACATATCATTTCTGTTTCAGTCGGGATCAGTCATTGCAATCCCAATTATTTGTATCGTAACATTTCTACCTACATATCAGCCTACTAAACGATTTGATTGGCTTTTTTGGAGGATGCACGGCATGGGCTATTTCCGAGTAGGATAATAGATGCTCATTCTCTTGGGAGGGCTTACTAAATTGAACAAAGGTATGGTCATAAACCATTATATGAACGATTGAATTCGTTTCGGTGAGGTAAAAATAATTTTCACTCTGCTTTGGGCGTTCATATTTTTATAATGCAGATAACGACCAGAATAAATTTTTGGTCTATACGATTATAGTGATGTACATTTAATCAAAATCACCTTAATTTGTTATTCGAATTCCGGAGAATTTGGATTCTGGTATAACGGTATGAATTCGTTGTTCAATTTATGGGGTATTTTGTACTCCAGTGTAATGGCTGAAGGCAGAACAAACGCTTGCTTTCTGATTGGCAGATATACTCCGGTAATTTTCCGACGTAAAATCTATCTGAGTCCTGTCTGAGAATATGTCATCAAAAATTGAAATAATGGAATTGATTATACCTCATTTAAGGTCTTTTTAATATCAGCCACACTGTCTCCTTTTAACAAACCCATACCAGTCAGAAACGAAAAACCAACAAATGGTGCAAAACACAACTGAAAAAAGTTTTTAAGGATCAGTAGCAATGAGTGAAAAGAAAACAGAGAGAGAGACAGAGAGAGAAACGAATATATCGTACAATTTTATTTCAATAATTCACTTGTAAGAAGGGGTGTTTAGCAGTGGGAGGAAACTAGAGGACCCGGAGAATACCCACAAGGTTCGACAGACGTGTACAACTGGGGAATCAAAACCACATCAGTTGTTTCAATGATAGACCTTATGATACAGCGCACACATGCTAACCATTTGGCCATCCAACACCCCTCTCCTTTAAGATGTAGTGAGAGAGAGAGAGAAATGGGGTTTAACGTCCACTCGACACAAACTAGGTCATTTCGGGACTAACATATGGTTTAATTTTATTTCAATAATTCGTTTGCGCATAGGGGTTTTTAGCAGTGGGAGGAAACCTGAGTGCCCGGAAGAAACCCACAAGGTTGAGAAGGCGCCCCTATCTCCATGCCAGATAAGCTCACACCAGGGATCGAAACAACAGCCGCAAGCCAGAGGTGACCGGCCAGCTAAAGGTCGAAGCGAGGCACTCTAGACCACTAGGGCACTAGGCCATCCCAACCCCCCAAACCAAATTAGTAACTGACCTGATCTGTAGCAACCATTTTTAATGAAGCCAATCTGGTTCCAGCATACATTCTCTCCAACAATAAATACCAGCCTCTCATTAAAGGTCCCTAAAATCATATTTATGTATTTTGTAAGTTACTTAAAGAAACTTCTCAAAGGTCATGCCAATGTGTACACAGGACCTGGGTTTTTCGTCCCATCAGAAGACTTGACAATTGTCCTTGGCAGGCCCACCGTCCTACATCACTGAGAAGGGGGAACCACGCCGGAAAATCTGGATTAACTTTCTCGGCCAATGCAGAGATCGAACACCCGACCTCTAGACTACCGAGCCAGCGTCCTACAATTACTCCACTGGGATGGAAATCTGTCAGATTTTTCAAAGTAATTATCAGAAAATTTTAAATTGCCATTGTGGATTACCTATTGACCAAATGATAATTCCTAATACTTACTAAAAATATTAAACCAAAGCCAAGATATCGTAAATTTCTCACAGGGTCATATTGTTTTTTCTCTATTACTAACTGACTTATTAAATCACCTGATGTCATTATCGTACCTGAAAGTATAAATAAATATATATAAATGTATTAAGCACAATTTCTTGAATTTTACTTAGATTTTGGAAATGAAATGGGGTTTAATGTCCTACTGTACTGCTCCAGTCATTGTTTTTTGTATTTCAGAGGAGAGCCAAGAAAAGCTCCCCTCAATCAACAAATTGAAAAAGAATGGCTCTCCTAAAAGGTTCTCCCAGTTTCGATAGGAGGAATGCTTTAGAAATTAGGGAGAGTGATTTAGAAATTAAGGAGAGTGATCTGATATCAAGGAGAGTGATTGGTAGATAAATGTTAATAAACCTCCAATGACTTTGTAAAGGAGAGTGATTTTCAATTTTAAGGGGAGGGAAAAAAAACTCCACTCAGTCGACAGTCAGGTGAGCTGTAGGCGCTCGAGAGCGATCACTTGCCTTAAAAAACAATGACTGCTGCTCCGAATGAGCTTATGAAGACAGGCAAACGTCATACAGTGTGTTATGAGGGAAATTTTGCTCGGGCAGCGGCACTATGGCCTACTCTTATATCAAATTCCAACTACCAAGGCGACCTTTGGTTGCACGTATTTTCGTACTATAGTCGAACCATCTGCATCCGAATGACATTTAGTTCAACCAGTGGTCGTGACCAGCCGTACCATGCGATAAAGCATGATCGGGATAGTTCAAAGATGGCTGACAAAACTGACACTTGAGAAGATTTTCTAAAAAATATAATAAAATTGCCGATTGCCGTTGAGTTATTTACACATTGGTCAGTATCATAGGGTCCATGTTAACACCTGAAAGTTAATGAATAGGCATTGGAGTATAGATCTTACATTTGATTTTTTTTCATCTTTTTTTGATGAATTTGACAGATTAGGATCTTCTTATTCGAATATATATATATAGGCCCACGACGAAAAACTGTACTTGGGAAATGATCTTGGGTGACATAAATCCAATGAAAGAATTTATATATGATTTTGACTAATCCTATTTTGTAATCTATTTTAAGCTTGCTTTCATATCGTAGTATGGAAAATTAACCAGTTTTTAAAAATACATGAGTAAATAGCAGAAAATATAGCAGGGGGAATAACTGACATGGTTGCCACCATATTGAATAGTCAATGGCTAGGGCCATTTGGCCACAGATCACTAATTATTGCCCCATTGACTTTAATGTTAATTCTCGTCTCTTAGACCGGTTGTAACTTTTTCCCAAATATTCGTTGGGTAAAACGCTTTCTGCCACAGATGGAGCAACATGTGGCAAACTCTTGCCCAAAAGCATGTATGAGGTTCTTCATGAAAAACTTGAGATAGACAAGCTGGAAGTAGAGACCGCTAACCTTGCAATTTTCGGCCCTCCCTTTCAACGTAACCAACCTCACAACTCTTGTATCCTTCCGCCTCAAAATCATGAATATTCACCGAAACCTGACAGAAAATGTATTTTCAAACCCTTTTCTTCGATTCTACACCAAAAATTCAACAAAAATCGCCATGCAAAAGGGTGAAAGGGAGAGAAGGACTAAAAATGACTGCCCATTAATATTTGGTGATCTGTGTCCTATATAGGGGTGAAACTTCGGATATCACCAAAAGGCCTTTTGTATTTGCTTCCCATATGTTCTGGCAACATGCTGGTGAAAGGAAATCAAAATCAAAGAATAACTGCAAAAATGATGGCCCTTTAAGTATACATGCTGCTTTAAGTACAGTGGTGCATCTCAGGTCCCTGGGCCTTTTGTGCTAAAATTTAAAAAATCTTTTTTAATAGAGGCAGTATTTGAGCTCTGTGAAAAAATTAGACAAGTTGCAAACAAACTACATAGAAAACACTCATAATTTGAAATTTTTATCAAAAATATATTTTTTTACTGCCATGTCATGAAAAATGTACAAAATTTACATGTAGCATCTTTCAAAAAACCAATAATTTTCCACTTTTTTAGATAGCCAGACTGGCAAGTAATATATTTTTGGAAACCCTGGACAATATGCAAACAGAAAAATCACAAATCAATTGCATTCATTGTAATTATAGAGGTCTGTACTGAAACATGTAACCCCACCCCCTAAAAATGTCAATGACTGAATCAATCTTATCTTTGGTTGCAGAGCTAACATTATGAAAGGAATCTGTCTAACAGATATGTTTTACCATCCCTGGCTAATATATGTACATAGAAGCTAAAATAGGTGCAATAAATATGAATTATGGTTAAAATAGGCCTTGCTGAAAGAATAAAAAAGGTATATTCGGCCTATGTACACCCCTCTCTAACAAAAGGGTCACACAATACACAATTTTCACAAATTTGGAAATAGTTTAATGTTTTCAACATCTCAAACCTCAGAGGCATCATACAAATCTTTATTGCAATTATTGTACTGAAGCAAGATGTTTGGGCCTTTACATCAATTGCCTTAAAAAATGAAGTAAAAAAGGTAGTTATGACATAGTTGACAACATAAAAGAGGCCTGAAAAGGAGCAAAATTAACATTTTACTGTTCTATAAGTGACATAAATGCAACAAACACCACAAATCCTAGATTTTGATAAGAAAATATTGACCATTAAGCTGACATTTACACATCTACACCAGTTCTGTATCAGGGTGTGGTCTTACTGGCCTGACATGTCTCAAGGTTCTAAGTTTGACTATGAACAAAAAAGGTCAGAAATCCTTGAAATGTACAAAATGACCATTTATTGGTGAAAAATAACATTCCCATCTGTAATTCAACAACAAATTCCAATTATTATCATTTAATTGTCAACACAGGTGCAATTAAATCTCTCAAAACACATTAATAAAAACGGGTGGGGTATTTATAGCCCCTCTAAACAGAAAGATGGGGTGACAAATGTCTATAAAGACTGGGATATTGCTTCCTACATGAAGAAAATGCAAGAATTTAATGCTTCAAAGAAGAAAAAAAATGCTTGTTCTGGGTAAAATAGTGGCCAAATTGAGCCTACCCCTGTTTTGAACATTTTGAACAAACCCATCTGCTGTATATTATTAACTCAGTGTTGCCAATTTTCCATTTTCTGTAGGAAAGCTGGAGCTATTTCTAAACTTGACAAACTTATAGATCCCATCTAAGTTAAATAAGCAATGAAAATAAGGGCATTTTTAGAAATTTTGAGTCATTTGAGTAGGTATGAAAGCATTAATTTTTACATCGAAATGGGAGAATCTGGAGATTTTCTGTGAATATTTCTGATTTTTAGACAAAATTAGGTGAAATTACAATGCTGAATACACCAAAATTGGACATTGAAATATTTTTATTACTGTTAGAAATTAAATAAAAACTGAAAATTGGAAAATTTGCAGTAAAATCACAATTTTTCCCAAAACTTTGATAAATTTTTTTTTAAATTTATTTTCTTTTAGTTTTTCTGTAGTCAAGTTATTTTATACATATTTTCTGACAAATAAGTCATCATATTTTCAAAACTAAGGCATATCAGTCACAGCCTTGTCATACACAGACAGGCCACAGATCACTAATTATTGCCCCATTGACTTTAATGTTAATTCTCGTCTCTTAGACCGGTTGTAACTTTTTCCCAAATATTCGTTGGGTAAAACGCTTTCTGCCACAGATGGAGCAACATGTCGCAAACTCTTGCCCAAAAGCATGTATGAGGTTCTTCATGAAAAACTTGAGATAGACAAGCTGGAAGTAGAGACAGCTAACCTTGCAATTTTCGGCCCTCCCTTTCAACGTAACCAACCTCACAACTCTTGTATCCTTCCGCCTCAAAATCATGAATATTCACCAAAACCTGACAGAAAATGTATTTCAAACCCTTTTCTTCGATTCTACACCAAAAATCGCCATGCAAAAGGAGGGAAAAAGGGAAAGGGAGAGAAGGACTAAATATAACTTTTGCCCTTGTTTCGTGGGTGACGGCACATGAATATTTGGTGATCTGTGTCCATTTGCGTTCGGTTGCTGGTTCAGACTGTAGTTGCGACCATAGTCTACATCCGAAGGTCGCCCAAGGGATCTTTTATGTGCATGCCAGTGTATACACAAGATCTTGCTTTTTTGTCCCATCCTAACAACTAGACTGCTGTTCTTGTCAGGCTTTCCGCCCTGAACCATTGAAATGGGGGAACCATGGCCTCTAGAAAATCCCAATTGGATGGCTGAATGGCTGGCATCTGCGCGTTCTATTACAAGATCTGTCATTGAGTCAACTAGTGTGGTTTCAATTTCCTGGTTGTAGCCTACATGACAAGTAGTAGGGTCGCCTGTCCAACCTTGTGGGTTTTCTTCGGGTTCTCCGGTTTCCTCCCACTGCTAAAGACCTCTCTCTCTTCCCTCTAAATGACCTAGTTTGTGTGAGGGTCTGACTCCTCTCTCTTGGTATACTTGGTCAATTTATTCTGGTAGTGCTTGGTGTTAGACGTGCAGGATCGGATTTTGGGCTTGGTCCAACCATGGACCTCATATAATAGTATTTATACGGTCCATGGTTGAACCAAGACTTTTACCTGTTGTGGTTGCCATAGTTCGAGTTGGATACTTCTGTAAACTGCGTAAATACCACCGCCATACTGTGGTCATATTCAATTTCTACTGGGAACGACAAGAACACTAAACTATCTACACGAACACACTTCTTCATTTACTGATCAATACTGGGACATGCGTTGTTGTTATCGCTGACTTGTTGCACGAATAATCTCCCTTTATTGTAATTGCCCTTTTAAAAAAGAGTTACCTCTCTTTGACTATTGGGGGATTGGATGGCCGAATGGTTAGCGCGTGCCAATCTGTTTCACAGAGAATTACTTACGAAATGTCTCTGTCACAGATGACTGTCCACAACACGTGCATTGACTTCACGTGACGTCAGTCATTGGCTCAACAGCTCGTGCATTGTTTACATAACACCTAACTGCTTATTCGGGCAAAGTGATGCATTTTACTCATTTTAATACCCATTTACACTAGTCCGTGGGCTGGACGGGCTCACCTTGCACCCCCCCCCCCGCAAGAATCTACAAAGTGATGTTTTTCTGGAAGGTTATTATGTATATTTAAATATTCTATATGTTACCACGCGACAAATTGGGTATCACTAACTTTTCTAGGTAGTTTATATGTAACTGTCACCACAAATGGAGCAAAATAAAAATTGGGGTAGGGGAAATTAAAATGACCATAGCTCCAAGTAGAATAGGTGTATAATAATGGTTGACCCCTCAAAATGTGTCTTTGGGTTTCTTCTACACTTTGCAATTGGTTTTATGCAAATGAGATTACTTAGTAGGTCACCAGAGGTCAAAAGGTCACCAATTTCGGGTGTTGCTTGAAATTGGGCACTACTTTGTGAATCCCACTATAAACAGATGATAACATGCAATTTTCTCATTATAATACTTGGAATTCTTTATTATAGATATGATTTGACAATTACAAATCACCCATGTTTAATTATTTTAGTACAAAATCATTTTGAGACTAAAGAGAAAAGGGGCTTATTTACGAAGTCACCAAACGACTGCTTATCAGTACAATATTCTCTAAAACTGCCCCAACAAAGTTTTCGTTCACCGATTCCGAAGTTTTGTACTCATGCCGCTAAATAGGCCAATAAAGGGCAAATATCTTTCAGACTTAGTAATATACCCGATGATACAATGTCATCTACATGACAACAGCAAATCAAAATTGCGTTTATAAATATTTACAACTGAATTGACCATGATTTGCCGGAGTATACATAGAAAAGACCCATGATATCTTTGTGTATCTTAGTCATCATCACTGTCACTACTTGAAATCTCTTCTTCGTTTTCACTATCACCTGAGTCAGTCTCGCTATCATCCTGACCTGCATCATCATCATTGCATTCCATTTTCTCAAGTACATCTGCCAATTTGGGTGGGATTACATCCCCGGCGCTCCATTTCGGTTCGATTTGGCCATTACGCTTCACCCACCCATGATCATCCGTTGCCTCAGGAATTATTGGCTTCGGGATGTGTGCTCTCTTCCAAATGAAGACCTGGTAGTTCACTCTTCTGATGTGTTGGTTGAGGCATGATCTTGGGGGTGGAAGCAGTTTTATTGGCTTGACTTTTCCGATCCCCTTGAACCTCTCATTGAGTCAACTGGCGTGGTTTCGAATCCCCGGTTGTACGTGACAAGGAGTAGGGTCGCCTGTCCTATCTCGTGGGTTTTTTCTCCGGTTTCCCCCCACTGCTAAAGACTCCTACGCGCAAGCAAATTATTGAAATAAAATTAAAACCATATTAGTCCCAAAATGACCTAGTTTGTGTCGAGTGGACGTTAAACCCCATTTCTTTTTCTTTCTCTCTTTAACTATTGATTGTTGAAATAGCGGTAGGTTCTATGTTTTTTCCAAGATATATTATAAGTTTTTTCGATCAAATGGAGAGTCAATTAAGGTAAATAAACATAATTTTTGTTACATATTTGTTATGTTAAAAACTATAAAAATCGTATTTCTTTGATAATAAAAATTCAAATGGGCTCATGCACTGATGAAAGCAGTTTAAATTATGCATTTGGTGGGTGTGGTGGGGACCGAAACTTTTGGCGTTTCAAAGGCCCCGGCAAGACGCGTAATATTGCCGCCTATGATTGTGGGTTTAGGGCATAGTGATTCTCAACTTCGTAAATGTGCCTCGAAATTTTGAACGACACACTAAGAAAATGTGAAAAGAAATACGTGATCCCAGTCGAGTAATCATTGATGTCTACTGATAAGTTTATATAGCTGTGTTTTTCTTCATTTAGTTTAAGTCATTCTAGGTTTTTATTTTGAAAATTATATTTTGCCAGGTGTATCGCTATTTTTACATATGTTCCAGGGCTTGACGTAGACAAAAAAGGTTGAGAAACACTGTTTAAGGGTTAGGGTCGTAACCTATAAGGTCGAGGGGACATAAGGTTGGATTTAACATCGCAATAATCATCATCTTCAATAGAAGGCTTGATCTTGCCTTAACTACGTTATTCGTGAGAGAAAAGCGAGTTTTCAAGATGTAATATAGTTTAATTCTGTTCAAATTAGTTCTACATACAATCAGTACACAGTTTACACATTTAGAGAAATACACTTATTATATGGATATGAAATTCACTCAGCATAATAACGCAGGTATTGTCACTGGCATATACATACTGTGTGTCCCTCACATCATAATTTAATTTTGTTTTTCTCGGTGACTTTGTGTAGGGAAGTTCACCTTTACTGTTCAGTTAGTTTGTTTATAATTTTGACACGAGGAAGTTTTCTGGAACGCTCCCCGGAAGTTGTAATGCTATAAGGGAGATAACTGTGGATAACTTGTGGATGAAGACCACAGTGATAATCTATAAAGCTACAAGGCCTTAATAAAGAGGGAAAACACGAACATACGTACTTCTTTGTTGTAAAACTCGCGGACGTTGCTTAAGATACATGAATAATCATCAATGGTTGCCAACCTTTTGTGTACCACGCCCCACCCCATCGTCGCAAAGTTTTTTGTGCCCGGCTTTGATATGAAAACAAATTGAATTTTTTAAAAGTCTATATAATAGAATTAAATTCTTCAAATAAGATATGCCTATTGATTATATCCCATAAAGTTATTCAAATAAAATATTAAAGAATCAAAAAATAATAATTCCTAAAGCACACTCTAAACGTCATTTTGCACACAGAGATCCATCAATCTGATTAAAACACAGATCCAATTTCGTTTCGTTTTTTATAGTTCAAAATTTCGTTTTTACTTGTCTTTACTACTCTTGGATCTGAAGGACTTGTTATTTAATTCGTGTTCTGGCTGAAATGAGGGGTCAGCCAATCAAATGGTCTGTCGAATCGACCGTTTGACCTTTTCATGCGTAGAACTGTGGGTAGATATTACCAGCCAACGACGTCTATACTATAAACCACTCGGCAAACCTCGGAAGATTTCGGACAATCTAAACTCGGCTGTATGATGAATTCCGCCATATTGGAACTACTTTAAAGGTCCCGGATGAAACATGGCTGCGCCCATTCCAAACACAAGTTGGCGACCTATTTGGCTAGCGACCTATTCGACCGATCCAGCTGTAAGATAATGACGAAATTACACTTCTATTCTGAGCTGAAGGAATAGATAAAAAATAATATATTCTACTTTCATTTTATAGACATAACTTTGGATTTTATTGGTTGATAAATAGAGACTCTTGTCTTTACTCTAAATAGGTTTCCAACGAACAGGTTGCAGCTCGATCGGTCGAATAGGTCGCTAGCCGAATAGGTTCCCAATTTGTGTAATAGCGTCAAGTTTTCTTGTTAAATAAGACAGAATAAATACCCAGCAAGCGACGTTTAGGAAATCAATGGCTTATGCATATGCCACGCTGGAGCCACGATGGTTAAGTGAATAAGACACAGGCTTGCTAGCCCGGGGCTGTGTGTTCGATCCCTATATTGTCCGAGGAAGTTCATCGGTTTTTTTCGACGTGTTTTCCTCTTGTCAATGGTGTAGGACGGAGGACCTGACAAGAACAGCTGTCGTTCGGATGGGACGTAAACCGAGGTCCCGTGTAGTCATTGGCGTGCGCGTAAAAGATCCCTTGGCAGCATGGAATTCGATTTAAGAGTAGGCCATTACGCAGCTTCACGGGCAAAGCACACTCTCATAGCTCACTGAATGGCGTATACCCGCCACCATTAGCCTAGTCGGAGCAAAACAATAAGACGTTAAACCGTATTTAATTTCATTTCATACGCCAGACTGAATATTAGACCTATCATCACGGCGAACATCTGGCTGTTTTTATAAGAAATTAAAATTGGTGTTGATCCAACAACCATTTTCAGATTATTTTATTATTTTTTTTACCCTGGGTTTGATGTACGTAATGCTGATTAGGGTCCTATTAGACCTGTCATCGGGGCCAATCTCTAGCTGTTTTTATCTAGTAGAATTGGTAGACATATGTATATTTAGCTGTATAATGATGCTAGTTATCGGCTTATTATTACTGTCATTATCTAACACACACGCTATAATTCCTACTACTTATCAACTTATTGCTGAACTAAAATATACAAGGCCCACTCGTACATCTGGTCGGGCTTTTCGCGGATACAATACGGTTGCCCGCCACTACAAAAGAGCCCTACTCGCAAGCAGTGCATGACTGGGTTTGAAAATATTGGTTGCCAAGAAACAAAGGGGGCACCAATACAATTCTATTATTTAATTCTTAAAGTGAATAAATTAAATTTTCCAAAAATATGTAAATGGAAACAAGAAAATGTAAAGAGAATTTTACGGATTTTTTCGTATGTCTAAGGGGGCCTACTTGCTCAGCAGCCCACTTGCCATTGGGAAAGCTGACAACCTGGCCAGTCCGCCACTGTGCGTAAGTGAATTACTCTCTCTCTCTCTCAACCGTCATGTGTACACTGGACGATTTCAGTATTGTGTGAAATGAGGCCCGAGTCCGGAATTTGAACACTGGGGGATACAATGTGTTAGCGTAATGTATATAGGGAATAATCCAAGAATTTGATAAAATTAGAAGATATCAGACAAGATTTCTGCTCATTTATCTGCATACATTTCGTGAGCTGCGGATTAGGCCTAACTGGTTCGATGTCCAATTTTTGTTAAATTGAGAAAATGGCTGTGAAGCTTTGTCAATCTGATTTAAAACGCAGATCCTATTTCATTTCGTTTTTATAGTTCAAAATTTCGTTTTATTTGTCTTTACCACACTAGGATCTGGAAGGGCTGTTATCATTGACGTGTTCGGGATGATGTGAGGGATTAGCCAATGAAACGGTCTGTTACAGCGAGTTCTTGGCCCTCTGATGCACGGAACTGCGGGTAAACCACTAGAAACGTCAACGCTGATTGTTTAATCGATATCTGACGTCATAGGGTCAAAAGCCGCTCGTTTGACCCCTGACACGAACTCCTACTACATAACTTGTCAGATCTTCATGAAGTGTTGGCCGTCGAAAGTATGAAAACCCGTAACGAACTATAGATCCGTATTTTAATCAGATAGAAGTTTTGTTTCACTGTATTTTGAATTCTATGAATTTTTACCAAATTTTTAACAGTTGTTGAAGCTCTCAATATTAGAAGTTAGGAGAGTGCGTGGTCTTTCTCAATGCAATGTGATTCAATTTGGTCAAACTGAAATACTGGTATGAAAAATGGAGATACGACTTGGTGGTTTATAGAATCATGTCGGACACATGCGAGGGGTTCAGTTGTCCGCCGCTATAAGAAATACTATAAATATTGGTATTAATAAACCCAACCCTAGTAATAAATATCAGTGGACTAATAAACCCTAACCCTAATAATAGATATCACTGGACTAATGAACCCTATCCCAACCCTAACCCTAATATAATAGATATCGGCGGACTAATAAACCCTAACCCAAACCTAACCCTAATAATAGATATCGCTGAACTAATGAACCCTAATCCAACCCTAACCCCTAATAATAGATATCGTCGGACTAATAAACCCTAACCCAACCCTAACCCCTAATAATAGATATCGACGGACTAATAAACCCTAACCCAACCCTAACCCTAATAATAGATATCGACGGACTAATAAACCCAACCCTAACCCTAATAATAGATATCGTGGACAATGAACCCGTGGACTAGTGAGCATTCCCCGGGTACATAGAGATAGAATTTGATGCCCCAAGGATGTCTGAATCACATAGTTTTAAAAGAAGCTTTTTCCGCAAATCTCATAAAATTAGTGGGGATGGGGGTGGGGGGTGGCTGAATGGTTAGTACGTGTGTGCTGTAATATAAAGCATGTCATTGAGTCAACTGGCGTGGTTTCGAATCCCCGGTTGTACGTGACAAGGAGTAGGGCCGCCGGTCCTCTGGTTTCCTCCCACTGCTAAAGACCCCTACGCGCAAACGAATTATTGAAATAAAATTAAACCATATGTTAGTCCCGAAATGACCTAGTCTTTGTCGAGTGGACGTTAAACCTCATTTCTCTCTCTCTCTCTCTCTCTCATAAAATTATGATAAATGTCAAGAGTTTTGAGACGGAAAAAAACATTTTGGCTTCAGTCCATGCCAATTTGCAAACAAACTTAAAGAGAACGGAAGTATAAAAAAGGCAAAATGAGAGTCAGCCACATGGATGTTGTTATCTTACCTTCAAAATGTAGGCTTCTCATATCCAATATTTAAGACAAAAAAAAACCCAACACATTTTACCATTGGTACACGAATCTGAGAATCCACGATGGTAGAAATTCCAAATTGCCGCCAAAATGAAATCCAAAATGGCGGAATTTTAATTAATCGTAATAAAATGGTATTTTCTCCATGACAGCAATTCAATAATGACTGAAAAATGGCGGATTTTAAGTTTATCTTCTTTTTTTTCCCTGATGTATATGGCTTGTAGCGTGTTATTTCGAGTATCTATGACAACAAAATGGCGTAATTTTATTTAATCTTCATTTGTTTTCGTTGAATATTTCTTATGTAAGGGTTTTGAGGTTCTTGAGTTCAGTTTCTCCCCTAAAAAACTTAGCCAAGATGGTGTACTGTGAAACGATAATCAAAATAGAATCCTAAATTGCGATTTCTGTTGTTGTGAATATTGCTTGTAAAATAACATATTGGGTTCAAAAATTAATTTCCGATAAAACTGTCACGTATCAAATTTGTGCATTGGCTAGAAACACCAAGACATACCATAGAAAATATAATTTACAGTCAGATTGCTAAAAGAAATTCCGCGCCGGAGATGAGAAAAACCACAACGGACCTCCATAGACTTGGCGCCCTTCGCGGGGCCAGATTCGGTAGCATTTCGGACCCCGGTCCGTCTCTGACCGATAGTCAACACGGGTTCGTTTCTGTGTGTTATTCATTTCACGACAAGTTCTTGCATTTGCCACGGTAATACTGTTTTCGCCAATAATGGACACGAGACAATACATATCTGATACCAGAGATGGGCTGATCTTTGCTCCGCTAGGGGGAACGACGGGGCTCTCTCAAACCAGACTTGAAAACAAAAAAAATGACTGTAGATGGTGCCTTCTAAAATATGTCCTGGTGTTTTTAGCTTATGCATGTATCATAAAGCTATACATGTAATTTCATATTTTTAAGTTATATTTTTGTAAAGTATTAAAATAAAGCCTTAAAGTAGATGGTATCTATTAACAATCCTACAGTGTTAAAGAATAATCCTATTAATCCAATAATTCATTATTGCCAGTTGAGAAATTGGCAAATATGTCATTTTCAACTTCAAATTCAAACGTTTGAAGATAGCTATTCCATGGAGGGAAATAGAAAAGAGGTAAGTGTTATTATTTCCGTTGTCAGTGATTTTTAAGTGTGGGGAATAATTCCTATGATCGTATTATAGTGAGTTGACAACCTGTTGGGCAAAAGATATAGAAATAATTATGCTTTGACTTTCTTAGAAAATATGAAATTCTCATTTGAAGACAAAATAAATATTCTCGCTTTAACAATTCATCAAAAACGACGTAAATCAAGAAGATTAACCCCAGTTTTGGAATCTCTGAAACTACCACACCCCTTTTCAGTCCACCCATGAAAAGGGAGGGGAAAGGTATAGGATGTTAATATCTATTTCAAATTCTGTATTATTTTATTATCAGTAAAAATACACCATAAAATGATAGTTCGTATATTATTTTCAAAACGGGGAAAAATGTTTCCGTTTTATCCAATGAAGAATTTATTGTTAATTCGCGTAGAAAGATATGATATTACAAACTGTTTCAAATTAACAATTGGTATAATAGTCGAGTAATTTACAGCTACATGTATTTTTGTAAGGTTGAAGGGGGAGTCCTACAGTTGGTATACCATATGTAAATGTGTATTTTTTTTTTATAAACTATATATTCAGATGGATTATTATACGGAAGGTCCGCCTGGATAGAAAATAAGATTTTGTGTGAAACGGTGTCCTGGAAACAAATGGGTTCACTTCCATCAAATATCTTGTTCTACAAAATGTATTTGTCCCTCACAGCAAACTCCTACGCGGAACAACCGTTTCCTTTTTTATCGAAAGTTCGCGGGAAAATTGCTACAGGTAGTAGGCCATATTTGAATTGAATATTATTTAATGTGTATTTACTTAAATGAACCTATAATGGTTACTATCCGTCTATAAGATATCAGGGGCGGGCTAGGGGTATTTGCCCCGTTAGAGATGGTACACTCACTCTCTAGGGTATATTAATATAAGGATGATCACTGCCTAATAATCGGATCTACGGTGCCTAATAAGCGGATCCACGTTGCCTAAGTGGGTAAGACGCTGGATCGCTAGCGTGTTCGATCTCTGCACTGGTCGAGGAAGTTCATCGGGATTTACCGACGTGTTTTCCCTTGTCAATGGACAGCTGTATAGTCGTTCGAATATGATGAAAACCCGAGGTTTTTCCTGTCTATACATGAAATGAAATGGGGTTAACGTCCTACTATTGGGCTAATGGAAGACGAGCATACGCCCGGGCAGCGGCGTACTAATTCCAACGTCCAAGGGATGTTTTACATGCACGCCAATGTGTACACGGGACCTCGGTTTTTCGTCCCATCCGAACGACTAGACAGGTGTCCTTGTCAGGCCCACCGTTCTGCATCACTGACAAAGGGAAACCACGCCGGAAAATCGAGATGAACTTTCTGGGCCAATGCAGGGATAGAACACCCGACCCCCAAGCTACCGAGCCAGCGCCTTACCCACTTAGCCACAATAACACTCTCGCTGGCTTGGCAGCCCCAGAAAATAAATAATAGCCTAAGTACTAGATGTTTAAGTGTCCTACCTGTTGTGTAAATTATCCATTACGACCTATTTTACTTGTCCAGAGGGTTTGAAAATATTTTAAATCAAAGTCACATTTGAAAAGGTTTACGTTAGACTTTTCAAATCAGTTAGTTGAATTTTTCCAATTTTTTAAATTAGGTGTGTTAAGATGAAATTTATATCATCAATTAATTGGAATATTGTAAAATAATACAATTTGTTGACCAGAATGAAGATTGGGACATATTATTTAGTTACAACAAGAGTGTTATTGGGGCTTTAACTTTAGTATAAATGGTATAGGCTTGCCATATTGCCCGCACCATTATTTGAAATAATGATATGCCAACATCAAAGGGTGACGTCACATTTGTATTCTAAATACGTATATGCTTCGATAAAATACATAACGTCGTATGCTATTGGATTACATAAGGTCCGTGACAGGTGGGCCTAAGCTCATTAAAAAAAGTAGGCCTTAGCCTATAAAGAAAAAAGAGAAAGAAAAAAGAAAAAAAATTGCCTTCTTCGACTTAGGTTTAACGTTACGAGGAGTCCAATCCTCCTTTCCCCAAGGTGTCACCCACAGCTCAAGATCCCTACGCCCAAGCTAATCATTTAAATAAATTTAATCATATGTTAGCCCCGAAATACCCCCAACCCCGTCTTAGTGATTATATCGAAGAGTTTACCCATACTAAACTCAGACTGCCCCTCTACAGTTAACTACACTTGAGAACAGACTCATAGCTGGTTGACCGACATTTTAATTCCTAAAACTTCTTCTGAGAGAATTTTGAAAAGTATTTATTCCGCTTCCATTTAATAAAATTGGAAAGGTTTATTTAGTCTTTGTGTTTATGACAGATGTGAAACGGAATAGAATCACATTACAAAACAGTATACTTATTTTTGGACATGGATGCCATTTAGGGCAGATATCTATTCTCGAAGAATGAAGTAGATGGATCTCCCTCTGTGTGCAGAATGCGGTTTACCGCAATGATCTGGTGGGGTGGGGTGGGGTGGGGTGGGGTTGGGTGGCCGAATGGTTAGCGTGCGCTCGTTGTAGCATACATCCTGCCATTGAGTCAACTGGCGCGGTTTCGAATCCACGGTTATACGTGGCAAGGAGTAAGGGTCGCCTGTCTTGGGTTTTCACCGGGAACTCCGGTTTCCCCCCACTGCTAAAGACCCCTACTACGCGCAAGCGAGCGAATTATTGAAATAAAATTAAACCATATGTTAGTCCCGAAATGACCTAGTTTGTGTCGAGTGGACGTTAAACCCATCTCTCTCTCTCTCCCTCTCTCTCTCTCCCTCTCTTCGTAATACTCTGGACTGGAGATTGTTGGTATATATTCCGTAGGTATAGTTATAGGCGTAAATTCGATAATATAATAGACACGCAGCTCAGATAAGCGAGAAACTGACCTCGCTAATACATTTTCAGGCTCTTTCAAACATAAGGTAATTAAGATAAGCGAATGTTTGCCGTGTCGACTACAACTCATCTCACCTGTGGAATCGTTTATATATTAAAATATATATATATATAAGTGAATGTTTGCTGTTTTGACTACAGCTCTTTCACCCGTGGAATCATTTGTAGATTAATAGAAAAAAGGGACACTATTTAAAGTTACATTATGGGAGATTAGATAAAGATCTGTCAGTTTTCACTATAATAGTTAAAAACTTGATAATGTAAAGGGAATTTTAGACATTGAATTTTCGGCCTAGCCTCGATCATCATTACTAAAGTCAGTACGATAAAAACATAGTCTCGATTATCCATTTTTTGATTTAATCATTAGCAGCAGAACGAGTTCTAATTCAGTAAATATCATAGGCTAGCGATGATATCGGGGTTGTTTATGATCTGGATAAGTTAATTAATGTCTAATTAATAGTTTATATAACATTTAAGGCCTAAAGAAAGACCTGCAATGGCAGGGGCGTTTTAAGGTTTATCATGGCGGAGGCTATACTATTTTGAGGGCCCTCTTTCGCGGGGGGGGGGGGGGGTCTTGATTGATGATTGTTATGCCAATGCAATGACTGTATGCTCATTCAGTAATGGATTCGACAGAAACAGTGCATAGAAAACGATTGACTCATTTTCTGTGCCCTTTCCCTTGGCCAGAGGGGCCCTTTCGTCAGAACTTTGCAAATCAATCATCACAGGTAGACATTTTAGCTGGAAAGCGCAAGGCCTGTTTTAGCCGTGATTGGGGAATCTGATAGGCTCACAAGCTGGGTGAATACCCAATCGAAATTAGTGCCGAAATCAGGGGCGTTCTAAGGTTTATCATGACGGAGGATATATCATTTTGGGGGCCCTCTTTCGCGAGGGGGGAGGGCTTGATTGATAATTTTCTTGCCAATGCAAGACTGTATGTATTCTCATTCAGTAGTGGATTCGATTATAGAAAACGATTGACTCGGACTCAGGGGCCCTTTTGTCAGAGGGGCCCTTTTGTCAGACGCGGGGTCCTTTTGTCAGACGCAGGGCCCTTTGTCTGCATTTAGGGCCCTCCCTTACTAGGGTACATATTCATTTTTCTCATCGGTTTTAGCATTTTTCTGCCGTTTTATTTTTTCAACTTCTTTGATTTTTTTCGCGAGGAGGCTGGCGTCTCCAGCTCCTCGGCTATAAAACGCTTTTGGCCGAAATATGCAGTGTATTACGTTAAGGCCTTGAGGTCCTGTGTACACATTGGAGTGCACGTAAAAGATCCCTTAGCAGTTGGAATTCGATATAAGAGTAGGCCGTAGCGCCGCTGCCCGGTCAAAATTCCCCCCATAGCACACTGTATGGCGTATAATGCCCGTCTTTCATTAGCCCAGGTTAGGTGCAGAAGAGTAGGACGTTAAACCTCATTTCATTTCCTGTATATTTTTAGAGGAATGAAATTGTTACCACCTCACACAAAACTTCACTGTAGTTCTATCGCTCAGATAGTGTGAACATAAGTACAAGTTTTAAAAAAAAAAAGAATGTAAAATTTTGTTTTGCCAGACAATGTTCACACTATTTGAGTGATGGACCTGGAATTTAGAGGGACGTTGTGAAACATCCATATTGTACCACCTGTGAAACGTTAAGGTAGGTACAATATAGGTGGAATTATTTCACTTTAAAGTAGCTAAGTCTCTAACTCTACATCACCCAAAGTCTTCGACATTGAAAACGCAAATTATTTGTCAATTTAAATCGTGTACCATAAGGCCGGGATTCCATGTGTACGCAGTGCGTGCGGAATGCGTGCGGAATGCGTGTTACGTGATGCGTGTTGCGTAACGCGTATTGTCAGTTTCCATGTGTGCGTGAGTGGCGTATTATATGTGGATGAGAACCGAATATTGCCATCTCAAAACTACATCGGATATGCCTATTGCAGTGGCAGTGCGCATGTCCATGTCTCCGTATACACGCGTATTGCGTATTCGGACACTCTTGTGAGCGTCCCGAGAAACACGTACTACGCGCTGCGCATCACGCTTTACGTGTACATGGAATCAACTCCTACCATTTTAGTGCAAAGTGTTAAATACGCATTACGTACTACGCATTCCGCATTAGGCCGGGATTCCATGTGTACGCAGTGCGTGCGGAATGCGTGTTACGTGATGCGTTTTGCGTGTTGCGTAACGCGTATTGTCAGTTTCCATGTGTGCGTGAGTGGCGTATTATATGTGGATGAGAACCGAATATTGCCATCCCAAAACTACATCGGATATGCCTATTGCAGTGGGAATCCCCGTTTCCGGTCTCCGTATACACAGAGCGTCCCGAGAAACACGTACTACGCGCTGCGCATCACGCTTTACGCATTACGTGTACATGGAATCAACTCCTACCATTTTAGTGCAAAGTGTTAAATACGCATTACGTACTACGCATTCCGCATTACGCAGTACGTACACATGGAATCCCGGCTTTACGCAATACGTACACATGGAATCCCAGCTTAATGCGTTTCAGCGTCATTCGTAACAAGGGTATGTCATGTTAAACCGTAACGTCATATTCTTATCTGTAGAGCATTCGCAATAAATACCATCGGCGTAAACTGTGATAACCAGGCGCTAGAGATTGTCATTCGATTGAGCCTTACGGCGTATTTAGCCGAACATAAACGATTAGAAATTACAGTAAAAACAGAAATGATTGAATGTAAATCAGTTTATATACATTCACATTATATCATTATATAGAGATATCCAATCTTACTAGACAAATACTGGATTCCCTGAAAAATACTCATGGATCGTATACAGGACAAAAATGTAAGGGTTCCCTTAATAGTCAGCCCGACGATTAAGAATACCTGCACGCGTAGCGTCGAAGGCTGCACGCGAACTTGAGCGCTTTGTGTACATGTTGATAAACGTTATGAAGTGTTAGACGAGCAAAACGTTCTGGGATAAAAATCACTGGAAAAGACGCAGGCAGGGGATAATCCGATAATTTAATTAGGATTCGACATTCGACATATAGATAGTCAGCGATTACAGACAACACCGTCTTGTTTATGTAATGAATTCTCCCCTGTCTCCATCGCCGTTGCTATAGGTACGGAGAGGGGTAATCCCCTGACGCAAACATGGCCTCTTTTGATAGATTTTTTATAGCTGGGTATACTTGGCAATTACAATGTTTTGAGAACGATTTGAAGCAAAATTATGATTAATTAGTTAGTTTGAATATGTTTTTAGTTCTAATATATCATCAAATCACCCAGTTTGTACCCGGGAATGTAACTTTAATCAGATTGACAGTGGAAGTGATCCAAAACGGCGTTATTTCCGTAAATATTGGAGAGAATAAATATTCTCTGTGCCAGCAATTATATCAGTCTAGGTTCTCGTGTTATCTCGATTCCTTTAACCCATCTAAATGTTTTGGTGAAATTGTTCAAGTTTATTATTGACATCATTTAACCTGCTTTTAACAATTTGATTAAAATACAAATCTTTATTTCGTTTCGTTTTTTATACTTTCAGTGGCCTACACTACATGAAGATCTGACAAGTTTAAGGGGGGGGGGGCATTTCAGGGGTCGAACGAATGGCTTTTGACCCTATGACGTCAAACATTGATTAATCAGCGTTGACGTTTCTAGGGGTTTACCCATAGTTTCGCGCAGAGAATGCCAAGAAGTCGCCGTAACAGACCGTTTCATTGGCTTATTTCTCACATCAATAAGAACATCTGTTATATAACAACTCTTCCAGATCCTAGTGTAGTGAAATAACCTAGTTTGTGTCGAGTGGGCGCTAAACTCATTTCTCTCTCCCCCCTCTCTCTCTCTCTCTCTCTCTCTCTCTCTCTCTCTCACACACACACACACACATACAATAATCGTCTCTTACCTATAACCATGCACAATTAGCCGCTAACTTAAAACGACAAGGAAGTTAATGCCATTTTCGTTCTGCAACCAACCATCTTTCTCTGTAGTAATCTGGTCACCCTGGCTACAAATTCCCCGATACGTAACCCATCTATATATAGTTCTTTTCATTATAAAAATCTTTAGAGAAATATTAACCTTAGTTAATAGGAAATAAATCCAGTAATCCCAATAACCATCTATTCCATCATTTACTAATTCAATCTAAAGTGTCATTATTCGGGAAAGTACAGCGCAAGTTTTGACCTTCTTCCTATTTAACCGACAGTATCTACTTTCAAAATTCATTTTAAACATTATTAATCTGCGAAAGATTTCCTTAAATTTCTAAACTGGCCATAAATTGAAAGTAGATCGAATACCTTCAGGATGTCGGGAGAGGACAGTGCATTTTTAGAGTCCACGCTATTCAAACGACAGTATTTAATTTCAAAATTTATTACCGAATTATTAATCTTCGAAAAATTTCTTCGAATAGTCGAATTATTAAATAGCTATAAATTGAAAGTAGATCGAATACCTGGGAGAGGACAGTGAAATTGTTGCGGCCCATTCTTTTTAAACGACAGTAGTTAATTTCAAAATTCATTACCGACATTTTTAATCTTTGAAAGGTTTCGTCAAATTTCTGAATTGGCCATAAATTGAAAGTAGAACGAATACGTTCAGGGAGAGGGCAGTGCAATTTTTTGGGTCCACGCTATTCAAACGACAGTATCTTATTTCAAAACCTTTGCAGTTGGAATTCGATACAAGACAAGACCGTATAGTGTTGCTTTCCGGGCAAAATTTTCCTTGCAGCACACTGCATGGCGTATGGCCATCTTCATTAGCCCGGTTTAGGAGCAGAACAGTAGGACGTTTAACCCCATTTCATTTCTTATTTCAAAATTCATTACCGACATTTTTAATCTTTGAAAGATTTGCTCAAATTATTAAATGGCTATAAATTGAAAGGATAGTTTCAGTACCGAGAGGATCGGGAATCGGAATGGGAGTCGACTCTTGTGAGTGCTAACTTTAAGTAAAATAGCCACCAAAAAGACTAGACAATGACCGAAAAGTGTGAACTGTCGTGGTATAGATTTTAGATAAGTACAGAAAGGACAAAGAATGAAAATTATACATACGTGAACCATCGTGGTATAAACTTTACTTAAAGATACATTATGGGGGATTTGATAACGAGTTGGCAGTTCCCACTATAAAAGTTAAAAAACTAGTTAATGTAAAGGCAGTTTGCTGAAAATTTCAGTCAAATTGATGAGAACAAAGCGAATCAAAGTTCCTCTTAGCCTCGATCATCATAACTAAAGTCGGTAAGACAAAACTAGTAGTCTCGGTTATCCATTTAAACGTTAACCACGAAGGAAAATTTTGCTGCAAATTGAACTACAATGCTAACCATGACATCGAGAGTTTATTATGGTCTGGATAAGTTGATTAATGTCTAATTAATAATTTAGACAACATTTCAGGCCTAAAGAAAGACCCACAATAGACAGATTTAGCTCTTGCATAATGTATGTTTAAGTACAGAAAGGATTTAACTCCCTAGATAAATACCGAAAGGAACAAACTTTCGTGATGTAAATTTAGATAGGGAGTAAATATTACACAAGTCAGAAAGAGTGATGTCTCGTCAATTATCAAGACGTGAACAATTTTACATTAGGACAGAAAAGAATGAAAACGTGCAAATTTTAGATAAGTACTGAAAATGATAAATACGTGAACACTTGTGGGGAGAGATTGAGAGAGAGAGAGAGAGAGAGAGAGAGAGAGAGAGAGAGAGAGAGAGAAGAGAGAGACAGAGTTTGGGACTGGCATAAGGTTCAATTTTATTTCAATAATTCGCTTGTGTGTAGCTTACTTTAGCAGTAAACCCATGAGGTTGGGTAGGTAACCCCACTTCTTGATACGTACAAGCGGGAAATCGAAACCACGCACGTGCTAACCTTATGGTATAAAGTTTACCCAAGTACAGAAAGGAGTGAACTCGTGTGGTATAAATATTAGATATGTACAGAAAAGGAGTGAACTCGTGTGGTTTTCACAACACCATGATCTGGAAGAGTTGTTATATAACCCACGTTCTGGTTTTAAGTGAGTGATTAGCCAATGAAACGGTCTGGTACGGCGAGTTCTTGGTGCGCTATGCACGGATCTGTGGGTAAATACATCAACGCTGATGGTTAATCAAATTCTGACGACATAGGGTCAAGAGCCACCCTTAAGACCCCCCCCCCCCACGCCACTATAACTGGTCAGATTTTCTTTTAGTAGAGGATATAGATAGTATAAAAAACGAAACGAAATATAGATCTATATTTTAAGCAGATTGCAGCCATATTAAATGCTTAAAGGGACAATAACATTCTTGCTGGCTTGGTAGCCCCAGAAAATAAATAATACCCTTATTCTAAGTACTAGATGTTTAAGTGTCCTACCCGTTGTGTAAATTATCCATTACAACCTATTTTACTTGTCCAGAGGGTTCGAAAATATTTTAAAATCCAAGTCACATTTGAAAAGGTTTACGTTAGACTTTTCAAATCAATTGGTTGAATTTTTCCAATTTTTTAAAATAGGTGTGTTAAGATGAAATTTATATCATCATTTAATTGGAATATTCTAAAATAATACGATTTTTTGACCAGAATGAAGATTGGGACATATTATTCAGTTACAACAAGAGTGTTATTGGGGCTTTAACACTAACTACATTTAGTATGAAAAATAAACCTGCACCAAACATCTTGAATCACTCTGCTGTCCGACCTTTAGAAAAATAAAATCGGGGCATCATGTGGCTAAGTGGGTAAGGCGCTGGCTCGTTATACTGGAGGTCGGGTGTTCGATTCCTGCGTTGGCCGAGAAAGTTCATCTTGATTTTCCGACGTGGTTTCTCCTTGTCAGTGATGCAGAACGGAGGGCCTGACAAATACAGCTGTCTAGTCGTTCGGATGGGACGAAAAACCGAGATAACGTGTACACATTGGCATGCACGTAAAAGATCCCTTGGCAGTTGGAATTCGATAAAAGAGTAGGCCGTTGTGCCGCTGCCCGGGCAAAATTTCCCTTAAAGCACACTGTATGGCGTATGCCCGTCTTCCATTAGCCCATATTAGGACGTTATAGGAAAAATAGGACGTTAAACCCCATTTCATTTCATTTCATTTAAACGAAATCTCGTTATTCAATGCATAGACTAACATTGCTAGTTATAAAACATTTTAAAGTGATTTATTTTTAGCCTTATTAGATGTTCAACACTACATTTTACTCTAGAAAACCGTCTATAAATATCCAAGCAGATCATATTGATTTCTTTATAAGTGAGTGAATTTCCGGATCTGTTTTGTTTGTTGGATGTGAATTGGTGGTGAAATATTTCTCGAGGATGTGAGATGCTTGAGTGTGCCTTTACCGAGACCTTCAAGATTACAAGCAATGGCGAGAAGGGGTAATGGTATCGGTCGTTAATCAATCCATAGAATTCTGTTATTATATCTCCCGTCTTTTATGGAGTAAAAACTCAGCTTGGTGATGATTACCCCATCTATATGCTCATCACTTTATCCGCGGCTATATGATGTCATAAATGTCACTTTGCTTGCGGCTATTAAACGCTCCATGTTTTTCTATCTTCAGAACTCCTCACTGCGTGTGCATGGAATCTGGCATTATGTATAAACAACAGACAGGTCATTTTCTTCTTCGTGATGTTGTTTCCAGAAATACTAAATACAAATTTACTAGTTGAGTTAAGTTGCGTGTGCATGGAATCTGCCGTTCCGTAGACCATAGATAGGTCATTTCAAGATTACATGTACAGTAGGTTTTTTTTTCTTCTTCTTCGTGATGTTGTTTCCAGATAAATTAAATACGAATTTACTATTTGAGTTAAGTTCAGAACTTCTCACTGCGTGTGCATGGAATCTGCCGTTCTGTTAGACCATAGACAGAAAATTGGGAAAATACGGTGTTGTTTTGTCTTTCTTCATGATGTTGTTTCCAGAAATATTAAATACAAATCTTCTATTTGAGTTAAATTGAGAACTCCTCACTGCGTGTGCATGGAATCTGCCATTCTGTGAACGGTATTTTTCCCGCCTTTCTTCATAATGTTGTTTCCAGAAATACTAAATTATGTAATCTACTAGTTGACTGAAGTTGAGAACTCCTCACTACGTATGTGCATGGAATCTGGCAATCTAATATGATATTTGTTTCGCCATAATGGTGTTTCCAGAATTACTAAATTGAATATCCAGTAGTTGAATTGACAGCCTTTTGGTTGGTAGTGTATGGAATATTCCATTTGAAAAGTCACCGACCGATTCATCCTGGAAGGACACCATATAGTTATATATTTACGCCATTAAATTACTTCTGGAATTACAGAAACAAAACTCGGTGAGTCAGTTGACGTCAGTTTCATTAGATCAAATGATAGCCGAGGAAAGCCGCAAGAAATTGGATTTATGGATTTCTGACTGCATAGACGTTATCCAGTCTTTCAAAAGACATCAAAGGATCCTATTTTTGCATCGTAGAGGCCATTTTATCCGGTGTTCTGTTCGGACTGATTCCATCGAACAGAAAAAGAAGCTGCATAGTTGTGATTTCCCTGCCTATTTAGAGCTTCTTTTGACGTTATTTCAAAAATATCATTAGTAGAACTCGTTCAGAATAGCGAATGGACTCGCGGTATTGTGCGGAGCGAGCGTTTGTTCCAGGGTGATATAACAAACTCCATTTTGAATCAAGTTACAAATAGAGAGGATTAATTGAATTAAAATGACTCGGATCGATGGAGTGAAACGTATATAAAATCAGCGAATTTGTGGAGATCTTTTTAAAAGAGGATTTGAAAATACCCGCAGAAAGTTCCGATTGACCAACTGGAACTAAGTGAAGTTAACGTTCCGTACCTGTGCATTCCGTTCCTTCGAATATGCACGTGAGTTTAACAGGGGAGAGAATAGCGTCAATGGACTAACGATATCTGTAAACGAGTAATTTGTGTTGGTGAGGGATCGACCGGTTTTCTAAAGAAACCTAAAGCGATTCTGTCACGTCCGGCCGATTTATCGACTGTAATGATTTTAAGTGATGATACGGGGCGAATAGCCATGTCCATTATTCCCTTAATACCATAGATGTACAAGACAAAATCAGGAGTAGGGAGAACGTTATTCCATTTCGCCGTCTGCTACAAGTTATCCGTCGTCTGCTTTTGTTGATTGTAAAAGAGCACGATATTATTATAGTTCCGTGGATAGTCTGTTCCGAATGAAATGAAAATACCCGACTCTTTAGTTAATTGAGGACCGATGTGTTCGCCTTACCGCCAAAGATGGTATTTAACGGCGGATTTTATTAGATTAATATAATCAGCCAGCACGTTTTATTCTGTTACCCGTTTCATCGAAAGAATAGGCAATGACGGCATATACACAATCAACGCGAGTCAGTCGACGAGGTGAGGTTCCTAGTGGTGGCGGGATATTGAGCGCGCGCTTTAACAGAAACTTACTGCAGCCATCAGATATCGAGTCCCCACCACAGAGTCCACGTGCCGAAAAGAAGTCATTACGCGTGGAATTCTCTCTCATGGAGGATGATGACAGAAAAGACTCGGATTCTAGCGATGTGGAAATGGACGTAGCAAAGTTCCGACGCAATGGTGTTAATAATCAGCGCTTTTTACAGCCAAGAATGTCACTCTTGGGAAAACCACTTAACTATCGCCAGCACCGACGGGACATACGGTATCGGCGACTTCAGGCTAAAATATACAACTTTCTGGAAAGGCCAAAATTTTGGAGTGCTTGGATGTACCATATAGCTGTGTAAGTTTCTTTATTTTTTCTTTTCTTTTTTTTCAGAATCAAGACAAAAATTTCTGCGAAAAAACCCACACTCATTAAGTTAGATCATTTTAAATCAAATCTTAACTTATTTTACAGGCGACCTTTGCAGAATTTTCCGGTCGCTCGATAATAAGAGTTTTATTCGTATATAAACAGAGGTTGATTTTTCTAACATCGTATCGGGGCATCTGTTTTTTATGATTGTATTTTTATCGTCTGTATTTAAATACCAACTTCAATAATTACCTTAAGATTAATCAAGATTTAACGAAGAATTAACTGGCCACGTGTCTAATGCGGTGAATTATTAAAAGCTTTCCAGGAAATTAAGTGAACTGCTCTTGAAGACTTCCAAATTATTGATATGATTTATATAATTCAGTGGTTTGATTTCTATGATGTGTTGAAAATTTTTAAAATTTGTACTAAATGTATATTATATTACTGTTGGTTGTGTTTCTAAACATATTTACTACAATATGTGCATGGATAACCTTCATCTATTTTAGTAAAGTGGAGAATTTTTTTTACCTGGACATATTTTTCATTTATTTATATATAACTCAGATATATTTCTCATATTTACAACATTATATGCATATATATTTCATATATTTACAGCAATATATGCATATATATATATTTTACATATTCACAACATTATAGTCATATATAACTCACTCCTATTTTTTAATGTAATATACATGTATAACTCACTCCTATTTTTTAATGTAATATACATGAATAACTCATATATTTACAACATTATATACATTTTTATTGCTCACATATTTTACAACATTAACCTTCTCCATAAAAACAATACAATATACATATATATTTTACAAAAATATATGCATATATAAATCACATATTTACAGCAATATATAAATCACATATTTACAGCCGTATATAAATCAGTAATGCAATATCTATCAACAATATGTACACATATAACCATGACACATATTAATACACATATTATACATTAAACTTAACCACAATGTATTAATCAGTAATACTTACTTATATTATTGAAATAAGTAAATTATTGAATTAAAATTGAACCACATGTTAGTCCCAAAGTGACCTGGTTTGGTCTCTCTCTCTCTCTCTCTCTCTCTCTCTCTCCACATTGCATAAAGATATTGATATTATTGAGCAAACTATCAACTGGGGTCCCCAACCTGAGCATTTTTTGTGGGGTCGTGGTGGATGACTAAGTTAATCTGAAACTTTTGAAAAGGATAAAGATCTCTGATCTGTACACCTCTTGCCTCATGACCAATCGTTATTTCTCTCTCTCTCATGCTTGTGCTATGTTTCCTCCGTGTCTCATTACAACATTTTATTCTGTAAATAATAATGATGTTTCATAGTGAAAAGGGGGGGGGGGTCGATGGCCGAATGGTTAGCATGTGCGTTCTGTATCATAAAGCCTGTCATTGAGTCAACTGGGGTGGTTTCGAATCCATGTTTGTATGTGACAAGGAGTAGGGTCGCCTGTCCAACCTCGTGGGTTTTCTCCGGGTCCTTAGGTTGCCTCCCACTGCAAGCGAATTATTGAAATAAAATTAAACCATACGCTAGTCCTGATATGACCTAGTTTGTGTCAAGTGGTTGTTAAATCCCATTTCTCTCACTCTCTCTCTCATAGTGAAAAATGAATTTATTTTTCGGGGTTTACGGTCAGATGGTGGTTTCTCTCCCCCTCCCTATCTCTCTATATTATAAATATACCATGAATATTTACAATTTATAGTGAATAAATAGGAATAGGATATCTCAACAATTGATTTTTTAACAATAGAATTATCTTAAGATCAGCAGCTTGAAAAACATTAATGTCTGGATAAGAATTGTTTATGGGCAGAACTACAAAACTGTTGTTGCTTCTTTATTGTTTTATTGTTTGTCATGAAGCATTTTGTGTGTTTTTTTTTAAAGATGGAAGTGGATATACCAGTATTGATAACTGTGCTGTATTATTATTGTCAGTATTAATTGACATACAGTACGGATATCGAGTTGCTTTGACGGGACACGATTATCGTGTCGTTTTTTGTTAAAAATTTCCACGATAACGGCACGATATTGCCACGATAAATAACTCGGTGTAGCGGTCGCTATCGTGTGCCACGATAGTCGCGTGACACGATAGGCCTCGGTGTAATTTGATATATAAAATTAACGATGTTTATCTGTCATAAACAATTGATGTCAAAACGATATACTTCCACGATGTTATGAATGTTAAATATTTTCGTTAATAATACGGACACAATTGCTTAGGTTATATAGTGTGAACATGCATGTTCACATACATTGTATTCTACACGATATATTTGCCGTTAAATTTCCACGCACTCATGTGAAGCTGCGTATCTAGTACAGGATACATGTATAAATAGAACCTGCAACGGGATTTGAAAGCCCGTACTTACCGTGAAAATGAGATGAACACAACAGAAGTCTCCGATTGAAAGAAAAGTAACCACTATCGAATCCACACAAAAATCCAAGGCACTCGTTTTATTTCAGAAAAGAATAATTGTATTTCGACCGAAGAGTCTATTCCACCTAAATCTCAAATCAATGGACAGTATTGGACAGTCATAACTTTCAAAATGCTTCGATTCTTATCAAATTCCCAATCCTCTACCAAGCGTAAACGATCCTCATTGCTGAACTGTCAACTTGTAATGTCGTCATTTTCATGCAAGTTGAATAACAGAAATCTCCCGTGATATAAAAGATCAAAGGATAAAATTGCACGGAGCCTCTTCTTAGATGTGTTATCCAAACTACCCAAAGTCAGAAAGCGTGCATTTTGGATATTGTTTAGTTCATTTTATGCACGGAAAGTCGATTAACGGTTAGTTTTCATTTATTTATGATGCCGAAACACATCAATCTAATTTGTCTTGTAAAAGGGATATTCGGGTGGCCCGACATAGCAGCTAATTAACTGAGTTGTACTTGTTGTTAAATAAACTGTTAAACACTTGCATATTATTAAGAAAACATGTACTTTTATTATTAAATAAACACGTAATTAATTGTTATGGAATTGTAATAAAAACACGCGGTGAGAGTTGAGTTGTATTTACCCATTTATAAGTAATAAGCCAGATAAATTAACCAGATATGTCTTGTCTGCGATATCACTTCTGTGGAAGCGGACGTTAAAACACCAGGTAGTAGTAGTAGTAGTATAAATTAACCGTAACAATTCGATGTTCCGTTTTGTCTCATGAAAATATCAATTCAGATCAATGTCCGTAAATAAAGTATATGTATAATTTACAGGACAATTTGACAATAGAAAACAATTTGGTCAAAAGAGTATTTTACACATATAATTTTTAGCGTAAATTAGTCGCAATTTGAGAATTTTTTGACGTTTACGCGAGCCGAGCAAGATCAATCGCTCGCGTTAAACGTGAAATCATATTGTTATTAATGTATAAATAAAATATTAAAAGTACGTAATACGTAAAATAATCGCTATCTTATAAAAAACGAACTCGGTTTATCTAAAAGGGGCCGCGGCACAATTTAAGGAGTTTACTTTATTACAAAAACATTGGTGAACTTATCATTATGGCTGTAATCAAACAACTGACCGTATTCATGCAATAGACAATACATATCCTTATTAATAAAACCGTTTTAGTTTCCAATAATTATCACAGACACCCACATATCATTTTGATTGTTTTAACCCTCAACACGACCTCACGACAATTTCTTATGAATTGAAGCTTCTTTGATAGTGAGATTAATAATGGTAGTATTAGAGTTATCGACGTGTCAATTAGTCTAGAATGCAACATCAAAGGGAAGAGAGGAGATTGCCCAGCAGAAAAAAGCGTGCTGCTTAAGCTGTTAAAGGTGCCTGGGGCTATTTAAGGAATGACGTTTGTGCACACTGTAATAAAATAATGATCACCTGATAAATTATTAATGAGCACCGGTGTGATTTTATTGACGGAATATGTCAATTGCAAATAGGATGACTAAACATTATTTTGCCCATTACACGATCTGCACGAGTCAACCTTCGAGCATGTACCGATTTAAATAATTGAACAATCACACGTCCACATTCCTAAACACACGATTTTTACCGTAAAACAGTAATCGCAATTTCTCGTAACATGGTTATTACACGTAGGGACTGTGCGGGGGTGTCGAGCCAAATACAAAAAACCCGTGAAACTTCGCGACGAATAACTTCGTAGTCATTTTCTTTATTTTGACATTCTGCTAATTGAGAAAATATTTGAGTAATAAACACGGGTTATTTTACAAGACATCTCTTTTGAAAATTTACCTTACGTTTAATTTTAACACGCCCAAATTGATTGACATGCAAATAACAAACCATTGTGACCCTTCTTGAATGCCAACCATTTGCCTATCAGAATCAAATTAACAATAGTGATGGGGTTTTTTTTTTAAAAAAAAAAGATGTCAAACCATTTTTGGTAATTTTTATTTCTGACAATTTACAATACAAGTCGTAATAACAAGGAGACTACAGCAGGCTAACAATTTGTTGTAAAATGGGCGTCTTTTTTCTGTCAGTTGATTTCTTTTGATGTCACGTGCCAATTTACATTATGGAACCTTGATTGACAGTTTGCATTCACCAGACCCAATGGAGCCGAAATGAAAAGGTCAGCATGATATTATCGCCTTTATCGGAGTGATACGTGTCCACGTACATGTACATGTATTCAGCAAAGTTCCATAACCTTGCTGACGGTGAATTCTGGCGAGGCGTGTTTCGTATCGGTTCACGATATCTTTTAATTCATTTGGGATTTAAACCAGAATTAGTTGAGGTGTGATATACCAATACTGTATGCACCGTGTGGCTAATTTGTCAGTATGTAAATTACTATTTAGAAGGATAAAATTACACCCCGGTAAGACCATAATAATTGATTTGTGCGCATTTTATAATTTTTTCCGTAATATGAATGAATTTGTAATAGTCGATTGACGCAAGACTTCAAAATATCGTACATATTAATGAAGTAATAACGTATTGGTATCTATAGGCATATTCTGTTTAGAAGAAGAATGGATAGTACTTGGATGTCAATGTGTTTAATTCAGTTATGATTTCGAACTAGCCATCAAATATTCGTGATTAATGGAAAAATTCCAACATAGTAACTGATCTATAAAGTGCTACATGTATTTTACCTAAAATAAGCGACGAGATGCATGTTTTAATTATAACACCGAGTCGCACAATTATAACACCGAGTCGCACGGTATTTTCAACACCGAGGCAGTGCTATCGTGTCACTCGATATTTCCTCGGTATTCACTCGGTAAATCATGGAATTCCACGATAGAAAACACGGTAATATCGTGTTTGCTCAAACCTGCGCGATGCCTGTACTGTATATTGTAATGTAATATATAATATGAGAGAGAGAGAGAGAGAGAGAGAGAGAGAGAGAGAGAGAGAGAGAGAGATGTGGTTTAACATCTGTCCACTTGACTCAAACTAGCTCATTTCTGAATTAACATGGTTCAATTTTGTTTTGATAATTTAATTGCGTGTAGGGGTCTAGAGCTGTGGGAGGAAACCAGAGGACCTTGAAAACCCCCCGAAGTTGGACAGGAGAACAAACTCCTTGTCACATACAACTGGGCAATCAAAACCACGGCAGTTGACTCAATGACAGACCTTATGATACAGTGCGCATGCTAACCATTCGGCCATCCCCCCCCCCCCCGATTGGGAATCAGAGTCAATATGTTATCTATATCAGCATGTGAACAACTGAAGGTGAAAATCACTGACAACATAAGAGTTGTGTTTCAGGAATTTGAGGGGTTGAATGGCTGAATGGTTAGCATGCGCACTGTATCATAAGATCTGTCATTGAGTCAACTTGCGGGGTTTTGATTCCCCAGTTGTATGTAACAAGGGGTAGGTTCACTTGTCTAACTTCCTGGGTTTTTTCCGGGTCCCCCTGTTTCCTCCCACAGCTAAAGAAATGAAATGAAATGAAATGGGGTTTAACGTCCTACTCTTTTGCACCTAACCTGGGCTAATGGAAGAAGGGCATACGCCATACAGTGTGCTATGAGGGAAATTTTGCCCGGGCAGCGGCGCTACGGCCTACTCTTATATCGAATTCCAACTGCCAAGGGATCTTTTACGTGCACTCCAATGTGTACACGGGACCTCGGTTTTTCATCCCATCCGAACGACTAGGCAGCTGTCCTTGTCAGGCCCTCCTTCTGCATCACTGACAAGGGGAAATCATGCCGGAAAATCGAGATGAACTTTCTCGGCCAATGCAGGGATCGAACACCTGACCTCCAGACTAGCGAACCAGCGCCTTATCCACTTAGCCACCGTGACCTAGACCTCTCCGCGCAGGCTAATCAATGAAATAAAATTGAACCATATGTTAGTCCTAAGATGACCTAGTTTGTGCTGATTTGTTCTTAAACCCTCTCTCTTTATCTCTCTCTCACTCTTGCTCTTTGTCTCTCTTTCTTTCTTGAGAAAGTTTTTACAAACAATTTATTGATTGCACCTAAAAGCTCTTTAGAAATTATACAACCTTGTCCCGTTAATTCGTAGGATTTCCCTTCTTTCATTGTGCATTCATAACATTGGAGTAAATTGATTCTAGCTGTAGGCTCTTTGAAGTTGTGAACCAAACGCCAAACTACTACCTACAGATCGGTACATCTGGAGATGGCACTGGTGTTTATTAATCACCCAATAACTCCCGAAAACACTTCTTCATTTACATCAAGATTATCCAGTGAAGCTTCTGTGTTTAAATTAACTGGAATGATTAAAGACTTTATTATCAAGTATTCTCTTTCTCTCTATGCAATTATCGGAGCATTTAATTTAATCAATTCTTGTAAAGATGGATTTGCAGATTAAGTTTTGTTATATAATTTGATTTGATGTAGTTATATTAATTAATATGATGTGCTTACTAAGTTAAAGAAAATCTGCTCCGATCTGGTTAGGCAGATAACATTCATATACGAAAATTAAAATCTGTAATAATGTTAAACTTGCATTATGCAAATGGTGAATCTTGCTATTGCAGGTCTTTCTTTAGGCCTGAAATGTTATGTTAAATAATAATTAGATATTAACGTATCCAGATCATAATCAACTTTGGATGATATTGATTTAGAAACTTAGTTACTTAAAACATGCATTATGCAGGAGGTAAATCAGCCGGTTGAAGGGCTTTCCTTAGGCCTGAAATGTTACCAAAACTAGAAATTAGACATTGATTAACTCATCCAGACTATGATTATTTATTTCCATGCAAACTGCGATATGTGTTGAAAATTTTGCAATTGAAGCTAATTTTACTTGTGCAAAGTCTGGTAGAGGGTAACAATTGTAGCAGTCGATAAGACAAGTACCACTGCTACAAATATTGCCGCTACCGCCATATGTGTACAAGAATCGTGACGCTAGGGGAGAGAGCACAGGTCTTTTGAAGTGGGGGACAACAGGAGAGAGAGAAATGGGGTTTAATGTCCACTCGACACAAAATACGTCATTTCGAGACTAACATATGGTTTTGATTTTATTTCAATAATTCGATCGTGCACAGGGGTCTTTAGCAGCGGGGGGAAACCGGAGGACCCGGAGAAAACCCACGAGATTGGACAGGTGACCCTACCAGGGATTCAAAATCACTCTACATGCTAACCATTCAGCCATCTCTCCCCCTTGACTAGATATGGGTAACCACCACAGGTTTGTATGAATTGTCTAAAGGAGGGTGGGGCGGGGGACTTATAAGAATCAATACCCAATTTATTGTTCAATTAAATAAGGGGGATATGTCTAAATAGTGGTTATAGAATTTGAAGCTAGAAAAAAAGACCTACAATAGACAGATTTAGCTCTCACATAAATAATACATCTTTGTCTGTAGGTCAAACTTGTGGGTTTTCTCCTCCGGTTTCCTCCCACTACTAAAGAACCCTACGGGCAAATGAATTGTTGAAATAAAATTAAACCATATGTTAGTCCCGAAATGACCTAGTTTGTGTCGAGTGGACGTTAACCCCCTTTTCTCTCTCACTGTTTATATAATATTTTCAATCTGATTCAAGTACAGATCTATATTTTGTTTCTTTTTTTAAACTTTCGATGGCCTACACTATATGTAGATCTGACCGATTGTTGTTATAGAGGTCATACGAGAGGCTTTTGACCCTATGACATCAGACATTTGATTAACCAATCAGCATGTTACTAGTGGAATAGCCACCGTTCCATGCAAAACACGCCTAAAGCTCGCCATACAGACCGTTTCATTTGCTGATCGCTCATACCATTTTGAACACATTAATGATAACAACTCTTCCAGATCCTACTGTAGTAAAGACAAGTAAAACAAAAGTTTGAACTATAAAAAAGAAACGAAATAGGGTCTGTGCTTTAAGCGAATTGGTGATATTTTTGAACATTTGTGCAAGAATTTTGTTGTTGTATAAATGTTTTGTGTATTTTACTAATTTTTTTTACTTGGATATTGAGTCAACATGGGATTGAGTCAAGTGATGTGGTTTCGATTCTCCTCTTGTAGACAGGTAGACAGGGGAAATAGGGTTTAACGTCCACTCAACACAAAGTAGGTCATTTCGGGACTAACATGGTTCAGTTTGATTTCATAATGAGGTGAAACCGGCAACTCTTTGCCAACTTGCATCAAAGACGGACCATATGATGCAGTGTGCACGTGTTGACCTTTCGTCTGATGAACTTTCTCTGATCAAAACTGGGCCATGGCATTCATTTGTACGGAAGTGTTGATGAAAATCTTTTACCAAATTTCGTGTTAGATATGTTCGCAATAAGTATACGATTACCTCTGAGTCTTAGCAAGCCATTAGTTCTGAGTACACAAAGGAGTAGTTCTTTGTTAACCAGATACACATATTTATAAACAGCGTTTTGTCTAGATTAACCAGTTGTAAAGAGTTTAAACACGTTTGTTTACGTTGTGTTTTAGGCCTGGCGTGATGTAAGTGTGGATGGTTTGTCTGGTTTATGCTTTCTGTAACAAACACGTCTGTTCAATTTACCTACATTTACTTTCTACTTAAACTGGTGATTTGTTTATAACTGCCTGTCGGTACCGGTTATTATATGAAACAGTGCAGGAGGACCACAACACACACAACTAATCTGAAATGAAATGAAATGGGGTTTAACGTCCTACTCTTCTGCACCTAACCGAGGCTAACGGAAGACGGGCATACGCCATACAGTGTGCTATGAAGGAAATTTTGCCCGGGCAGCGGCACTAGGCCTACTCTTATATCGAATTCCAACTGCCAATTGACCTAATACGTGCACGCCAATGTGTACACGGGACCTCAATTTGTCAGGCCCTACGTTCTGCATCACTGACAAGGGGAAACCACACCGGAAAATCTAGTTGAACTTTCTCAGCCTGTATATAGAACTCGTAGGAGATTCTCTATATACACAATTGAACATGTTGATTTGGTTTTTATGTTAACCAAAGCAGAAGAACCACACTAAACACATCTGAACCTGTTGGTACTGTTTATATAAACGGTTACTGAAAAAAACCATATCACACACAACTATAAGCCCCAAGAATATTATGCAATTATACCCCATTTTTAGATTCAAATTCAAAAACATCACATTACTAGTAGGAGCCGGGGCAGCCTAGATATATTTTAGAGAATACAACAATTTAAAGAATTTAAGAACCGTTAATCCTTGAGAGGGGTTGGATGGCCGATTGGTTAGCATGTGCGTGCTGTATCATACGACCTGCCATTGAGTCAACTAGCGTGGTTTCGAATCCCCGGTTGCACGTGGCAAGGAGTAGGGTTGCCTGTGGGTTTTCCCTGGGTACTCCGGTTTCCTCCCACTGCTAAAGACCCCTACGCACAAGCGAATTATTGAAATAAAATTAAACCATATGTTAGTCCCGAAATAACCTAGATTGTGTCGAGTGGATGTTAAACCCCATTTCTCTCTCTCCGTTTATCCTGGTCCTGACATATGGGTAACTTGCCTACAGGTTATCTGGATAAACATATCTAGAAGCTTGTCATTATAGCACAGTGTAGTAGCTGTGATTATCAAGTCATTTATAAACAATATGTCACACTACTTTATCCGAGTTACTTAACCCCATTAGGCAGTTTTGGCATTCACAAATGACTCAATGTTTGTAGCTGAAACTTTCAGATAAGGTAAATAGGCCATTTCATGACATATTGGCATTAGATTTGCATAGTTAAAGAGAACTATGGTGAATTGTGAAGGTTTGGCATTGACTCACTAATTAGGGAGGAGAGAGGGAGAGAGAGAGAGAGAGAGAGAGAGAGAGAGAGAGAGACAGGTCATTTGGAGACTTTTGTTTAATGGCCACTCGACACAAACCAGGTCATTTTGGGATGAACATATGGTCAATTTTATGTCAATAGTTTGCTTGGAAGAGTAGGCTGTAGCGTCGCTAAATCCCAGAAACTCCATTTCATTTCAATTCAAAGCCCATTGCATTTTATTAAAGTAGCCGCGGTGGTTTAGTAAGGACCTCATGGCTCCCAGAGCCTTGTTATCTCAAGTTCGCTTTTGGTGTTGTATTTTCCAGCATGTTTTCCCCTTGTCAGCAGTGCTTGGCCAAGGGGCTGACAAGATCCCTTGGCAGTTGGAATTCAGTGTAAGAGTAGGTTGTAGTGCCACTGTCCGGGCAAAATTTCCCTCATATGCCCGTCTTCACTAGCCCCGTCAGAGCAGAAAAATAGGACATTAAACCCTATTTCATTTCATTTCCATTTCATTAATTTTATGTTGATTAAGTGATTTGAAGTTGCTGGGAAAATGACCACACATGTTGGTTTATAAACCCAGAGTTCTATTTCTACTGATTCGCCATATTGATTAGTTGTCAGAGTCTTAAACATCAAATACCATTTCATTATCTTCATATTCATTAATAAACTCGAATTAACACAGCCTTTATCAGTCCATATCAAAAAACCCTCCGTATTTGATCTTGTGGGTTTCATATGGAGCCAGAGACAGAAGACTACAGAATTAAAGCATCAGGGTTTTCCATTACACATGTCAAAATGTCTTATATACGCATGATAAATCTGGCTTTATTAGCGGCTCGGGCCAACTGATTCTTTCAAGACAGAACTAGTCAACTTTGGTCAGTTTTTGGTAATAAGATATAAGGCCAGGCTCTTTATTAATTCACAAAGCATTCTCAGACTTAAGTTTAGAATTTACTCAACTTTCAATCACTGTTTAAGAGAAATATCTTTGATCCAGATACACAAAACATCGCATATTGTTGTATTTGATAAATTAAAACAACAATAGATTTATAAAGGGCTATAATCTAGTTTGCAATAACGTACGACAATACAATAACGGAACGATTTTGAGTAAATTGTTGACTTAAGTCTGAGAATGTTTTGTGAACTCGGGGACAGATAATTTGGATTTTTGTTTCTTTAAGATCACTTAAAGGGCTATTAAGTAAGATTAGATAAAGAGGTGACAGTTTTTGCTATAATGGTTAAAACCATAGATAATGAAAACAGAATATACTGAAAATTTCAGACGAATTGCTTCTCTCTGAAACAAGATATTAGCGATTTAATTTTAGGCTAGCCTTGATTGTCATTGCTACCATTGGTGTACGATGATAAACAAAGTCTCAATTATCCAGTTTAGTATCATTTCATTATAGGGGGGTTGGGATGGCCTAGTGGTCTAGAAGTGCCGCGCTCCGACCTCTAGATGCCCGGTCACTTCTGGCTTGCGGCTGTTGTTTCGATCCCTGGTGTGAGCGTACATGGCATGGAGATAGGGGCGCCTTCTCAATCTCGTGGGTTTCCTCCGGGCACTCCAGTTTCCTCCCACTGCTAAAGACCAACACGCGCAAGCGATTTATTGAAATAAAATTAAACCATGTTAGTCCCGAAATGACCTAGTTTCTGTCGAGTGGACGTTAAACCCGATTTCTCTCTCTCTCTCATTTCATTATAATGTCTGTCATTGAGTCTAGTGGCGTGCTTCAGTTTCTCTCTTGTACATGACAAGAAGTAGGGTTGCATGTCCAATCTCTGGTTTCATCCCACTGCTAAGGTTTCCTTTAGTAAGTGAATTAATGAAATAAAATTGAACCATTTATTAATTCTCAAATGACCTAGTCCTCAATTGACCTATAAAGAAGAATCGGGTTGCCTGTCCACTTCTTCAGCCCCCCCCTCCAAACAGCTAAAGATTCCTACAGTAAGCAAATTAATGAAATAGAATTGAACCATATGTAGCCCTGAAATGACCTAGTTTGTGTTGAGTGGACATTAAACCCCATATCTCTCTCTCTTGTGGGTTTTCTCCGGGTACTCCGGTTTCCCCCCACTGTTAAAGACCCCTACGCTCAAGCGAATTATTGAAATGAAATTAAACCATATGTTAGTCCCAAAATGACCTAGTTTGTGTGGAGTGGACGTTAAACTCCATTTCTCTCTCTCTTTATCATTATTGGGCTACTGGATAATAAATCAAAATGTACTTTTAGGCAGTCAGAGACCTTTCATGCAATTAAAGGAATAGTCTGAACGCTTGTCCTAGTAATTACCCCCTGATAGAACCAACATCCATTGTGGCAAAAACCAAAATTACCATATGTTTGTAGAAAATGACAACATGTACATTGAATTGATGTGGAATACAAGTTCAATCATTCCCTCTTGATCCCCATGTGGGTTAAAACACAGGCTTTGAAATGAGATAGATTTATTTGGATTCCGCGATAATATTTATTCCAATAACAATCGTTAATGGGTGATAGTGTTGTGTATATTGTGTATCGCATGTTTTCCGTCAATACCCGATGGAGTTCTCCTATAATGGAAGTGAGCCATTGAAACCGGTCTCCGTACGCTACGTGAAATAATTAGATATCATACTCTGGTAATCTTTATTAATTTACTCAAATCTCAATTCTAATTTCCTGCCCAGACTCAGCAAGATGGAGGTTGATTTGGATACAATAGGAATTTGGGGAACAAAGTGACAGACCTATAAAGGGGACAAATTTTATTTTTGTTGCAATGAAATGGGGTTAAACGTTTTACTGTTCTGCTCCGACTGGGCTAATGAAGACGGACATACGCCATACAGTGTGCTCTGAGGGAAATTTTGTTTTGTTCATCCAACATTCATTCAGAATTATGTTTCAAAATGTTTTGGAGAGTCGACCCTGACCCTACTCCTTGCCACGTACAAGAAGAGAATGGAAACCATGTTTTTTGACGCAATAACAGAAATTATGATGCAACCGCAGACGTTAACCTTTCGGTCACCCACCCCCCTCTCCTACGTGCAAGCAACTTATTGAAATAACAGTTTACAGTGTGTTAGTCCCAAGATGACTTATTTTGAGTCAAGAGAGCTTTAAACTTCATTTCTCTATTTACTAAAAGATAGCCGTTTATAAAATTTCTGTTGTTTTAATGTATCAAATACATCAATAAGATACATGTACTATGAGCAAATTTTTGTGTTTGTGGATCAAAGATATTTATCATAAACAGTGATCAAAAGTTGAGTAAAATTCTTAACTTTACGTCTTAGAATGCTTTGTGAAACTGGAGCCAGTTCAAGAGAAGGCATTAAACACTATTACTATCACTTTCAGTGCAAGGTTCTCTAATTGCCTCCTTGAAGTTTAAGTTATTAAATTATTTAAGATGTTGTAATATAAAGGAATAAAATATTATTGATTGAAAGTAATACTCTAATCAGATAAATAATTAATTAGTCAATAAAAATAGTACTTTATTGATATTGGATATTGAGACTCTCTCCATTTTTCACCCCCATTCTTAGTTTCTCACCGAGGATTTTCAAGTTTTAGTTGGATTGATTTATCTATTACCAATATATTCCTAATATTGACAAATGGTGGACTATTGTTTAATTGTATAAGATCAGGTTCCATTAGATATTAACCGTTTATGTGTGTAGGGCGTTATATAACGTCCATGACAACTGCCACTCACTGTGTGTAGGGCGTAATATTATACCTTGGAGATATTTTCCCCAACCTATTCTTAGAACATAGTTTGTCACTTGTTTATACTGACTCTCCTGAGTGCGCAGGATGTTATACTGCACCTGGTCGAGAAAAACTTTGCCTGAACATTTGCAAGACGACGCAACTTCATTCTGAATGAGTTTCACTATGCACATAGACAATAATGGCATCGTCCAGCAAGCGCAAGCTCTCTGAAGAAGAGGTTTTGATCATTGTTCTGGAGTTTGATGATGATTTGGCGTCTTACGTTGATTCGGAAGATAGGTGTATTTGATAAACACAGTGACAAATAAAAAAGTCCAAAAATGACTTTTTTCGTCAAATTAATTACACAATAGAGGGTATTTAATGTTTTAAAAACGTCATGCTTAACGGGTTAATATTAGAATAGTGTGGAATAGAAATATCCAATTCTAAATGTTGGGGTGTAACTGTTTTATTTTCCATAAATATAAAATTCTTATTGAAGTCTCGGAACATCATTTGAAGGATGTTTAATCCTTGCAAACAACGATATTGTGGAAGTAGAATCTCTGAAGGGGAATTGAAAAAATGTGGCTAAAAATTGGCGTGCACGTAGAAGAACCTTCAGGATTTGATGAAGAGTAAGATTAAACGCTGCTTTCTGTGCAAAATTTTCTGCATGGAAATGAAATGAAATTTGGTCTAACTTCCTACTGTCGCCTCCTTCTGGGCTAATGAAGTCCGGCATACTCCATGCAGTGCTGCATTATGGCCTACTCTTATATCAAATTCCAACTGCCAAGGGATCTCTTACGTGAGACCTTGGTTTTTATAGGTTGTCCCTTGCCAGTCTCTCAGTGATACACCATTGACATATTCGATCCCTGCAGTGGCAGAGAAAGTTCATCCAGATTTTTCAGCCTAGTTTCTCCTTGTCAGTGATGCAGGACAGAGGGCCTTACAAGGACAGCTGTCTAGTCATTTGGATGGGACAAAAAACAGAGATCCTGTGTACACATTGGAGTACACATAAAAGATCCCTTGGGAGTTGGAATTCGATATAAGAGTAGCCCGTGCAGCTGTCCAGGCAAAATTTCCCACATAGCACACTGCATGGCATATGTCAGTCTTCATTAGCCCAGACAGGAGCAGAACAGTAGGGCGATAAACCCTATTTCATTTCATTTTTTACACCCCAGACATGGTGGAATCATGCCGGAAAATCCTGATGAACTTTCTCGGGATCGATTACAGACCTCCAGACTAGTGGGCCAACTTCTTATTCACTGAGCCACTGTGTCTCCCCTTCCTACATTACACACTGGTTGGTGCAAAACATTAGGATATTAGACCATATTTCGTTTGTTTCTTTTACATTATCGTAAAATCTCTTGTTTCCGATTCTAGTACGGTTAATGATGATATTTCCCCGACATTTGTCTCAAAATTGTTGATGTACATTTCACTGGATCCTTCTCTGATTATTGGAACGATTAAAAGTCTGACGGTTTCACAATAATTCCTCGATAAAACGGAAATAGACGTGAATTGTAAATACAACAAAAGGTTTTATAATCTGAACAAACTTCGTCGAACAAAAGTTCATATTCCATAAACTGGCGGTGAATGGTTCCCTTTTATAGTATTATACCCTGCTACGAGACGATTGGCATGCCACAGGCGGAGAATCGGATACTAGCACAATTGTAAAATGAGTGTAAAGCAATCGAACGAATGAATGAAGTTTTCTGTGCAAATATTTACCCTAGGTCTTTGATAACCAATTTGTCTCACCAATAAAAGAAAAAATGGGTTTCAATGAATGCCGTTAGGCTAGTAGCACCACTGGTGAAGCTTTTTCATCGTATTCTGTCTTTGAAAATGTTCAGTAATGGAAGAATCAATGAAAAATGTATAGTTTGCGGCCAGAACGTTAACTCTACATGATGATTAATAAACTAAACTACATGTATAACATAAAGATTTTACGTGTTGTGATAAGCTATGGATCTAGAACAGAACATATATAGTATGACGATTTTAAATGTGGTCATAAACTGTGCATCCAGAACAGAACAAAATGTATGGAGCCCCTTATGTGCACGATTCCACTCGATTAAATGAATTAATATTTCGTTCAAACAAATTAGTAATCATGTATGAAAAAATTCATGTAAAAGTGGAATCGTGCACATAAGGGACTCCATAAAAATGTTTTGAAATATAAATCACACTGTGATCCCTTTTTTTGATTCTTTAAAATATATTTCTTGGCCACAATAAATGAAATGGAGTTTAAAAGGGGTTGAATACAGGAATAACACCACACAGTGTACTATGAGGGGAATTTTACCTGTACAGCGGCCATACCGCCTACTCATAATTTGATTTCCTACTGCCAAGGAAACTTTTATGTAGTTGCCAATAAGTACGTGTGACCTCGTGTTTTTGTCGCATTGGAACGACTACACGTTTCTATCAAACTCCACAAATGTCATGGGTTCTTATAGTTTAGGTTTTCCCTTGTGTGACCATTGCCTTGCATTTAAAAGAAGTCTTGACTGTAGTAGTTAGCGCTGTTGTCTGGGCAGGGGGTTGGGTGACCAAATGGTGAATGCATGCATGTTGTATCAGAAGGTCTGTCATTGTGTCAAGTGGCATGGTTTCGATTCCTCGGTTTTACATGATAATGAATACGGTCTCCTGAACAACTGAGGTTGGAGGGCCGAATGACCGAATGGTTAGTATGTGCGTGCTATATCCTGAAGCCTGCCATTGAGTCAACTGGCATGGTTTCGAATCCTCGGTTGTGCATGATAAGGAGTATGGTCTCCTGAACAACTTAGTGGGTTTTCTCTGGGACTCCCAGTTTCCTTATTCTACTAAAAGACCTATACCTACGCTCAAGTGAATTATAGAAATAAAACTGAACCATGTTAGTCCCAAAATGACCTAGTTTGTGTAGAGTGGATGTTAAACCCCATTTCTCTCTCTTTCATTTCATTTCAGTGGGTACGAAGGAGCAAAAATCAATCAGATGAAGAGATTTTTTTTCCGAGATTGATTAATAAACTGTAAATAAAATGGGTTTAATAAAGTCTGGTTTCAGGAAATAGAGACATTGCCTTTTAAAATAGAGTTGTTAACGTAGCAATGACTCCATTAAGAATGAATAATTGGTCTTTTATCTAACTAAATGTTTAAATGATTTGATGTTTAGAAATATTCGTGAATGGTGCTCATTGTTATCCTCTTGAATACATCGAATATGTGGCTTATCTGTAACAAATGTTTGCCTGCTAGTTTAGGAATTAGACTTTTCAAGTGTGTAATGTGAAGAATTGTAGAATATAATGCAAAGTCTGTATGGTAAAGTCTGTCGTTGAGTAAAGTGACATGGTTTTCGATTCCCTAGTTGTACATGACAAGGAGTAGGATCGCTTGTCCAACATTGTGAGATTTCTTCAGGTCCTTCGGTTTCCTCCCACTGTTAAAGACCCATTACACGCAGAGCAAAATATTGAAATAAAATTAAACTATGTCGAGTGGATGTTAAACCCCATTCTCCAATAAAATTTGTGTTCTGTTAAATATGCATTCTCTCCCTCTCTCTCTCTCTCTCTCTCTCTCTCTCTCTCTCTCTTTCTCTCTCTTATTCCCTGGTAATAACAATGTACCAGACACATGGTCTCTCTCTCTCATTCCACAGTTACAGACCCCAATGCAAAATGGAATTATTGAAATTGAAAATAAAATTTAACAAAATGCAAGTCCCATTATGACCTAGTTTGTGTCACCAGTTGATTTGAAATGACCTAGTTTGTGTTGAGTGGTGAACATTAAACATCTCTCTCTCTCTCTCTCTCTCTCTCTCTCTCTCTCTCTCATTCCCTGGCAATAAGAATGTACCAGATAGAAGTTTTAGTTATTGAATTATTTAAGATGTTGTAATATAAAAGAATATAATATTATTGATTGAAAGTAATACACAAATCAGATAAATAATTAATTAGTGAATAAAGATGGTAGTTATTGATTTCAGATATTGACTCTATATTAAAGGTCTGGACGGCTAAAATAAGGGCATTTACCTGAGGAATTTAGAGTAGGTGGTTTTATCTCTTGATAGTCTTGTCTGCAAACGCTGCAGGCAATACTCAGAGACGAAAGCTATTGTTTGATGAAAGAGGGTGGGAGCTTGACATAAGCCGGAAGTTGTTGACATGAATCAACTATAGTTCTAACAATCTAGTTACTGCTCTCTTTACTATATTTCATTAAGACACCGGTGTTGATTTTCCTGGCTATTGATTAGTCTTCAGCTACTTTATGCCTTCTCGTTGATTATCTCCGACCATACTAGAATACTAAACGCATTTCTCCGACCACAACCCCTACCAACTATACCTCATTAACTCTCTTGCTTATGACATCATTGTTACTACATTTGTTTCACACTGTGTTGGCCATTATCACCGAACAGCCTACGTTAGAAGATTATTATCTGTGTTTCTGGTCACGCTGAAAGTATAATTTGGGATGTCTTGTGTTAAAACAGCTATTTTTAAGCGTAGTATCGATACCCGACTATAAGTTGATGAAATTGAAACAGATTTTAGAGTTTTTGGTTCATAGAGATTCCTTTGTATTGTTTCTGGTCCAGTGTTCTTTATAATTTAAAAAAACTCCATAAATGTCAGGCACAGATTCAGGATTTATCAGGCACAAAACTTCTGGTGCGTGTCATTTTGTTTCGTACTGGTTTTTCTTTTTTATTGAGATTATTAATACATGTTGAAAATGTCAGGTACTAGTTCATTGGTGCCTGACATTTTGTCGGGTACATCTAAAATCGTTATTTTAAGGAGAACCTGTACCATTGAGTTAATGGTGTCTTGAAATGAATTCAAATTGGTTTTAACATCTTACTATTCTGCTCCTACTGGGCTAATAAAAATGGGGATACCCCATGCAGTGTGCTATGAGGGAAATTTGGCCCAGATGGGGACGCTACGTCCTATTCTTATTTCGAATTCAAACTGTCAATTCAATGTGTACATGGAACCTTGGTTAGTCGTTCCATCCAACTGACTATACATTGTCCCTTGTCTGGCCCTCCGACCTACACCATTGACAAGGGGGAACCATGCTGGAAAATGCAGATAAACTTTTTCAACCAATGCAGAGATCGAACACATGGCTCCGAGCCACCATGGCTCCTTTGATGGTGTCTGTCATTGAATCAAATGGTGTGTTTCCGATTCACTGCTTTTAACGTCCCAGAATAGAGTTGAGTGTCCAAGCTCCGTTTACATCCAGATAATGCAGAGATCGAACACAGGAGCTCCAGGTCTGCGAGCCACCATGGCTCCTCTCATGGTGTCTGTCATTGAATCAAATGGCGTGTTTCCGATTAACCTCTTTTAACGTCCTAGAATAGAGTTGAGTGTTCAAGCTTGTGGTGGGTTTTCTCTTGGTCCTCCAGTTACATCCTTCAGTTAAAGACCCCAACTCACGAGTGAATTGTTGAAATAGGAAAAAAAATTTAACAAAATGTAAGTCCCACAAAAGCCTTGTATGTGTCAGTGAAATGGAAACTCTCTGTCTCTGTCTCTCACCCATTCCTTGTTACTAAGATTATACCAGATACTCTCTTTCTCTTTCTCCCTCTGTGTTGATTGTAATTAGTATGAAAGGTTAGTATCTGTTGGGTTATGACATCTTCATGAGTTTGGAGTCTTATAGCTTACAGATATTGATTAAGATTCATATTAAAAGTTAGAGGCTGTTTGTTATCTGGTAAACCATGTGATAGTTATTCATCAAGAACCAGGCAATATGGCTCCCATAATACATAGGCTAGCTAATATTCTAATTAATGCCCAATAGGGATTTCGTCTGTCATGTAACGAACCTTATAGAGTTCCATTCTATATATCATTTTGTACAATTTTCACTTCACACTTTGTATAGAATCTTAAATCGAGAAATATACAGGCGTCATTCATCAATTTGTTCGCAGAAAAACAATTAATTTGATATTTCTCGCATTTGAATAATATCAAGTTCAACAGTTCGAGTGATATTCATTGATCATTTTTTTTATCTTGTGCCTTATGGAATTTCTCCAGGTATGTGGGGACCAGGTGTTCCCTTTGAATGGAGAGCTAGAATGACCTTGGTTTCAAATTCCAACGTGGGCAGAGCAAATCTGTCTTGGGTTTTTCAGGAATATAATAAAGTGTGATTAGTTGATATAAGGTTGAGAATGAAAACATTTCGGTCAATAACTTTTAGTTTACTTGCACCATCGAAATGGAACGATCTTCCAGTGCTCATTAAAAGTGATCCTTCTATTGAATGTTTCAAATCTAGACTTAAAAACATACCTAAATGTCATATTTAATTTAGAAAGAGAAGGAGAGAGAAATTGTGTTTAACGTCCACTCGACACAAACTAGGTCATTTTGGGACTAACATATGGTTTGATTTTATTTCAATAATTCACTTGCGTGCAGGGGTCTTTAGCAGTGGGAGGAAACCGAAGTAAACCCACGAGGTTGGACAGGCGACCCTACTCCTTACCACGTACAACCGGAGGTTTGAAACCACGCCAGTTGACTCAATTGCAGGCTGTATGATACAGCGCGCGCATGCTAACCATTCGGTCATCCAACTCCCCTGTGCGATTTTGTTTCGTTTCTATAGTTTAAAATTTCCTTCAAATTTTTTGACTACATTAGGATCTGGAAGAGTTGTCATTGACGTGTTCCAAATGGTGTCAGCGATTAACCAATAAAACAGTCTTGTTACGGCAAGCTTTAGAATTGTTTTGCACAGAACTGTGGGTAATCCTTTAGTAATATCAATGCTGATTGGTTAATCGAACGTCTGATGTTATCGGGTCAAAAGCCACTCGTATGAACCTGATGTGACCTATCACAACAACCGGTCAGATATTCATGTGTTGTAGGAGTGTGGGCCATTGAAAGTATAAAAAACAAAACGAAATAGATCTGTATTTTAATCAGATTGGGGCCTTTTAGGCATCATTGCAAAACGGTTCAACAAAATCTTAATACAAAATTATTGTATTTAGAATAAAAAACAATTGAAATTAGATATATTATTTATTTTTAAAACAGAAAAGAAATAATAATTAAATTCAAGAAGAATTTTAGTTGGTCAATGAGAGAGGGAGAAATGGGGTTTAACGTCCACTCGACACAAACTAGGTCATTTCAGGACTAACGTATGGTTTAATTTTTATTTCAGTAGGTCTTTAGCAGTGGGAGGAAACCGGAGTACCCGGAAAAAACCCACGAGGTTGGACAGGCGAATTTGATCTATAACCGTTGACATTTAAGGATATTAAATGATTTACAAGATTCTTGTTATTAAGGAATAACTGCCATGTTTTTTTTTTTTTAAAAGAATCTTAATATATCCGACTGTCACTTTGAAATTAATAGACATCGTAAATTTTTGGCCCAGATGCTGTAGAAGAAGGGAAGTATCTATTTATAAAATTCATCTTCCAGACAAGACCATGTCTCGATGTCTTGTTCTGAGAAACCAACTTTCGGCCAGTGAATTTATGCTAATGACTTGATTGAATTTGTCTTATGGAAAGAAAACAAATTTTGATTATACAGTCCCATTGGGATTTGGAAAACGTTTTGTCAACACTACACTTAGGTTGTTTTTTTCCACCTAAAATTTAATATGTGGCCAGTCCTCTATGGACAAGAAAATAAATGAAATATAGAATACTTATTAACACACGAAATAAATCAAAAATAAAATAAATGAAAAATAGAATACTTTGTTACCGACAAAATAAATGAAAAATAAAATTAATGAAAAAATGAAAAATAAAATAAATGAAAAAATGAAAAATAAAATAAATGAAAAATAGAATACTTCCTTACAGACAAAATAAATGATAGATAAAATAAAGGAAAAATAAAATAAAGGAAAAATAGATAAAAGGAAAATAGATAAAGGAAAATAAGATAAATGAAAAATATGTAAGATTAAATAAAGGAAAAATAAAATGTGACTGATGCTAGCAAAATGAGTTACAGACAAAAAAAATGAAAATATTGATTTTGATCGAAAATGAGATTTTCACAAAAATGAGTTTTTAAATATACTCCCCAAAAGATGAAAATAGCAATAAAACATGTGAAAGTATCTTTATTTGAACGTTTTGTAAGAGTACCATATTAATAAATCTCTCCCTTGTCTGAAAGTTCTCTGAATATTAAATTATTTTACTCGGCCTGGTGCAGGATGACAGTTTAATTAATCCCCTTAGGATCATTTTGAACCAATGTTTTGGGGTCTTTTTTCATAAAGCAGTGTCTCTTAAAATCAAATATGTTTTAAAAAGAGTGCGAGAGAGAGAAAAGGGGTGTCACTTGTGGGTAGGGGTCATTAGCAGTGGGAGGAAACCGAAGGACCAAGAGAAAACCCACTAGATCCTTCTCCTTGTCACGTACAACTTGGGAATCAAAACCACGCCAGTTGACTCAATGACAGACCTTGTGATACAGTACGCACATGTTAACCATTCGTCCATCCAACCTACAATTTCAAAAAGAAAATAAAGCAAATTACAATTATTTCTGATGTTTTTTGTATATTTTATTACTCAGTCGAAGTCTTAAATGGATTTCTGAAGTAACTTGAAACTATTCGATTCCATCGTCAATTTGTTTGTTCAGAAAACAATGGCATTTATTGGTAGAATGATATGTCTTTAAGGCTAAATTAGATTAAATTTTCATTCTTCGGGAACGGTTTTGCTTCTTAATTCTTCAGAAAAAAAAACCATATCTCACTTTTTGGTTGCTCTACTAAAAAGTTTGATGTTCTATATTTTGAATGTTGAAATAATAAGCAAAATTTTTTCATGAGATTTCGGTGCCTATTTATATATTTATCAAGACCTTGAGGACAGAAAAATTAAATTTATTTTGCCTAAGATGGATATTATGTCTTGATTTTGGAATACTTCGGTTTTCATTTAATTACATTTAATTACGGGATAGTGAGAGACTGAAATTGTGTTTCTCTATTTTGGTGTGTTTTTTGGGGGGCTGTATTAACCTTTTGTAATCAATCTGCACAAAGAGATCCATCTACTTCATACTTCGAGAACAGATCTCTGCGCTAAATGTCCGCCATATCCAAAAAATAGTATAATGTTTTGTAATGCGGTTGTCCCCGTTTTACATCTGGCATACCCAAAAAGAAGAAATAAAACCTATTTAATTACGTTAAACATACATTATGCAAGAGCTAAATCTACCTATTGCAGATCTTTCTTTGGGCCTGAAATGTTTTCTAAAGTATTAATTAGATATTAATTAACTGATTCAAGCCTTAATCAACTCGCGATGGCATCAGATTTCTCCGATATTAAATAGATTGGAACGGTGGTTGAAATTATTGCACACGTCTTTCAAACCTTCAAAGGCTTATATCTTCGCTTGCAATAGAGTAATTTGAATGAAATTTTCATTTTACATTATCTATTTTTGAACTATTATTGCAAGAATGGCCAGCTCTTTATCTAAATCTTACATAATGTATCTTTAAATGAAAGCAGAAGAAATACTTCTCAAAATTCTCAAAATAAAACTTAATGTTTTCGACTAAAATCGTCGATTTAGGACTTAATAAAGTGTCGGTCTACTAGCTTCGTGTCTGTTCTCAAGCAGGGCTAACTGTAGACAGTCAGCCTAAAATTAGTAAGTTTTGTAATTTGGAAAAAGCAGGTTTTTGAAATAGTTCACTAGTTCACTAGGATGTTACATAGTTTCAGATCTATCTTTGTCAGAAGTGAAAAAAGAAACCACTTATTTTCTTAAAGGACTAGTTTTATTTCACACACAGAAAACAAGGTCCAAGAAGGAGGGGGGGGAGCTTGGCTGAAAATGTCACTGGGGCCATTGCATCAAAAGTGAAATGGAGACATATTCTGGTCATTGTCTGCCATGCCCGTATAAATGCTATTAGCATGTCAGTATGTCACCTAACTTTATTGAGGGATAGTCAATTTTTTCTGTACTTGTTGTCCATTTACCATACATATTGAGGCCTAAGTAAATTCTTAATTATTTTTATTCAACTTTTTCGTGGTTTAAAGATACATTCAAGCCTTGAAATAACTGCTAAGGTTCAGCCTGACATCATGTCAGGCTGAACTGATTTTCGGCCGGACATTTCAGATTTTCAGCCTGACAAATACCATTATTCCATGCAGTGGAAAATTCCATCATATAATTCATATTTTTAAAATACTTTATATAGAGTTCACAATTTAATGTAGTCACAAAACCATCGTCTTCATCGTATGTTAACCACATGTCAGCATTGCATTTTGCTATGTCAGGTTTGATCCACTTTTCTACGGTTCTTATTGTATGTAATTTTCGAACTAGTGACGGTGATGGCCCCCGATTAGAAGTGTCATTTTGAGAGACATTAGACACAGTACCAGTTTTAAAATATTCTGGAACGGTCCCACTAGCCGGGATATCCCGTGTCCGCGGGTTGGGGAAAATAAGAAGTTATTTTATTCGACATGTTTTCAAAGCTCGTCTATTTACATTCACATCGATCATCGGAAGTGTCCAACAAAGTGAGATATTTTAATTTTCGTATAAAAAGTCTCTCCCTAATTACATCCATAGTCAACTTGAACATTTTCTTGTAACATTTTAAATATTATTACTTTTATTACTAATAATTTGTATAATTACATGTCATGTTAGGTTTGATTTAGAGCTACCGGTAATCATATACGAAAGTAACGCAAAGCTAGCTACTACACGTACCCTCGAATAACCAGCGTAAAAGAGCCGATTCTCAATATTATTCATTATTTTATCTTCACGCGGCCAAGATACATGTATGTAAATAGTGATAATTTTACTATGACTCGGGTCGTTGATATAACCAGCGAAAAAGAGTCTATTCTAAAAAATAATAATATTTTTACTATGACTCGGTTCGTTGATATAACAAGCGTAAAAAAGCCGATTCTAATAATTATTGATTATTTTATCCGCACGCGGCCGAGATATAAATAGTAACATTTTCACTATGACTCGGGTCGTTGATATTTTTGGGCCTGGATTTTGAACCGATTCTATAAAAAAATAGTAATATTTTTACTAGGACTCGGGTCGTTGATATAACCAGCGTAAAATAGCCGATTCTAAAAATTATTGATTATTTTATCTGCACGCTGCCGAGATATAAATAGTAACATTTTCACTGTGACTCGGGTCGTTGATATTTTTGTGTCTGGATTTTCGAGTCTAGTAATAATTAGCGATCGACTCGAATTCGGTAAATTTTTGGCTTACTGTTTTACTCAAAATCGGTCGGACATTTATGTCCGGACGAAAGGCAATTCGGCCTGTCAAAGGGGGTCAATTCGCCCGGACATTGTCCGTGTCCGGCCCCTTATTTCAGCGCTTGGATACATTATGGGAGATTTTTACAAGGTGTTAGCCATTCTTGCTATAACAGTTCAAAAATAGATGTTGAAACAAGAATATATTGAAAATTTCAGTCAAATTACTTTATCATGAACAAAGTTGTTACCACTATAATTTTTTACTAGAAATGGTAGTTAAATTCATCGACACCCTTTTCCCATTATGGCCGATTGCTGATTGACAGGCGTTAACTCCACCTATATAGTCTCGATTATCAAGTAATGTTTACAATGACTAGTACCGATAGCGTATTCGGTTTGAGACAGGACTGCAATTCAATTCGTATACATTTATTTTTTACTATAAATTAGAATTAAGACTTTTAATATATAGATAAGAAGAGAAAGTCTCCGATAGGATATTAAAGTTTGAAAGGAATGGGCCAAATCAACGAGTCAGTATTGTAAATAAATTATAATAAATAGCCGACTTCTTGCGTTGCCTGCGTGTACTCTTTTGTACTTCAGGTAGGCCTAAGCGACTCCCTAAGCAGACGAATAGAAAACAGTCCGGAAGTATGATGACGTCAACGTCACGGAGAAGCCCCGCCCACAACGCCATAGTGATTAAATCAGTCAACGAAATCCTGTTTGAATCCGAGCCCAATCCAGGCCATCCGTGGGTCTACAGAGTTCATTTTGGGCTTGTTGTTTAAATAAAGATCTAATTTATAATTTCTATGACTTCTGAGGCCCAAAGAAAGACCGACAAAAGTCTGTTTTTGCTCTCCCATAATATATGTTTAATATTGAGTCTTTTGTACGTTGACAAATTACAAACCATCTAACCATTTGATCTAGAAATAAAAACCACTCTCTAAGTCAAGCTAGCACACAAATAAGCTGGCAGACAACAGGCAGGTTGCCAGTTTGTGTTACCCTGACATTTTTACCAATTGCTTGTCCCTTTAGTGTTTTTTGGGAAATCCAGTATTGTTTTATTAAGATTGGGCGTATTTACTTTCCATCTATACCAAATTTGGAATACTTTTATTGGAAATAACCACCCGATAAATACTTTCGGGGTATTGCGTCTTTAAACTAATCTATGCGACAAATTTTACCCATGTGTAAAAAATTGATCGACAGTTATTTGATATCTTGTAAAGACATCTTTTTTATGGATCTCTTCTGCATGGAGATTTGTTTTTATGTCGTTCCTGTAAAATACAGTGGGAATTGCGCTGTTTAATCTTTTGACATGCCTATATTTAATAATGGCATTTGATTGACAGAATCAACGTCGGTTTCATATCTTGTCAACAAATCTCCATTTTACAGCTATGCTGACCATGTCTGAATATTGGTTAAATGCCATGGTGAAGATTTACTATGGAAAGTGCTCCTAGGTCGAATGCGTTTTTCTAAATAAAAGAAGTACAAAGATACTTAAGCATGGATGTGTACATGTTGTGTCCTTGTTATGTTAGAAAAGAAAATAAAGTTATGTTATCTTGGAAAAATGTAGTTTTAGTATTTATTAGCACACTTTCCTCGGTGTATCGGAGACAATCAGGACAGTTTTGGTCGAGGGGCCCAGCTGAGGCAACGAGGTAGAAATGGGATGTAATTGAAAAAAACTAACCTTTTATTTACTATTGGAAAAAAATGAACATTTATTTGTTGGAAGAAAATTAATTTATATTAAAGTAAAAAAAAAAAGTTATATTAGAAAAAGGTAAACTTATATTAGAACAACTGAACTTGTATGTAAAAATTTTATTAGAAAAATAAGAAAAAAAACCCTTATATTAGAAAAAATAATCTTTAATTAGAAAAAAAAAACAACCTTTGATTAGAAAAAATAAGCTTAAATAAGAAAAAAATCAATTTTGATAAGAAAAGATAACCTTATATTAAAAATTATAAACTTATATTAGAAAAAAGTTGAAAAACTGAACTTATATTTAAAAAAACAAACAACCAACCTAAAAAAAAACAACCTATCTTTACAATAGAGGCTACCATGCCATGCTTCACATGTAATTTAGAATAAAATTAACCAAACAAATGAATGGTGAAAGTAAAACAAAAAAAATTAGACTTCGGTGCCATAAAATAATACATATGTACACTGTACTGTTCAGATATTAAGCTTGAGACTACCATACAGAGCTTCTTAACCTTGCAATAGAGAATACCGTGCAATACTTCTTAACTTGTTAATAGAGACTAACATGCAATACTCCTTAATTTGTTAATAGAGACTAACGTGCAATACTTGTTAGCTTTTTAATAGAGGCTACCATACAACCTTTCTTAGCCTTGTAGTAGAGAATACCTTGCAATACTTCTTAGCTTGTTAATAGAGACTACCATATGCATGCAGAGCTTCTAAACCTTGTAATAGAGAGAGTACCATGCCACACTTCTTAGCTTGTTTTAGTAGAGACTACCGTGCAATACTTCTTAGCTTGTTAATAGAGGCTACCATGCTATATTTCACTCGTAATTTGTAATAAAATAAACCAGTTAACGTAGAAAGTAATCCCCTCTAAAATGTAGACTATTGTGCCATGAGCTATGATATTAAATAAATATAACTTTAACTTGGTAATAGGGGCTACTGAGCCACGCTCCACACGTAATTTAGAATAAAATAAACCAATGAACGAAGAAAATAACTTAATCTGAAAGTTCTGACGTAAATTCTCTTTTATATCAATCGCTTTAAAAGCATCTGTGATCTATCCCGCTTGATATGTATTAGTATAAATAACCCAAATATTAAGAAATAATGACGATCGCTGACCGTGTTTAAAAAGATCCATTATTTATACGATTTCCCTCTAGGCCAATAAAACACCGAATCAATTTTAGTTTTATTTGTTAAATAATTTTATTGTCTGGTGTTAGTGATAAAAACATGAGAGAAATATCCATGACCATTCTCATCACTTTTATTAATTATTTACGTTTTTTATTATTCTTGACATTTTTTTCCTGCTGATGTTGCTTCATTAATAACTATTTTTATTATGGATTTAATTTGATCATTATAAATTATTAACTTTCCTTATTTCTATTTCTGACCTTTTTTTTTATGTGCGGATATTGCTTCATATATTTATTTATTTATTATGGATCTTATTTGATCATGACCGGAGGTCTCGTGTTCCCAATGGAGTGCAAGTAAAAGATCCCTTGGCAGTTGGAAATTGATATAAGAGTAGGCCACACGCCCACCTTCATTAGCCCACATGGAGCAGAACAGTAGGACGTTAAACCCCATTGCATTTCATTTCCCTCATAGTAGAGCAGTGGGACATTAAACCCCATTTCTTTTCTATTTTCGTGACTCCACCAGTGTTGGGTTGTCTAAGGAGGGGGGTTGATTGGCCGAATGTGCACGCTGTATCATAAGGTCTGTAATTGAGTCAACTGTCGGGGGTTTCAAATCCCTGGTTGTAAGTGACAAGGAGTAGGGTTGCCTGTCCAACGTCATGGGTTTTCTCCGGGTCCTTCCACTGCTAAAGACCCTACATGCAAGCGAATTATTGAAATAAAATTAAACCTTATCATAGTCCCAAAATGACCTAGTTTGTGTCAAGTGGACATTAAACCCCATTTCTGTCACTCTCTTTCTAAGGACCACTACTTACAGCCTGTTTTCGGGCTATCCCAATTCTAAAGGAGTGAAAATTTTATATTTCATAAAATAAATGAAATGACCATTGATAATGGCTAGTAATTGAAATGTTTACTTTTTATTTTCATTAAATAATAACATGAGCTCCTTAATCTTGTGGTTAAGTGGGTAAGATGCTGGAGGTCGGGTATTCGATCCATGCATTGGCCGAGAAAGGTTCATCTCGATTTTCTGGACTGGTTTATCTTTGTCAGTATTGCAGAATGGAGGGCCTGACAAGGACGGCTGTCTAGTCATTCGTCTGGGACGGGGAAAAAATGAGGTCCCATGTACACATTGAAGTGCACGTAAAAGATCCCTTGACAGTTGGAATTCGATATAAGAGTAGGCCGTGGCACCGCTGCCCGGGCAAAATTTCCCTCATAGCACACTCTATGGCGTATTAGCCCAGGTTAGGTGTAGAAGAGTAGGACGTTAAAACCCATTTCATTTCATTTCCTTATTGTGGGTTTATTGTTTTTGTAATATTGAAATGACTAGATAGCTCTGTTTCATTAAATTTATTTATTATTTTATCTTTCAAATGGCTAAAAACTATTAATAAAACACGTCCATTAATTATTTTGATTGCTTTTTTATCGTGTTTATTTGCTCACATAAATTTTTAAAATAAAATGATAATAGTTTTGTGACAATGAAATGCATTCAGGAACATTTGGTAATGTAGAATTCGTTACATTCTCGCTCATGCGTTTATGCATATTGTTATATGTATTGTTCTATGTTATATTCCCACCTGGGCATAATTAATAAAATCAAGTGAACAGTGAGATTAATGTCCTCCGACTTAATCCCATGATAAATACAAGACAACCATTAATTACTTACTTGTACATTTATTATCTTTTTATGAAATTATAAGAGAGAGAGAGAGAGAGAGAGAGAGAGAGAGAGAGAGAGAGAGAGAGAGAGAGAGAGAGAGAGAGAGAGAGCTGTCTAAGGAGGAGAGCTGGTTGGCTCAATGGTTAGCATGTGCACGCTGTATCACAAGGTCTGTCATTGAGTCAACTGTCGGGGTTTCAATTCCCTGGTTGTAAGTGGCAAGGTGTAGGGTTGCCTGTCCAATCATGTCGGTTATCTCTGGGTCCTTCTGTTTCCTCCCACTGCTAAAGACCCCTACATGCAAGAGAGAGAGGGAGAGAGAGGGAGAGGGAGGGAGGGCGATAGAGAGAGGGAGATGTTCAGTTGTGTATAATGTGATTCTTCTGCGGGTTCAATATACAAATCAGTTGTGTGTTGTGTTGTTCCCCTGCAAATTAGTTGTGTTTTGTGTGGTTCTACTGCACTAATTGTTAAATATACAAATCAGTTGTGTGAGAAAGGGAGACATGAGGTATAAGGTCCACTCGACACAAATTGGGTCATTTTGGGACAATTTTATTTCAATAATTTGCTTGACTAAATGGCAGACCTTATGATACAATGTGCACATGCTAACCATTCGGCCATCCACCCCCCTCCTTTTTATAAAGCATCAATCAATCAAATTACTTGTCACTCTACTTAACTATTTCTATATCATGTTGGTTTGTTACAAAGTATCAAGCATTCAAATTACTTTTCACACTGTTTAACTATCTCTATAGGATGTTGAATACAAGAAAAGTTTTATACAGTGCTAAAGAACTGCTAGTATTTGTTCCAGTGTGTAACTCCTATTGCTTCGTAAATGCAGTCTTACTTATTTTTTTATATTAAAACTTGCTAATTGCCAATAAGATTTATTAGGCATGAGAAAGGCTGTGCCAAAATTATCTTGAATCAATTTCAAGTCTACATTTATACAAATATATATCTTGCACATATACCATCGCCTTGGGAATATATTTGCAAACAATCAGTTTTTTATGAACATTGACTACTGCGAATTAGAGGGAGAATTTTCTATGGTGATTTATTGCTTAAAGATACGTTATGGGAGATCAGATAAAGAGCTGGTAGTTCTCACTATAATAGTTAAAGACTAGCTAATATAAAGGGAATTTGCTGAAAATTTCAGTCTAATTGATTCCCCCTAAACTGAGATATTAGCGATTGAATTTTCATCATTACTTAAGTCGGTACAATAAAAAACATAGTCTTGATTAATCATGAAAGAAAGTTGAGCAGCAAATCGGATCCTAATCCAGTTAATATCATAGGCTAGAAATGGCATCAAGAATTGATTATGGTCTGAATAAATTAATTAGTATCTAATTAATAATTTAGATAACATTTCAGGCTTAATTAAAGCTGTGCAATAGGCAGATTTAGCTCTTGCATAATGCATGTTTAATCTGCAATACTGTTGTCTAACAAACAAAATTGTTAAAGTGTTCATGCCTTTGATCAGTGGTTTTAGTATTTTAAGTGCTGGATAAATGTTGTATGCATGAGAGAGAGAGAGAGAGACAGACAGAGACAGACACAGGGAGAAAAGAGAGAGACAGAGAGAGAGACAGAGAGAGTGTAATATCCACTCAACCCAAACTAGGTCATTTGGGGAATAACATGATTCAACTTTATTTCAATAATTCCCTTGCGCATAGGGGTCTTAGCAGTGGGAGGAAACTGAAGGACCCGGAAGAAAACCATGAGCTTGGATAGGCGACCCTACTCCTTGACACATAAACCAGGTGATCGAAACTACACCAGTTGACTCAATGACAGACCTTATGACTGTTTTGTTGTTAGATATTAATCATGACTGTGAGTGGTTTGAGAGTTCTTACTTATGCTGAATGGAACTTGAATTCCATAAGATTTTTATGCACATTGACTACTAAAGGTTAGAGGTAATCTTTTAATTAAAGGCTCAATACCACTCTTGTTGTAACTGAATTATATGTCCCAATCTTTATTCTGGTCAACAAATTGTATTATTTTATAATATTCCAATTAATTGATAACACGCCTAATTTGAAAAATTGGAAAAATTCAACTTAATGATTTGAAAAACCTAATGTGACTTGGATTTTAAAATATTTTCAAACCCTCTGGACAAGTAAAATAGGATGTAATGGATAATTTACACAACATGCAGGACACATCTAGTACTTAAAATAAGGCCTATTATTTATTTTCTGGAGCTGCCAAGCCAGCATGAGTGTTATTGTCCTTTTAATCCGCTCATGTATGGATGAGCTAAAAAAAAAAACATGGATACCAACAGAAACAGGAATGGGAACAAAAGTGTTAGAAATTAATTGTAGCTGTGAGTGGTGTGGGCGTTACTACGGCTGAATGGAACTTGTATCGATGATGGCTGTGAGTGTTTGGGAGTTCTGACTACTGAATGGAATGTATGAGTGCAAACAACAAAAAACATGGATATTTTTATAGGGAAAAGAAAAAACGAAATTGTTATAAATTGATCTTGACTGTGAGTGGTTTCTGAGTTCTCTACTGAATGGAACTTGTATGGATGAGAGAGAGAGAGAGAGACTAACACATGGTTTCATTTTATTTAGATAATTCGCACAAATATGGATGAATATAACTTTTGTTTAACTACCGGTACCAACAAAAATGGGATTATGAACAAAACTGTTGGAAATTAAGCATGGATGTGAGTGGTTTAGTAGCTCTAACTGCTGAATGGAACTTGTATGGAAGACAGAGAGAGATATGGGTTTAATGTCCACTTAACACAGACTAGGTTATTTTGGGACTAACATGGTTCAATTTTATTTCAATAATTCGCTTGTGCGTAGGGGTCTTTAGCAGTGGAAGGCAACCAGAGGACCCAGAGAAAACCCACAAGGCTGGACCAGCGACCCTACTCCTTGTCACATACAACCAGGGATTCGAAACCACGCCAGTTGACTCAATGACAGGCTTTATGATACAGCACGCACCTGCAAACCATTCGGCCATTCTCCAACAACCTCCATCAACCGGGGTATCTTTTCTATGGATGTGATCAATTGTTTTTAGTTACCAACAAAAATGGGATATGAACAAAAGTAATCATGAAAGTGAGTGGTTTGCAAGTTGTATCTGCTGAATGGAGCTTGTATGTGTATGTCAATACATTAATGTAGTTGCAGTGAAAGTTAAACATCAAGGTATGGAACCCAGATAATGACACTCAAATAAAGACAACGACCATTGTTAACAAGCCTCTTCAACATGTTTACATTCTACGCCAGCCACTTAACAATGCGTCAGGAATTTTTTCTTTCTAAGAAGCTTATTTGAGCTGGGAGTAATTAGGAGGCAGATATCCGAACATTCCTGTCATCATTAAATCTGTCACAGTTCAATAACCTCCTGTCTTCATCAAACCCGTTACAGTTCAATATCCTTCTTGTTGAAGGGAATTGGTGCAGGATAAGGGACAATGTGTAGTCGTTTGGATGGGACAAAAACCCGAGGTAATATATACACTTTGGCATGCACGTAAAAGAACCCTTAGCCTTTCGAATTCCGTGTAGTGCCACTGTCCCGTTGAAATTGGGTTGGATGGTCAAATGGTTAGTGCGTGCATGTTGTATCATAAGGTCTGTCGTCAAGTCAACTGGTGAAAGTTGTACGTGACAAGAACAAGGGTCACCTGTCCAACCTCGTGGGTTTGCCCGTGGGTTTGCTCCTGATACTCTTGGTTCGCTAGCCTGGAGGTCGGGTGTTCGATCCCTGCGTTGGCCGAGAAAGTTCATCTCGATTTTCCGGCGTGATTTCCCCTTGTCAGTGATGCAGAAGGACAGCTGCCCAGTCGTTCGGATGGGATGAAAAACCGAGGTCCCGTGTACACATTGGAGTGCACTTAAAAGATCCCTTGGCAGTTGGAATTCGATATAAGAGTAGGCCGTAGCGCCGCTGCCCGGGCAAAATTTCCCTCATAGCACACTGTATGGCGTATGCCCGTCTTCCATTAGCACAGGTTAGGTGCAAAAGAGTAGGACGTTAAACCCCATTTCATTTCATTTCCTGATACTCTGGCAGCTTTGACCTAGATTTTTGTATTCTGCAACATATCTCAGAAACTATTTGAGATAACTTTATGGAACTTTGTCTCAACAACAAATAAAGTTGTGTCTTTTGGTAATTAAGAATATCTCAGAGTATATTATTTTTCTGTTTCCATGGAAACAAATTTGACTGTTGATATACCAAGAGGTATTCACTAGCATTAGTCCTGTGTACTTTTTGTCGCGGAACAGAACAAATGTCAATATTTTATAGGTCAATGTTTGCGGTTGATAATGGATTAATTACAGAATAATACTATTAAAGTATTGCATTACTCAATAATTACCCCGAACATGTGATAACGGCACTTTTATTTTCAGTCACCAATTGAAACTGTTTGACATTGCTTTGACTAAAAATAGATAATATCTCTCTCTCTGTTTATCAAACGCGATATAACGGATTCAATTCTAATTAATACACCAATATATATTAAAAACTGTATCGATGCAAATATAGCTGGAGTAATTGATATATGGCATTCAATATTGACAGGTTGTAAAAACACATATTAATGTAAAAAAAAAAGGTCTAAAAACACATAATAATGTTAAATTGATCTGGAAGTACATATTAATCTAACAGAGTGCATTAAAGTAATTTTATTTGATATTAAATTGTAATTTGAAATGAATTATGTTCGGTGCAATACACAAACAATCCAAACTGAGGTCATGTGTACACATTGACATGCACATAAATGAACACTTGGAATTATGAGTAGGCTGTTATGCCGCTGTCTGGGCAAAATTCCCTTATAGCACACTGTATGGCAGATGCCTTTCTTTATGAACACAGTCTGTGCAGAAAAAGGGGTTAGATGGCTGAATGGTTAGGACGTGCGTGCTGTATCATAAAGCCTGTCATTGAGTCAACTGGCATGGTTTCGAAACCCCCGGTTGTACGTGACAGGGAGGAGGGACGCCCGTCCAACCTCGTGGGTTTTCTCTGGGCCATCCGGTTTCCTCCCACTGCTAAAGAACCCTACACGAAAGCAAATTATTGAAATAAAAATGAGCCATTTGTTAGTCCCGAAATGACCTAGTTTGTGTCGACTGGACGTTAAACCCCATTCCTCTCTCTCTCTCAAGCTTGCAGATGTAGTTGTGAATAAACTATTATTTTTATTATTATACAAGAAATTTAGATCTATAGTTTGTCAACTGGTCGATATACGTGTAATCCATCAGTAAAGAGTGTTTTTTGTTCGTCAGAATATCTACTTGCAATTGTTGAGAAGAACACTTTTTCTTATCCAATTATTATATCCCCCCCATTGAGGATGTCAGTGTATTTTATTAAGTATTTGGCCATTCTTTCATACATTAATATATTGTTTATGAATTAGAATTTGATGAGTCACTGTGGATCAGTGGCTAAGGGAAAGAGAGAGAAATGGGGTTAAACACAAACGTGGTCATTTTGAGACTAACATGTGGTTTAATATTATTTCAATAATTCGCTTGCGTGTAGCATTGGGAGGAAACTATAGGAACAGGCAACCCTACTCCATGTCATGTACAAGCGGGGAATAATACCATCTCTCCTTAAACTTGAGGGGCAGGGGATGGCTGAATGGTTAGCGCTTGCGCATAGGATCATAAGTGAAACAACGAAGGGGTTAAACGATCGAATCGTAAACATATGATACAATGATGGGGTTAGATAATGAATCCTTGAATTCTCCCTGGTCCTTTCCATACTGCTGCAAGAACATGTCCTTGACCTATTGTAAAAAGACAAAGGGCAAATTATCCATTTCCGATGCAGAGGGTTTATATCCCAAGGATTCCACAACAAGAATTCTTCCCTGGATTTGGAATAATTAGAAAAAAATTATTGTATGCTCCCTGGTCCTTTCCATACAGATGTGAGTGCATGTCCTTGACCTTTTGTAAAAAGCCAAAGGATAAATTATCCATTTCCGATGCTACAACAAGATTTTCTCCCTGGCTTTGGAATAATTAGAAAACAAAACATTGTATCCTCCCTGGTCCTTTCCATACAGCTGTCCATTTCATTTCTGTCTTAACCAATCTGTGTAACACCCTGGCCTTTTGATACTGATCACTCAACTGAAAGAAAAAAGCCCTAAAAGATTAAATACATTTCAGGAAAATACAAAAAAACGGAGAATCACCTTCTTAGACTGTCATACCTCTTGTCGTTTGATAAAAATGGTTCAGTCACACGTCCCCATACTTGAAATTGATTTTTTGATTGGATTTGTAAATTGAATATTTGCCACGAGCTGCTTAAAGCATTCAGGCGAAATAAATGGAATGACGAAGTGTGAAAGGAGGTGTATAAATCCCGCGAGATTGAACGATGGCGGACGATGATTAAAAACACGGAAAAGGCTTCGCCGAGATGAGATTTGTTGTTTAAGAGAATCGTGAGGCTCTGATAAAAGTCGGAACCTGAGAAAAACTTGAACGTTATCTCAGGATGTCGTCCGTCTGTGATAATCGGTTCAAAAGTTCGATCATCGGGAAATTTGTAATATTTAAAAAAAAGGACATTTAGGCCATACTAATTTGATTTTCTGTTCTTCGGAATAATTTAATATCCTAAAGTGCTTGGTTGCACTGTTCAAAAACTTTTAGTTTAGTTGAAATTTTATACAATGTATCTTTCACATGAATCCAATGGCTCGTTATTTATCAAGACCCTGAAGCACTGAAATGAAATGAAATGAAATGGGGTTTAACGTCCTACTGTTTTGCTCTGAACTTGGTTAATACAGACGATCATACACCATACAGTGTGCTACCCTGAGGGAAATTTAGCCCAGATAGCAGTACTACTGCCTATTCTGATGTCAAATTCCAAATTTCAGGGAATCTTTTACGTGCATGCCAGGTGTACATGGGACCTTGTTTTTTTTAACATCCGAATGACTAGACAGCTGTCCTTGTCAGACCTTCAGTCCAGCTCCACTGACAGTTTCCTCCCTCTGCTAAAGACCCCTACGCGCAAGCGAATTATTGAAATAAAATTAAACCATATGTTAGTCCCTAAATGATGTTAAACCCCATTTCTCTCTGTCTCTCTCTGTCCTCCACTGACAAGAGGAAACCACGCTGGAACCACATCCTTCAAGAACTGATATTAAATTGATTTGGCCGTAATAGGATATGATATTTTTGTTTGCACGAGACCTAGCAAAACACTATGCGTTATTGTTATTCAACTGTGATTAATTTGTTTTCAAATTTGATTAAGGAGATTTGATCGAACATAGCAACATTTCTGGAGAGAGGAGAAAAAATTTGGTAATGGTGATATGTACATTATCAGATGCATTTTCCATATTTTCTCTATAATTTGATTTGAATAATTTGATTAACAGAGATTTTGAATGTTTTATTTAAAAAATCGACTAGGGGTTTTTTGTTATTTGTTAAAGATGCATTATATTAGATTTAAATAAAGAGCTGGCCATTCTTGCCATGATAGTTCAAAAATAGATAATGCCACATGAATATAACAAAACTTTCAATCAATTTACTTTATTCCGGCAAAGTTATGACTGGTTGAAAATGTAGTGTAGTAAGACTTGATTATCCATGTTATCAATAAATTTTTAAATCTCGCGGGTGTTCAAATTCTTTAAATTCTTGGCCTTCCGATGATCCAGAGAGTTGATTGTAGGCTTGTCATATGGATAAATGTCTAAATAATAATTTATATAACATTTGAATCTCAGTCATCTGATGGTCTAGAGAGTGTATTATAGGCTTGTCATGTGAATGAATAATAATGTAAGATTTGAAACCTGCAATAGTAGGCACATTTAGCTCTTACGTTGCATCTTTGGTTTTAAGTATGACCTACAATAGTAGGTACATTTAGCTCTTTTAGGTTTTAAGAGAGAGAAATAGAGAAATGGGGTTTAATGTCCACTCGACACAAACTAGGTCATTTTGTGACTAACATATGTTTTTAAAATTTTATTTCAATAATTCACTTGCGTGTAGGGGTCTTTAGCAGTGGGAGGAAACCAGAGGACTAGGAGAAAACCCAAGAGGTTGGACAGGCGACCCTACTCTTTGCCATATACAACCGGGGATTTGAAACCACACCAGTTGACTCAATGACAGACTTTTATGATACAGCACGCACGTGCTAACCACTCGGCAATCCACCCCCACACCCCTTTTTAGACTTTAAGAATGACCTGCAATAGGCAGATCTTGCTCTTGCATAGTGCACGTTTAATTCAATGATAAATATAATTTTTCATCTGGGATTATGTGCCACAATACATGATTTCAGGTTTCATTCGTTGGTTAATATGATGATTATTGCACGGTTTTAGGTTACAAATATTTTATTCAACACTTTCCACACGCATAACTCATTTCATCTTTTTGCTTTCTGATGAATCACAAATATTAAAATATGTTAACTCATCAAAACCATGGTATGAATATCTAACAGGACGAAATATACTTATTATTATTGATAGTCATTAACATGTGAGTTAACATATTTAACTTTATGAAATATACAAAGTATTATTGATACCATGTGAGTTAACATATTTAACTTTATGAAATATACTAAATATTATTGAATAATACCTAGTATGAATCACCCATTGAGCGTATGTGATGCTAAATTCATCTGCATCAAAAGTTGTCCTAGAATTTAAAGTAAGAGAGTTCTACTCCTATTAAAAATGTGAGTTAAGTACGTGAAAACATGAACAGAACATTACCAAGTTTATGTTCCATTTCAACACCCTAATTTCAAATTGTCATAGCACAGCTATGGTCCATTTGAAATTGAATGACCCATGTTTTAACTCATCAATAAGTATGGTATCAATAATACTTAGTATATTTTTTAAGTTAAATATATTAACCCCCATAGTATTTTATAATGCTGAATATGTTAACTCATTGGTATCAATAATATTTAGTATATTTCATAAAGTTGAATATGTTAACTCACATGGTATCAATAATATTTAGTATATTTCATGAAGTTAAATATGGTAACTCACATAGTATTTCATAATGTTGAATATGTTAACTCATCTGGCATCAATAATATTTAGTATATTTCATGTAGTTAAATATGTTAACTCTGATAACATCAATAATGCTTAGTGTAATTCATAAGGTTAAATATGTTAACTCATGAAAACCATATAGTATCAATGATATTTAGAATAATTCATAAACCAGGTCATTTCGGTACAAACATATAGTTAAATTTTATTTGAATAATTCACTTTCACATATATGTAGGGGTCTTAGACCGTGGAAGAAAACCAAAAGAACAGAGAAAACCCATGAGGTCGGACAGGCAACCTTATTTTTAGTTATGTACAAGCTGGGAATCAAAACCAGACAACTTGACACAGTGATGGATCTTATGATCTAATGTGCACATGTGAACCACTTGGTGGCATAACCACCTGGCCTCGAGTTTACAAAACATTCTCAGACTTAAGTTAAGAATTTACTCAAAATTGTTCGCCTTATTTTAACTAAATTATAGCTCTTTTTAAAAATTTGGCTGTTTTAATGTATCAAATACATCAATAAGAAACTATGTGCAAAGTTTTGTGTTTCTGGATCAAAGATATTTCTCATAAAGAGTGATTGAAAGTTGAGTAAATTCTCAACTTAAGTCTGAGAATGCTTTGTGCTGACTTAAGTTAAGAATTTACTCAAAATTGTTTGCCTTATTTCAACTAAAATATAGCCCTTTATAAAACTTTTGTTGTTTTAATGTATCAATACATCAAGAAGAAACTATGTGCAAAGTTTTCTGTTTCTGGATTGAAGGTTGAGTATATTCCTTACATCTGAGAATGCTTTGTGAACTCCGGGCCTGATTTAATTAGACCGTGGTACATTAAGCAAGGCAGCTTGTTAGCGCTGTTTTTTTCCCCGTTAATTTGCAGGATGAGTGGCGATAACTTGTTATTTTTTTAGCCAAATTAGGTAATTTAGTGATGTTGAGAGCAAAACTTTATTACATTGTTGGCGGGTTAACCCAAATTAGAAGGAAATGAATTTGAAACTTTATTTTGAAGTGTGGGTTAAAGGTCGAGAGCGAGACATTTAGTAATAGGTTGATACAGCAGAAGGTCATTAAAGTAGCTAAATCCCTAACTTAATATTATTCAAAGTCTTTGACATTGAAAACACAAATTATTTGTCAATTTTAATCAACATTGATGTTTTGATCTTAGTAGGTAACAAATGGGCTTTTGATATCCAATATTTAAGACAAAATAAACATTTTACCATTGATAAACTAGTTTGTGTCGAGTGGACGTTAAACCCTGTTTTTCTGTCTCCCTCTCTCTTGATTATCTAATTTCGAACCATTATAACAAGAACAGTTATATCGGGTCTAACACATGGTTCAATTTTATTTCAATGATTCACTTGCGTTTAGGGGTCTTTAGCATTCAGCCACCCAACCGCCTTTTGATAAGTGGATGTTAAATCATCTCTTTCTCTCTTTCTCTCTCTCTCTCTCTCTGGTGATAAAGCATGTACCTGATAGCAGACCATTAAATACGGAATTACATGAATTAATAACAGATCAATTTTTATAGTGTTGGTGAACAAATCAATTGTTATACATATGTTTGGACCAGACCGCTCATTAAATACACATAAAATGCATGTTTACGTCCTGCTTCATTGAACACAAATAATCAGTGGCGTAGCTTGTATTTTATGAGAGAGAGGGAAATGGGGTTTAACGTCCACTCGACACAAACTAGTTCATTTTGGGACTAACATATGGTTAAATTTTATTTCAATAATTCGCATGTGATTAGGGGTCTTTAGCAGTGGGAGGAAACCGGAGTATCCGGAGAAAACCCACGAGGTTGGATTGAATTTTATGAAGCAGTGGTTCTTTCCTCTATATCAAGCAACTTCTTGATAAATACAAGAAAACCCTTGTCGAAATAATGTCAGAATTAAACTTTTGAGTAACTTTTATTCCATGTGTTATTCTCATACAATTTCTAAATGCCACTAAAACAATTTCTTCTTTGAAATATATTAACGAAATAGAATGAAACTGATTGCAGTCCTATGAGTTTGATTCCTGCTTAATGAAAGGAGAAAGTTAAACCCACTGTCGTCTGTCAGTGCTTCTGTGGAGGATGCTAGAGATTAACACCCACACCCACATAACACTTACCGCTATCCTTACTCTAACCAGTAACACTCATTTATTGAACACCTATGGCCAAAATGTCAGTCTGCTATTTATGTGTAATAGTCTCTGGCGCAATAGAAGGGCATGTTGGTCATTGGTTTCGTATTGCATCCAATTGAAATGGCAGCAGGGACGCCTATTGGGGCAACTGATTCTTTTCCCATTGGGTAAAGGTACCAATTGGGTGTCCGATTTGTTCCAGGGGTGGCAGCTGCTTCTCTTGCCCCTCCGCTAGCTACGTAACTGCCTATAGGTGTTGCTTAAACTGTTTCAACATCACATCAAGAAAAATATAATAAAAAAAGAAATTCTGGGAGGTTTTAGATATATTACAGGTAAATTTATCAATAATTCTCATCTTGTTTATGATGAACAGGTGCTCTATGTAGTAAATATCCAGTCTTATCTCAACCAAACAAAACAAAACACAATTATCTTGAAATGTTGATTTAATTTTTTCAATGGCAAAAAAAAACGCAAAACATTTCTCCCGTAATCTGGAAAAGAGAAATGGGGATTAACGTCCACTCGACAGAAACTAGGTCATTTCAGGACTAACATATGGTTTTTAATTTTATTAAAAGGCTATCCCTACTCCTTGCCACGTACAACCGATGATTTGAAACCACGCCAGTTGACTCAATGGCAGGCCGTGTGATACAGCGTGTGTGCGCACGCACGCTGACCAATTGGCCATCCACCCCCCACCCCACCCCCCTAATCTGGAAAAACCTGGTAACACTGTTGAATGTAGATTTGAGAAAACAAAGGAAAACTGTTTTGTTTCAGAATTAAGCTACTTGAATATAAACCGAATTTATTTTGTCTTTTTGGATGAAGATAATTAGAAGGCTTTTCATTGAAGGAGATAAAAAACCTATTATTATATACATGTGTCCAAATATGGGTCTAACTCCATTTTTACCAAAATTTGACCTGCTAGGTTTTTCCAGATTACGGGAGATTTATGTAATGTCTGAACGTATATAATACACTTAACCAGTGAAAACCTATAAGAATTGAAATGAAATGGAGTTTAACGTGCTACTGTTCTGCTGTGAACTGGGCTATATCGACTTTCAACTTTCAGGGGATTTTTTACGTGCTCGTCAATGTGAACACAGGACCTTGGTTTTTCATACCAGTGGCATGCTAAGCTCTCCTTCCTATATCAGTGACCAGGGGAAACCTTGCTGCGAAATCGTGAGGAACATTCTCGGTCAAGCTCTGGAATTGAACACGGTAATTCCAGGATATTGAGTTGTCGTCATATTCACTACGGCTCCACACTAAGCAGAAAGAAAGGTGTTGTTCAAACCCCTAGTCCCTATCTTGGTATGCCACATCTGAGAATATCTAAGGAACTCGGCGAAAATTGAAGGTTGTTATTCAAACCCCTAGTCCCTAAATAGGTATGCCACATCTGAGAACTCGACAGAAAGTGAAGGTTGTTGTTCAAACCCCTAGTCCCTGTCCTTGGTATGCTACAGCAGACAATATCTAAGTGAAAGGGTAATTTTCAAAGCCCTAGTTCCTATACTGTTTTTACGGTTGTTGTTCAAACCCCTAGTCCCTTTCTTGGCATGCTACAGCAGAAAGGGTAATTTTCAAATCCCTAGTCCCTACACTGTTTTTAAGGTTGTTGTTCAAACCCCTCTTCCCTATGTTGGTATGCCGCAGCTGAGACTATCTAAGAAACTTTGTTTACGTATAAATGAAACGCATTTATCTTTGATTTATTAATTACTAATTGGCTAGGACTTGACTCCAGTCCAATTTATTGTGTACCACACTGATTAATTTATTCATTATTGCTATTGATTGGCTGAGGGGATAAATTACTGGTCAAAGTGAGCCAATGGCAGGTGGCTTTACAAGCTTTGACAACTGTGACATACGAAGAAAAAAATGCAGCTAATGTTTTCAACACAAATGAGAGTGGTTCGTTGATTGTTGCTTTTGATTTAGAAATGTGCTCGTCTGAGCTTTAAGTAAAAGGTCAGAGCTTTCCATCATTAATGCACAATTGTCCTCTAGAGGGTTTCTAGCATTGTTTATGGGGTTTTTATTGCGCTATGAATTGACTTTTATCGTGTCGGTATTACTTAAATTTCAGTCTTAACATGTTGTTAATACATGTTTATCCAGACCTAAATTACTATGCTATGATTTAATGTAAATGTCCAGAGAATGGAACTATTGTCAAGAGTGTACTTGTTTATCCAGACCTAAATTAATGTACTATGATTCATTGTAAATGCCCAGAGAATGGAGTACATTGTCAAGAGTACATAATATATACTTATGTATTTGTTACATAGGGATCAGACCACCAAGAGCTATACTTTTTTAAAGAAAGAGAAAAATGAGGTTGAACGAACACTCGACACGAACTAGCTAATTTGGTAACTAACATTTTGTTCAATTTTTTCCAATAATTCGCTTGCACATAGGGTTCTTTAGAAGTGAGACAAGGACTCGGAGAAAACCAACGAGGTTGGACAGATGACACTACTTCTTTTCGATGGGTATCGAAACCTGGCCGCTTGACTCAGAGACAGACCTTATGATCTAAAGTGCATACATTAAACCATTCGGCCATCCAGCCTCCCTCAGGTTACTGAGATCTATACCGTCAGGATTATAGGTATATATAGGCTACCACCATGGCTCAGTAAGTAAGGTGTTTGATCCAAGTTATGGCTAAGATAGTTAGTCAGGATAACCGGCGTGGTTCTCTCTCGTCAATGGTGCAAAACAGTGGTCCTGTGTACACATTGGTATGCACATAAGAGAACCCTTGACAGTTGGAATTCGAAATAAGAGTAGGCCGTTGTGCAGATGCGCGGACAAAATTTTCCACATAACACACTGTATGCTTGTCTCCGTTAGCCCAATCTCCAGCCTCGTGGGTTTTCTCCGGGTCCTCTGGTTTCCTCCCATTGCTAAAGACCCTTACGAACAAGCGAATTATTGATATGTTAGACCCGAAATGACCTAGTTTGTGTCGAGTGGACGTTAAACCCCATCTCTCTCTCTCTCTTTCATTAGCCCAATCAGAACAGAACAGCTGGACCTTAACCCCCATTTCTTTTCATTTCATTGATTCTCAAGAGCTTTATACATAAAAAGAAAAGTTCAGAAGAGATATTTCGAATCTTGTCAATTGAAATTTATCAAGTAGTATTATGTTAACTGTTAAATTGTTCAATGTTATGTTGAATGTTCATTTGAATGCAAAGCTGGTTGAGCACCTCAACTTGATTATCTTTCAAAATGTTTTTCTCTTCAAATTGTAAATGAAATGTAGAGTGGTGTAATGTCCTACTGTATTGTTGAGAGAGAGAGAAACATATGGTTCGATTTTATTTCAATAATTTGCTTGTGCTTAATTAGGGGTCTTTAGAATTGGGAGGAAACCGGAGGACCCGGAGAAAACCCATAAAGTCTACGGTATTGTACTGGCTCTGAGTTCTCAAAGCATTTTCAGACTTAAAAGGAGCTAAATTGTTAATATGAATGTATATAAACTGATTTACATTCAATCGTTTCTGTTTTTACTCTAATTTCAAATCAGTTATGTTTGGGGAAATATGCCAGAAATCTCAATCGAATGGCAATCGCTAGCGTCTGGTTACTCCATACCGTAGACTTATGAACAAATAATTGGCTAGCGTGTATGTCGTATGGGTCTTTAGCAGTCTGAGGACCCAGAGAAAACCACTGAGGTTGGAGAGGTGACCCTATTCCTTGTCACATACGACCGGGGAATAGAGACCACGCTAGTTAACTCAATGACAGACCTTATGTTAACCATTACGCTGCCCAACCCCTCTAATACTAATACACATTATGTATATAAAATGACGACTTTGATCTGTTAGTGTCGTATATTTTAGTTATTTGTTGCTTAGTCAGCAATATATATCAACTTGACAGTGTAAGAACAAAAGATCCAACTAGTGTAGTAGCACTACTGACGTTTATGACGTCATACATTTTTTTAAAACGAGGATATAAGCTCAATTAGCATGTCTCGGAGACCTAATTTCCAACACCCTAAAGATCATTATCAAGATTTGAAAAAAAACTGACACCCAGTTTACAGACTTATTAATCTTGTACCATTATCCTATTACTTCTTGTTTCAAGCGAAAAAATCTAATCTGTAATCTTTTATAATGTTTCTTGAGACGTAGACGTGATTTTAGATGCAGTGTGAGGGAAAGCAGATCGTCTGCTTTATATATTTGATAATTATTGGCTGGCAATTGATAAATGGGTCTTCAATTTGATACATGACTCTTTGTTTATATATGAAATGAAAGGGGTTTTAAAGTCATACTGTTCTGCTCCTAAACTGGGCCAATGAAGATGGGCATACGCCACACAGTGTGCGATGAGGGAAATTTTGCCAGGACAGCAGCACTATGGCCTACTCTTATATCGAATTCCAACTGCCAATGGATCTTTTATGTGCGTGACAATGTGTACACAGGGCCTTGGTTTTTCATCCCATACGAATTACTAGACAGATGTCCTTGTCAGGCCGTCCATCCTGCATCACTGACAAGTGGAAACCATGCAGGAAAATCTGAATGAACTTTCTTGGCCAATGCAAGGATTGAAAACCTGACCTCCAGACTAGTCATCCAGCATCTTACCCACTACGCCACGTCATCCCCTCTTTGTTATTATTGCAATCTGATTAAAATACAGATCTATATTTCGTTTCGGTTTTTTATATTTACAATGGCCTATACTACATGAAGATCTGACAGGCCGTTGCGACAGGTCATGTCTGAGGTCATACGAGTGCGTTTTGACCTTATGACATCAGACATTTGATTAACCAATCAGCATACCAGGTAGATGTTACCAGTGGATTACCCACAGTTCCCTTTAAAACATGCCTAAAAGCTCGCCGTAACAGACCGTTTCATTGGCTAAAGCCTCACATCATTCAGAACACGAGCTAAATAACAACTCTTCCAGATCCTAGAGTAATAAAGACAAGTAAAATGAAATTTTGACCAATAAAAATACGAAACAAAATAGGATCTGTGTTTAAATCAGGCCCAAGTTCACAAAGCATTCTCAGACTTAAGTTGAGAATTTTCTCAAACTTGTTCACCTTATTTTTAACTAAAATATAGCCGGTTATATTAATTTTGTTGTTTTAATGTACCAAATACGTGAATAAGAAACTGTGTGCAAAGTTTTACGGTTCTGCCGCAAATATATTTCTCATAAACAGTGATTGAAAGTTGAGCAAATTCTCAACTTAAGTCTGAGATTGCTTTGTGAACTCGGGCCCTGATTATCTTATATTGATTTAAAGATCAAAGATTTAACAGGATTTATCTACAGATTTGTTTACGTGGAAAAGACGTGTCTGGATACTATTACCTAGATGCATATAGGCGTGCGTTCGATGGGGTAGGGTATATAAAACTGCCATTTAAAACCATCATACATGTCCACTATCCTGACTAGTTTCGTCAAATAAATTTTAACTTTTTCAAAGGAACAGTTCAACAGAAACAGGAAACAAATTTGAATAATGATGTCATATGTTGATGACATCACTAAGTTGTAATGGTTGCCCTGTCGTTGGTAACATGTAAGTTCTTCATTTTCTAGAAAGGTGATCTATCACATGAAAATATGATGATACTAAGGTGCCTATACACAAGTTGAAAATCCACAAATATTTACAGTAGGCATCCTCAAACCAATCTTCCAACGAATTTCTGATGGGATCACAATTACTAGGTAACTGGATACATAAACAGCATAAGTGTTGGAAGATTGGTTTGAGGATGCCTACTGTAAATATTTGTGGATTTTCAACTTGTGTATAGGCACCTTAGTATCATCATATTTTCATGTGATAGATCACCTTTCTAGAAAATGAAGAACTTACATGTTACCAACGACAGGGCAACCATTACAACTTAGTGATGTCATCAACATATGACATCATTATTCAAATTTGTTTCCTGTTTCTGTTGAACTGTTCCTTTGAAAAAGTTAAAATTTATTTGACGAAACTAGTCAGGATAGTGGACATGTATGATGGTTTTAAATGGCAGTTTTATATATTTTAACCACTACACTTATGCTGTTTATGTATCCAGTTACCTAGTAATTGTGATCCCATCAGAAATTCGTTGGAAGATTGGTTTGAGGATGCCTACTGTAAATATTTGTGGATTTTCGATGGGGTAGGGGACGCACAGAGCCAAGTGTTTTATTTACAGACCCAAGGACGAGCGATGTGATTAAAGTACATATCTATATTTAATCATCAGTGGGTCTTGAATAGTAGGTTGGATTCAAATTCAATGAAAATTGGACACATGGATGACATTGAGAATTGATTTTGATCTTTTCATGTTAAGAAATGTCTAATTAATTATTCAGGTAACATTTAAGGCATAGAGAATCGATTTTGGTCTTTTCGTGTTAATAAAGTGTCTAATTTATAATTCAGATAACATTTAAGACCTAAAGAAGGACATGAAATAGGAAGGTTTAGCTATTGCATAATGCAAGTTGATCTTCAATTCTGTTTGATTCTGGGATGGCCTAGTGGTCTAGAGTGCCACGGTTCGACCTCTAGCTGGTCGGTCACCTCTGGCTTGCGGCTGTGGTTTCGATCCCTGGTTCGAGCGTATGTGGCATGGAGATCGGGTCGCCTTCTCAACCTCGTGGGTTTCCTCCGGGCACTCCGGTATACTCCCACTGCTAAGACCCCTACGCGCAAGCGAATTATTGAAATAAATTTGAAACCATATGTTAGTCCCAAAATGACCTGGTTTGTGTCGAGTGGATGTTAAACCTCATTTCTCTCTCTCTCTCGATTCTGTCAAAATATGTAATGTTCTAGAACATCACCATCTTGAAATAAAAGGGAAATGAAATTAACGATTTTCAGTATTTGTCAGAAATATTTCTAATGGATTTGGTTTGTATAAATCGTTTTACACAATTTTTTAAAAAGCAATCTTCTCGTTTAATGAAATTTCAGAAACAAATTTTGATTCCAGAACATATTTGAATTCTGGTTTTTGCTGTGTCTTTCCGATAATGTAAGGAAGAATTCTGTCAACAGAATGCCATTTAACTCTAAACTATAAGAATTAGACTTTATTTTTCCACGCCACTGCCGATGAAATGAAAATATAAACTGGCTATCCAAAATGTGTTTCATGACTAAATCTATGCCCGAAGCATTCTGGTCTTGAACTTAGTGTCCTAACGGCAAGACTACCACCGAACTATTGTATATAAATCTACTTTCTACAAACTATGATATATATAAATTCACTTCCTGAACATTTAATCTGCAGTATAAATCTCTAGATAATAAAAATCAAATAATATCTTTTTATCTACAGGAGATCTTATCAAAACTATACACTATCACCTGAGGTGGCATTAACTTCATTCTCAAATTTCAGAATCAATTTTTTATTTAAGAACATATTAAATTCTGTTTTTTATCACTGGAAAAAAAGTATTTTGTCATCTGAATGTCACCTAGTTCTAAGCAATTAAAATATCTAGTAGTACATGTAACATTAACTTGCCTGGTACAACAGGGGTAGATCCAGGAATTTTTGCGGACAGGGAGAATTTTTTGAGAAATATATGGTCTCTATCGTCATTTTGGCGTATATATACATGCTCACTGAGCTTTTTAAAGAAAGAAATCCAACTCCCCGTTTGTTGTGGATTTTTATTATGAATTAATACGATGACATTCTGATTCAATTTCATTGATGCAAAGCATTAATTCGTTGGTAGGTAGACGAAGTAACTTATCGTCAGTTACTTACGGTATGAAGATACGTCACTTCGTCTACCTACCGACAAATTCTGATATCAGATATAGTTTGATTATCTCGCGCTTTGAATGGCCATCTCATCCCACCATCTGAGAATAAAGGATAAAGCACACGGCTGAGACACTTTTCCCATAAAAAGTAAAAGTGTTTGACCTCCCAAACCCCCCTCTGGATCCCCCCCCCACTGTACAGATGCTTATAGGATAGAAAATGGACAAAAGCAATTGAGTTTATGTGAGCAAACTCGGAACAGAGTGCTTTGAAAATCAGCTAATTTAAAATTGGAGTCACTGACTTTTATCCACAAGTTTTTATCCAATTTATGATGATTTAATTCCTGAAGTCCACTAAGTAAAGAATGTATACTCTAAAGATGTGAAATTTATTGAAAGCTTTATTGCCATCCCTGATAAAATCTTAAATGTTTTCAGGAACAATAGCACATCAGATTAATTAAGGTAGATCTTCCTCAAGGTAATTAGTAACTTGAATAATTATTGATTTATGTGTCCTTATTAGTGACAAGGACATTAATTAAGTTTGGTTTCCTTCTAGGTTATTTGGACATGGACATAATTTTGGTCTCCTTCAAGGTAATTAGGGATATGAACATTAATTAAATTAGGTTTCATTCAAGTAATTAGTGACTTGAACATTAATTAAGTTTGGTTTCTTTCCAGGTAATTAGGAACATGAACATTAATTAAATTAGGTCCCCTTCAAGGTAATTAGTGACAGGCATCGATATTTCCGCGCACATGCGCACGGCGTGCGCAGGCACATTTGCTTTAAAAAACTTTTTTGCAGGCACATTTTTAACAAATTATTACTGTCACGTAAATCATGTAAAATAAAGAATACTATATATTTTTTTTTTTTTTTTTTTGTTTACTTTGATTACCGTATAATAATTTACTAGAATAAGCTAGTCAATGATAGAAACATCAGCACGCGACGTTTGCGATTCCACCTGTGACTTATGACCTATCACCTGTGACCTCTGCTTAATTTAGTGACAATTCTAGTCAAATGCCTGTTGATGATTAAAAAAATAGCACGCGACGTATGAACTATCACCTGTGACCTCGGCGACCCGTAAACCCCAGTACCGTGTAGTAACCACACTTACACCTGATAATTCTATAACGATGGCTTCCTATCAAGTATAGGAAGAACAAAGTCTCAGGCCGAGTTTGTGGTGATGTTATTTTATTTCAAAATTATAAAGTGCATATACAGAGAAATCACCCCGCCGAAGACTGCAATACTACGGTCAAAAACAGACAAGTCCATGACATTCTTTTTCTCAAAACCTGCTGATTCTAAGCCTTCGTTCGGTGTCCGGTTCTCATGATAAAATGGCAGCCATTGTCGAAGCTATAGATGTTGATATGTCGGATATAGAGCAAAGTACGGAACTTGTTTGAACCCGGTAGTCTTCTATTCTATGTTTATATCAACCCCAAACAACAACAATATGCACATCAAACATAATCTTTATTATTAAAGTAATCTATAATACATTAATACAATTTAGAAACCATAATAAAAAAGGTACTAAAATTTATTTATAATTTCTTCTTTTGCCGAGTCCAACCCAAGAAGCTTTTGTAAGCCCCCTACCCACAATCAATCATACTATATACCTGGCAATTGAATACTCTCTTTTTGAGTATGACCCTGCAGGCACATTTTCAAGTGTGTGCGCAGGCACACTCAACTTTTATAGAGCCCTGATTAGTGAAATCAACATTAATTAAGTCTCCTTCAAGATACTTAGTGACATGCATATTAATTAAGTTAGGTTTCTGTCAAGGTAATTAGTGAAATCAACATTAATTAAAGTCTCCTTCAGGTAATTATCGACTTGAACATTAATTAAGTTAGGTTTCCTCCAAGGTAATTAGTGACCAGTGAATTAATGAAATAAAATTGAACCATGTGTTAGTCCCAAATGACCTAGTTTGTGTTGAGTGGATGTTAAACCCCATTTCTCTTTCTCACTCTCATTGCTTGATAAACACAGTTTAAGCCTAGTCAAAACTTCACTCAGTAATTGTATTGTTGGTTGGCTAGCTCGAAAGTAAAGTAGATTGAATTTTAGTGAATTGGTTTTGTCAAATGTTATAAAAGCTGTTGGTAAAAATATTACCCAATTAATTGTACACAGGGATGTTCAGGAGTTCGAGGGAGGGAGACAAGGTCAAGTTTGGTTTGAGGTCACAGAGGGAAAGAGAGAGAGGGAGAGAGAGAGAAAAATATGGGTTCATTTTGGGACTAACATGTTTCTATTTTCTTTCAATTATTTGCTTGCACGTAGAGGTCTTTAGCTGCATTTTGTGACTAACATGTGTCTATTCTTTTCAATTATTTGCTTGCATGTAGAGGTCTTTAACAGCAGGAGAAAACCCACGTGGTTGGACAGACGACGTCACTCCTTGTCACATACAACCAGGGAATCGAAACCACGCCAGTTGACTCAATGATAGACCCTACTATACAGCGGGTACGTGCTAACCATTTGGTCATCCCCCCACCCCCCTGCATTAACCTACTGAGAAAATAGAATGATATTAAATTGAGAATGTGCATATCATGTTCCCTATTTAATGAAAGAGACTGCCAATGTAATTGGCCACTTGTGATAATTATTTTATTGAATTCCTTTGATACATTAACTCCATTTATTTGTAGTTAAAGACACCCGTTGATGTATTACTCTCCAACCCAAATAGGCCCGTGATCCATTACTATTACTCTCCAACCCAAATTTTATTGTCTTAATTTATCATATTTTATTGGAGTTGAGGATGGGAATAAGGTCTGTTAGTAGAGAAAGTAGGAATAGAAAAAAAATACGTTAAGTGTATTTAATGAGATAAAAGTCGGAAGTTTATTAACTTACGTCTGCCACTGTTCCGTCTATCAACCAGCGAGAGATTGATGGCTGTTTAAAGGGATATCACCTGAGCGAAACCACTGTTGTTTATTTCAACGTTTTGTGGGTTTTTTGTATTTTAAGATGGTTACAATGGCTTGATGTACGTTAAAGGGCCGTCATTAGCCCAGTCGGAGCAGAACAGTTGGACGTTAAACCCCATTTCATTTCTGTTAAAGGGATAACACATGCGTGAAGCAAATGATATTTATTTCAACGTTTTGTTGGGGTTTTCGTATTTTAAGATGGTTACATAGAGAGAGAGAAATGGGGTTTAACGTCCACTCGACACAAATTAGGTCATTTTGGGACTAACATATGATTTAACCTTATTTCAATAATTCGCTCGCGCGTAGGATCTTAAGCAGTGGGAGGAAACTGGAGTGCCCAGAGGAAACCCACGATGTTGAGAAGGCGCCCCTATCTCCATGCCACATACGCTCACACCAGGGATCGAAACCACAGCCGCAAGCCAGAGGTGACCGGCCAGCTAGAGGTCGAAGCGCGGCACTCTAGACCACTAGGCCATCCCAACCCTCCAAGATGGTTACAATGGCTTGATGTCTGTTAAAGGAACATTAAACCCCATTACTTTTCATTTCCTAGTTGGTCCCCACGCTCACAGACAATATAAAGATGTTGAGTTCAGATAGTTCAACTGTATAGCATCTCCTGGGTGCATTTAATAATGCATCTGCTATAAGTTTATAGTTTGTATAACATCTTCCATAGAAAGAAAGCTGTTTTTAGATTTTTATTATTTCTACAGCTCTCAGTTCAGAGTCATATTTTTTTTATTTGTGAGCCGCTCCCACAAAACCAGACGAATGGTCATTTTTATAAAAATAGAGCTGGCACCATATTTGAATAGTCCACAGCTTAACTTTCCAAAAATGCAATTCTTTTTAAATTTGTCATATTATCTGTCTTATCATCTGGAGTTGAGTACGGCTCATTAATAGTAACAAGAAGGCATACAGTAGTTTGTGCTTTTGTGCCCATAGTACAAAATGAAGTTGTGTGACAAGCATCTGGTTTCGAGTGTGCGGGTCTTATTTGCATTTGCATCAGGCAAGCTAATTTTACACGTACAACAAGATTTTTAAATGTCTTAGAACTAGAACAAGGTTTAAATATGTGACAAAAACCAGTATTTAAAGTAGCTAAGTCACTAACTCAGTATCATCCGAAGTCTTTGACATGGAAAACACAAATTATTCGTCAATTTAAATCAACATTGATGTTTTGATCTTACCTGGAAAAGATGGGCTTCTGATATCCAATATCTAAGACAAAATAAACAATGTACCATGATGCATTTCATCGCCATTTGTAGCAAGGGACTCGAAGAAACGGTGATGCCATATTCTTATCTGGAGTACATGTTCAATAAATACTATCAATGTAGACTGGAATAACCATACGCTAGAGATTGCCATTCGATTAAGACTTCTGACATATTTTGCCCAACATAACTGATTTGAAATTAGAGTAAAAACAGAAACGATTGAATGTGAATCAGTTTATATACATTCATATTACATTATTATATGCACTGCGACCCATTTGTGTCAATTTCTAGGTGCCAGATATTAGCAATTTTGCTCTTGTAACTATGTTCTCAAACCAAAAATTGTTTCTGAAATGTCATTATATGAGATTGCTTTTCGAAAAATGGTTGAAAAACCTTGACATAAATATAAATGGAATTAATTTAGAATATGCGATCTAATGTAAGATTGATAATGAAAATATTTGTTGGTTTCTCAATTTTAAACATGACATAAGTTTGCTTTTTTATCGTACCAAACCATCATAGTGTATAATAACAGAGTAGAATTACATGAATATAATCTCTTAGAGGGGAGAGAGAAATGGGGTTTAACGTCCACTAGACACAAAAGAGGTCATTTCGGGACTAACATATGGTTTAACTTTATTTCAATAATTCGCTTGTGCGTAGGGGTCTTTAGAATTGGGAGGAAACTGGAGGACCAGGCAAAATCCCATGAGGCTGGACAGGCGACCCTTCTCCTTGCCACATACAACCGGAGATTCGAAACCACGCCATTTGACTCAATGGTAGGCCGTATGATACAGCGTGAGCATGCTAACCATTCGGCCATCCAACCCCCCATCTCTTAGAGGCATTTAGTAACTGGAAACAGCAAGATCTAAAAGCGTATCATAAATAAGTAGTTGTTTTTTCCATAAATATGTGTTTTTGTGTATTACATGAATAAAGGTAGACCCGTGACATTCAGTTGACAAAATATTTTTTTCCAGTGATCAGAAAGGATTTAATATGTTCTTAAATAATTGTACATGACAAGGTTTAGGGTCGCCTGTCCAGCCTCATGTGTTTTATCCGGGTCCTTTGGTTTCCTCTCACTGCTAAAGACCCCAACACGCTAATGAGTTATTGAAATAAAATTGAACCATGTATTAGTCCCGAAATGACTTTGTTTGTGTCGTGTGGACCTTAAACCCCATTTCTCTGTTTCTCTCTCTATTAATAATTGGTCAAGGGTGGTCTTGCTGTTAGGACACTTAGTTCAAGACCAGAATGCTCTGGGCATAGATCCAGCCATGAAACACTTTTAGGATAGTCAGTTTATATTTTCATTTCATCGGCAGTGGCGCGGAAAAATAAAGTCTAATTCTTATAGCTTAGAGTTAAATGGCATTCTGTTGACAGAATTCTTCCTTATAATAATAGCGAAAGACGCGACAAAAACCAGAAATTAAATATGTTCTGGAATCAAAATTTGTTTCTGAAATTTCATTACACGAGAAGATTGCTTTTCGAAAAATGGTTGAAAAACCTTCACATTAAATATAAACGGAATTCATTTAGAATATGTGATCTGATGTAAGATTAGGAGATTCAAATATTTTTTGGGTTTCGTAGTTAGAAACATGACAAAAGTTTTTTTTTGTTTATTATACAAAAGTTTGAGAGCGTATTATAACGGAGTAGAATTACATGACTATAGATAGAACCATACAAGTACGTTATTCAACAGTTAAATCTGATTATTGCACGTCTTTATTTTGGCTTCAAATGTTGTATAAATTATTAAACATGCATTATGCAAGAGCTAAATCTGCATATTGTAGGTCTTTCTTTAGGCCTGAAATGTTATCTTAATTAGTAATTAAACATTGATTAACCAATTCAAGCCATAATCAACTGGCGATGGCCTAGGATTTGTTCGATTTGAAATAGATTAGAACGGGTTCAAGCATACCTTGATAAATTTAAAACTGGACAAGCGAGACTTAGCTTCGAACAACCAGGACAGTAGTTGCAATTATAGCACACGTCTTGTCAAATCTTCTAAGGCTAATATCTTAAATTCAATAGAGTAATTTGGATGAAATTTTCAAATTATTCATTTTACATTATCTATTTTCGAACTATTATAACAAGAATGGCCAACTCTTTATTAAACTCTTAACTAATGTAACTTTAATGAGATATTTATTAACATGACTAAGATGTGACGGAGAGAGAAATTGGGTTTAACGTCCACTCGACGCCAACTAGGTCATTTCGGGACTAATATACGATTCATTTCTCTTTTAGTTGTACGTGGAAAGGAGTAGGGTCGTCTGTCCAACCTCATGGGTTTTCTCCGGGTCCTCCGGTTTCCTACCACTGCTAAAGACCCCTATGCGAAAGCAAGTTATTGAAATAAAATTGAACCATATTTGAGTCCTGAAATGACCTAGTTTGTGTCGAGTGGACGTTAAACCCATTTCTCTCTCTCTCTCACTGCTGATCAATGTGCAAAATTCTACCTTCTTTCATTGCACCCATAACGAAATAACCATGCGTTAGTCTCAAAAAGACAATTTAATGTAAAGAGGCTTGAAAATCTATCCCCTAGGGGCTGATAAAAAATTCATATTCCAACAGTCGGAAACAAAGCACGAAACAAAAAAACAAAGCACAAATTAAAAAAAAACACACAAAAAAACAATTACTATCTTTTCCAGAATAAAAGATCAAAGAAACACATTAGATGGAATCCTACGACTGCTGCGTTTTTATACAAATCAAAGAAATTCTGTTTCTTTAAAGTGTCTTTGCATTTTGTGTTTGTGCCCGGTATCGTCTGATTATCTCCTGGCAGGAGTAATTCTTGTATCGGAATTATTCAGTTATTTAAAAACTTACTTCCTGTAGCATATTAGTTAAAGGGAGAATTTCAAGTTTTCTAAGAAAGTCAAAACATAATTATTTCTATGTCTTTTGCTCAATAGGTTGTCAACTCACTATTATACGATCATAGGTATCATTCACACCGGAAATAATAACGCAATTATCTCCTTTGTTTTTCTATTCCTCCCATGGAATAGCTATCTTCAAACATTTGACCTCCCACTGCTAAAGACCCCTACATGCAAGCGAATTATTAAAATATAAAATTGAAACCATATGTTAGTCCCAAAATGACCTAGTTTGTGTCGAGTGGATGTTAAACCCCTTCTCTCTCTCTCTTTAATCTGATATTTGATAGGGTCATAGGAACAAAAAACGCTCTTATGACCCTTGATGCGACATCCCACTCGAACGGTCACATAGAAAGTGTGAAGAAAATGAAAGGAAATATAGATCTGTATTTTATTTAGATTGAATCCATTCGAGTCAACAAAATTATGAAAGTTTAATCTATACAATGTATATCAGTCCAAAAAATCTTTCAATTTCAGATTTAGAAAGATTTTATTGATTGAAACTTTAGCGACTATACAAACAAACGAGAGCCTGGTCAAAACTTTTGATAATCATCTTTTTAATCTGCGTCAATCCAAGCTGAGAAATGATCTGCTGTTCATATTTTGATTTTTGTTAATTGATTTTGAGTACTGATACATTGGATAGTGTCCAAAAAATGCAAGTGGCACTCAGCAAGTCTAATTCTACTGATGTAACCAAATTACTTGGCTGGTGAAGATGGATATATGCCATACATCGGTTTTTCGTTCCATCCGAACGACTAGACCGCTGTCCTTGTCAAGCCCTCAGTTCTGCACCACTGACAAGAGGAAATCTCGCCCGCAATTCCCACTGAACTTTCTCGGCCAATGCAAGGATCAAACATGCGTTCTCGAGGCTAGCGAGCCAGCATCTTACTTAGTGTCAATGTTATTTTATTTCATGTTTTAATAGCCAATTATTACAGTGATGAGAATGAAGTCATCTGATAGCTCACTAGAAATCAATAATAGAAAAATACACCTACTCGATCTCGACATGCTAAATAAGCTTTCTAGAATATCCACTAGCATGTTAACAATAAACTCTTGTAAAAAATCAACAGATTATTTTAAAAAGCGTATTACAGAGAAACTTAAAGGAGCTAAATCGCTACTATCTGGGAGAGATAGAGAAATGGGGTTTAACGTCCACTCGATACAAACTAGGTCATTTCGGGACTAAAATATGGTTTTAATTTTATTTCAATAATTCACTTGCGCGTAGGGGTCTTTAGCAGTGGGAGGAAACCAGAGTACCCGGAGAAAACCCACGAGGCTGGACAGGCAACCATATTCCTTGCCACGTACAACCGGGGATTCCTACTATTTGGGACCAAAAAATTGACCCAATGGCTCCCAATGCATATAATAAAATAGTTTGTTGAGTGTACCTTAAACCCCATTTCTCTCTCTCTCTCTCTCTCTCTCTCTCTCTCTCTCTCTCTCTCTCTCTCTCTTCCAGGCCTAAAAAAAGACCTGCAATAGGCTGATTTAGCTCTTGCATAATGCATGGTTAAGCATTGATAACTAGTAGCTTTTGAACAGTCTTTTTCCAATGAAAATAAGAAAGAAAATTATTACAGGTGCTTTTGAAAAACAGAAAATCAAATTGAAGTGGCCTTATATATAATAAACCCTTATAAAGCACAGACCTATTTTGTTTTATTAAAACCGTATTACAGAACAGTTTTCCAATCGCTCTATCTACACTGGTATTGTAAATCTTCAGAGATCAGCTTAGAACCAAAAGCTTTTTAACGCTTCATCAAAATCTTTTTTAGATGAAATGAAAATGAAAGTTCTTTTGTGCTTCCGTATTTCTTAGCAATTTTGTCATCTTGACCGAGAGAGGATGAACGAGAGACCTTTATAATGCTTGATTAAAGTTAAGATAATCTGAAGATACAGATAAATAAATGAAGGGTTTTTTTACAGCCTACATTTCTGCACGGACTGATGTAGGGAAGACCATCTGCAACAGAAGGCTTGATCTCGCTTTAGTTCCGTACATCTTATCAAGTCCCTTCACATAATACCCTGCATATTTCGTCACTTATTCTACTGACCCAGCTACGAACATACGAATGTCACAAAGTTACTTTGTCAGGGGCAGTAAGTCTACAGTAACTTTGCATAAAGTTTCAGGTCCCTGGCAGACCAGAGGTGGGAACTCGAGTCCCATCAATGATCTGACTTTCATTGAATAATTGTTGAACTGGCGCTTTGAACAGGACTCAGGCTTTGTGAATACTTGGGACTCGATTCAATGCTGTACTGACTGGAGGTGCAGCGACTTGGAACTTGACTCAAGGTGCGGCAACTTGTTCCCACCTCTTCTGTAGACTGGCTTCAAGGTTACTGCGTCTGCTGGCAATAACAATGTAAAATATTTTGTTTAACCCAAAACTAGTAAATTGAACCTAGTAAGTATTGATCCAAAATTATTTGGGCAAAACTTGGACTAGATTATAAGGTTTCAATGGTAGGGAATAAATCAAAAAGAAAAACTCTGTCGAAATTCAAATTCGTACAATGATATTTTGGAAAAATCTGCTGGTGGGCAGATATTTGTTGGATGGTAACACTGAGTTAGATGAATATAGTGAAGTTCTCCCTTTGCATGTTTTTATACGCCTTCATTCAAATTACTGGTTTATTACTCGTATCAGATTTTCTTGACAAAGAAAAAAATATGCGACAACCCTTATTGACTGCGAGGACTACTTAGCAACTGTGGCTGTATGTTTTGTTGCCTGGCAACCTATCTTTGTTTTTTGAATGATCACTATGAAATAAATCATGATATGAAAAGATAAACAAATACAAAACCATTTATGATCTGGAACACACAATTTGATTAAAACACAGATCCTATTTCGTTTTGTGTTTTATAGTTCAAAAGTTCATTTTCCTTGTCTTATATTACACTAGGATCTGGAAGAGTTATTATATAACCTGCATTCTGGTTGACATGAGGGATTAGCCAATAAAACGGTCTGTTACAGTGAGTTCTTGGCGTGTGGTGCATAGATATGTGGGCATCCCACTAGAAACATATTGTGTAGGGTTCCCGATTATGAAGCAATATGTGTGTCAATTATGCATGTCAATTTCTAAATGCCACTCAAAGAAGATATTAAAAGATGTGGTATTTCTTACCTGTTGGGAAGGGGTGGGAGAGAGAGAGAGAGAAATGACGTTTAACGTCCACTCGACACAAACTAGGTCATTTTGGGACTAACATATGGTTTCAATTTTATTTCAATAATTCACTGGCGCGTAGGGGATTTTAGCAGTGGGAGGAAACACGTGCCCGGAGGAAACCCACGAGGTTGAGAAGGCGCCCCTATTTGCATGTCACATACGCTCACACCAGGGATTGAAACCACAGCCGCAAGCTAGAGGTGACCGGCCAGCTAGAGGTTGAAGCGCAGCACTCTAGACCACTAGGCCATCCCAACCCCCCCGGGAAGGGGTTTGGAGGTTGATGGCCAAATGGTTAGCATCATAAGATCTGTCACTGAATCAACTGGCCTGGTTTCGATTTCTCAGTTGTAGGTGATAAGGGGTAATGACCCCTACACACAAGCAAATTATTGGAATAAAATTGAACCATATTTTAGTAAGGAAATTACCTAGTTTGTGTCGAGTGGATGTTAAACTCTATCTCTCTCTCTCTGTGTCTCTCTCTGTCTACTGCCACTTTAAGTGGATTATATTAGAAGGAAGTTTCTATTGCATGCTTGAACAAAATAAAGATTAATCTCTTCTACTGGCTTTGAATTACAAGAGAAATGCACTGAATATTCCTGGTCCCGAGTAATATTTTCATATATTTTTTCCATTGAGGAAATCCATGTGTACTTTATATGGCTGCATTGCATGTTAAGGGAGATTAGAGTTTATTAAATGGTAATTACCTTGTATCCTTCCCTGGTGATGCTTCGTACATCTTTATTTTATATGAGATCAAATTAACGTGCGTGTATTGATATGGTTTATCTGGCCAGTGCTATAAAATACAGGTAGTTGATTCATCTTTTTCAAGCACTTTAGATCACTAGGTCAGTCATTGACCCAGTGGCATTGTGTAGTGATCTAACACAAATTGGTCTGTTCTTATTTTAAAATGCTGACGTTTATTTTGGTATTTCTTGAAATGATTATATCCTAAATGCACTTTCATTAGATGTTTTATAGGTTAATAATTATAGTGAATAAATTATTGGAATAGCAAATTATCCTAGGACATTTTGATTAGATTCCAACTAAATCCGGGGGCTTGGGTGGCCGAATTGTTAGCGTGCGCGCTGTATAATACGGCCTACCATTGAGTCAACTGGCATGGTTTCAAATCCCCGGTTGTACGTGGCAAGGAGTAGGGTCGCCCGTCCAACATTGTGGGTTTTCGCCGGGTACTCCGGTTTCCTCCCACTGCTAAAGACCCCTACGCGCAAGCGATTGAATGAAATAAATTAAACCATATGTTAGTCCCGAAATGACCTGGTTTGTGTCGAGTGGACGTTAAACCCCATTTCTCTCTCTCTCCAACTAAATCCTATTATTAAATCTTCACTGAGACTCTCTCTCCCTCTCTCTCTAGCAACCTATCTCTATCTGATGTGATAAAAAAGACGAACTAAATCATATTCATACTAGTTTAAATATATACAACCAGACTGGAATATGTAATATAATACCTATATAAAAAATTGTATTCAAATTTGTTTTTTTGATCCTGGACGTATCTGTTAACCTGTTTATTTCAATCATTTGTTGTCTGGAGATATAGTTATAGAACCGAATTTTGATATTCTCATGGCAAAGATCGTATAGATTCACGCTCTTAAAATTCTACTATATTCTGCAATCAATTTGATTTGATATTCTCATGTTCAGTATATCTATTTTATTTATGGGAGATTCGATTTGGGGTTGACAGTTCTCGCTATGATAGATAACATAAATAGAATATGATGAAAATTTCTGTCAAATTACGCCACTCTGAATTGAGATATTAGCTTTTGAATTTTAGGCTAGTCTCGATCGTCATTACTAAAGTTGGTAGGAAAAAAAAACAAAGTCTAGACTATTCATTTTTACACTTAATTATTTTTAAAAAAATGTAGTCCAATCCGGTAATGATGGCATTAAGAGTTGATTATGGTCTGGATAAGTTACTTAATTATATATAATGTCTAATAATTTAGGTAACATTTCAGGTAGGCAGACTTTGCTCTTGCGTTATGTATGTTTAACTGGTGTTGCTCGTTAACAATATACCTCAGACGGGACCAAACCCTATGCCTTTTTTTCCCCCATTGATTTGTCGCTCCACACATCAAAGTAAATCCTGTCCTGTTTGTATTCCAAAATTTATATCAGTCAGTCAATCAATTCTTAAGGGTGGACTCCAGATGTTTTTTTTCCTATATTTGATATTTTTTATCTCTTTCAATTCTGTTCTTTATCTTGTGTAAAGATATTTATATCCTAATAAACATATCTTCTATACTACTCATCAACTGGAATAGAAATGTTGTTATATATGTTCTATTTGGATCGCCTGTCCAACCTTGTGGGTTTTCTCTGAGTCCTCCAGTTTCCTCACTCAGGTGAAGACTCCTACACGCAAGCGAATGGTTGAAATAAAATTAAACCATGTGTTAATTCTGAAAAGACCTAGTTTGTGTGAGCGAACTTCAAACCCCATTTCTCTCTCTCTCTCTCTATTCCTCTCTCTTTCTCTCTCTTTCTGTCCAACCTCGTGGGTCTTCTCCGAGTCCTCCAGTTTCCTCACTCAGGTAAAGAATGGTTGAAATAAAATTGAACCATGTGTTAATCCCGAAATGACCTAGTTTGTGTCGAGTGAACTTCAAACCCCATTTGTCTGTCTTTCTCTGAACTTGTTGGTTAGTAAGTCATTTACTAGGTAGGAGTGGAGGGGGAGGTGGTGGTGGTGGGGGTGGGGGTAATGCGTACAAGTGAAATCATAAGATCTGTCATTGAGTCAAGTTCTCTCTCTCTCTCTCTCTCTATCCCAAAATACCGTAACTATTGGACAGTCGGCCTGTCACGTGCACACCTGGGACATGGTGTTCTGCTGTATTGATATGAACAAAAATGCAATAAATAGGACAGTTACGTTCCTTTAACCGTAAGAACTCCGTCTTATTTTCACATAAGGTAAAAAAAAAAGAAAGGAGAGTAAATTTTATCGGGACATATTCTCTCTCGGACAACAGACCTATCGGGTCATTATCTCACTTTGGTCGGGGTGAGTCATTTTATCGGGACATATTCTCTCTTGGACAACAGACCTATCGGGTCATTATCTCACTTTGGTCGGGGTGAGTCATTTTATCGGGACATATTCTCTCTTTGACAACAGACCTATCGGGTCATTATCTCACTTTGGTCGGGGTGAGTCATTTTATCGGGACATATTCTCTCTGTACCAACTTCACTCCTGGGACACTAAACTCTTGCCAGTACCGTATTTAGGCAAACTATAGGCAATATTCATCTGTATGGCATTTTTCATTCGCACTGGTCACGAAAGCTTTAAACACTGATTTATCATTGGTAATAGTCATGTTTGTGAGCACGTGGGAGCTCTCTATAGATACGTCCTATTGCCATATCATGTCTTCTAATTTCTTTCCATTCAGTATCGTGTGGGGATCGAGTTGCGGTCAGGTCGATGGCCCGTTGATTGTTCTTCGTGTGTGCTATGTTAGGATAACCCGAGGCTATGGTCCTTCCCTAAACTTAAGAAATGGATATTGAGCATAACCGAATTGGTTTGGGAGCTACGTTTAGGAAAATCGCGTACAAAATTTCTGCTATCCTAGATGAGTGGACAGAGGTGTCCGATACTCTGAACCTTCATTCTTAAGTTAGTGTTATGTATTTGCCGGCTTTCTCTGTAAAAAAGGGGGTCGTACTCGATTCGAAGAGGTCCAAACATGGCTGAAAGATGAGCGGTTACCCACCCCGAAAATTTGGTACCTACCGCCCCCGTAAAAGGGTCGGGTGTATCGTTCATCCACCTGACAATGGGACGAAAATTGACGAAGTCATCTTTGACATGTGAGTACCACCCAGAAAAAGCTCATTGATCAGCCACTGTGTGTAGTACTTCAAAATAATTTGGAGGGTGGGTGTTAGGGGCCCGATTGCAGATGCTTTCTCCGACGCAATCCGATTTTAACATAATAATGTGTTCGATATGAACCCGATTCCACAATTCAACCATTCATTAATATTTTTATCTGAATTTTAGTAACCTCGGGAAAATGACCGCGGCTTGACAGTCAGAGGTCGGAACCGGGAGATGGTATTTATGGAATTCTGCAAAGGGTCATAGGGCAGGTACCAACTGCACTCCTGGCGTGCAATTGGAATTCGATATAAGAGTCTGGGCAAACTGTCACTCACAACACACTGAATGGTGTAAGCCCGTCTTCATTAGCCCAATCGGAGCAGAACAATAGAACGTTAAACTCCATTTCATTTCATTTCGTTCTGCCCCGACTAAGCTAATGAAGACGGACCTACCCTATACAGTATACTATGAGGGAATCTTTACTAGGATATCGGCACTACGGCTTACTGTCATATTGAATTCTAACTGCAAGGCGGTCTTTTACGTGCACGCCAATATGTAAATGGGGCCTCGGTTTTTCGTCCCATCCGAACAACAGTACGTACGTAATCCCTTGCCACCACCCCCAACCCCTCCCCGTCCTGCACCACAGTCAAAGAGGAATTACTCCATAAATGAGGTTTAATGTCCTACATTTTTGGTAGTCACGTTGACTCAGTGAGTAAGAAGTTGGCTTGCTAACGTTGGGGTCTCGTGTTCGATCATGCGTTAGCCGACAAAGCTCATCGGGAATTGTCCGGCGTGATTTCTCTTTACAGTGGTGCAGGACGGAGGGCCTGACAGGGGATAACGTATAGTCTTTTGGATGGGACGAAAAATCAAGGTCAGGTCAGGTCAGGTCACACCCAGCTTAGGTCACTAAGCTAAACTATGCACAAGAAAAATCGAAATTTAAAGTGGCCCTATTCTATTTCGTAAATGTGAAATGTAGTTAATACTATATGATATTATTATAGAAACGGAAATTAGGGTTTACGAAATGAGATGGTAAATTACACTCTGCAATGAGTGAAAGACAATGGATGTGGTGGGGCTTCTGAGATTATATATCTCCGTCAAAATAACGATTGCTAAACTGGTAGGCTTATAACTTAATCTTAAATGAAAATTTCATGTAACATTATAATACACTGTAAATGAAATTAATGTAAAAAAAGTGAAATAAGATGTATTCTACGGAGCCCAGTAAGGGACGCAAAAAAAAAGAATATGATAAAAATAACCGGCATGCGCCGGATGATAACCGGCGTGCGCCGGATAATAACTGGCGCGCGCCGGATAAATAACGAGCGCGCACCGGATAAATAACGAGCGCGCGCCGGATAAATAACGGGCGCGCGCCGGATAAATTTAGCTCTTGCAAAGAGGACAGCATAACGTGAAGGATTTACATTACTAGACACTAGTCTTGTCATTTCTATTTTAAAGCTGTATGCGTTATATATGTGCGGCACCAACCTGGGAGTTCCAAGAGATTGGCAGTTGCATTAGATGATTTTCATAATATAACCACGAATTAATGTCTATCGATATATGTTTGTTATAGGACACCCTTTCTCAAAAACAAGAATATCATGAGCAAAGAAACAGACAAATTCTAAATGAAACCACACGTGGTAAAATACCCGATGAGATTACAACATTGTTTATATTTTGACATTTTATTAACTTTGATAGATTTGATAAAAAACAAAGCCGTGTACATGAACCCATCCAAACATCCAAGATAAGCTTACCCTCTTGTACTCAGTTTACATTAATTATATGGTGTTTTATCACTGCTATTTCGCACGTCACGGTTTATATATGACTCCGTCTTCCTCTAGTTGGAAGGGTGCGTTTTTTACTATGAAGTTTATCATTGAATGGGGGTTGGGTGGCCGAATGGTTAGCACGTGCGTGTAGTATCATAAAGCCTGTTATTGAGTCAACTGGTGTGGTTTCGAATCCCCGGTTGTACGCGACAAAGAATTGGATCGCCTGTCCAACCTTATGGGTTTTCTCCTGTTCTTCAGGTTCCTCCCACTGATAAAGACCTCTACGTAAGCGAATTATTGAAATAAAATGAAACCATATGTTAGTCCCGAACTTACCTAGTTTGTGTCGAGTCGACTTTAAACCTAATTTCTCTCTCCCTGAAAGTTTTGAAATTGATAAGCTTCATACCTTGTAAGCGCCTTAAAGATACATTATGGGAGATAAGATAAAGAGATGGCAGTTCTCACTATAATAGTTAAAAACTAGATAGTGTAAAGGTAATTTGCTGAATATTTCAGACAGATTGATACACTATGAGCCGAGAACGAAGCGTGTGAAATTCCCACATAGCCTCAGTCATCATTACTAAAATAATTAATATAAACAGCATAGTCTCGATTATCCACTTTTTAAATTTAATCATGAATGGCCGTTAAGCGGCATGTAGGAATCTAATCCAGTCAGCGTCGAAGGCTGGCCTTGACATCGAGAGTTTATTAGGGTCTGGATAAGTTAGATAACATTTCAGGTCTAAAGAAAGACTTGCAATGGGCATATTTTGCTCTTGCATAATGCATGTCTAAGCATTTTTATGGATATGCCGCGCTATATAAAAAAAACCTCATTATTATGATCATTATTAATAAAGATTCACCCCTCCCCTCTCCTCTCACTTTTCTTCAAACGTCGATTTGCACATATCTGTAAAGCTCCCCACCCCACCCCCACACACAATTCTTTTTATTATTGAGCTTTGCATTTTAACAAAATATGATTTGGGATAACTTTAATACTGAATTTATTTGATTTTAGTTTTGATACAAACTGGAATTTGAATATAGTTTGGCAAATTTATCAGGTTTATGGTCCTTAACTTCTATTATAGGGGGTTGGTCTTTTTCTTATCTGTTATTAAAGATCCATCTGGAATAGATTTCTCAAAAACATGTACAGATTAGGAGCTTCATATGCATCTGTCGGTTTCTTCTAACTATTTTCCGCTATGTATAGATTAGCAAGTTGGTAGATTTCTAGATCACATGGTATTTTATGGCAGACACATTTCTCGAAACATGCTGACACTTCATAGTCCCTTACAGGAATCAGGCAATCGTGTGTATCAAACAATTCAAAATACACGGACGTCCATTGGTAGTATATTGCGCTGGTCGGATCCTATGGTAGCTCCAAACCTTGAATATATCATCTAATTCCTTCTAAAATAAATACATAAGGATGTATCAGGTAATATTGAACAACAATTACAATAATTCTACTGGTTAGGGCATACTGTGGTAGTTTGATTACTATACAAGTCATCTTCAAAAGGACAACCCATTTCGCTTTTAATTTACAAATGAAGACACCGTTTTTGGCGGTACCACGATAACTATGACCTACTGCCCTGGGCTTGTGGTATAAACAAGTCTCAATCCGGGGTGCGTTACTCTGGCACAATATGTATATCATAACGTCACTCCTGTGTCGCGGCAAGTGATTTTTGGTGCTCACTTTGCCTCAGAAGGATACTCAAATCCTAAGCACCGGGATAGCGCATGTTCTTGATCTTACAGCAATGCATTACTCATAGAAATAAATATATATGTTTTAACTGGTTCAAACTTGTTACCCTTTTTATCGATTTCTAGCTGGTGTACTGTACAATCTTAGTTATGAAATCCGGTTTCAATATTGTCACTCGGCAAACCTCAGCCGACAAAATCCGCCATTGGTACTATTTTCAAGTTCCCAGATTACCAACAGTGTCGCCCATGACGACGCATTCAAAGAATGTTTTATCATACAAGGACAACTTTAAGATGAAAATTCTACACACTCTTCGAACGACGCAATTTTGAGAACTTCTTTCTAAAAGCGGCAAGTTTTTCAGAAAGTAAACCGGATAGGTGTAGGTATTTAACGTCATACAACCGAGTACCGGAGTGCCATATTTGGTCTCCTTTTTTACATCAGGAGCTTGGGTGGATGGGATTTACCCACCTGTACTATTTCCATAAAACAAAATTGGACCAAGCTTTTATCAATAAAGCTTCCACTATAATGACCATCGATTTTGAGTTGTTTTAAAAGTGATATCCAAAATTCATCATTTTCTTTTCTTAAAATGCTCCACCATGATTCTATTCTCTGCACAATCCAAATGGTTTAAGCTTATCATACGAATCAACGTGCCACACATAGTTTGGTCCTATTCCGTTATACTATCCTCTCCTAAGTGTACGACGCAAGCGACATTCCACACCCACCGGATCTAAAAGTTTCAGTATTGCTCGAACGTATTCTTTTGAATAGTATAACCACTTTTAAAAGCATCCATCGATATCCAAGGCATTGGCCTCTTCGGTGTAACTCTTCCTGAATATATTGAGCAACCTCCAGTAAACTGGAGTAGTCCTGCCTCTCGCAAAAGCCTCTTTAACTGTCTAACCGATAGTTGTATATGATGATTTACCAAGAGAAGGGTTGTTATTTCCTCAAAACTAACACCCAAGTGAAAGTATTTACGAATGAGTGTTAGTCTATTTTGATCCATGCGACATGCATGTAGTGACGATAACCGAGTTAATATCCGGCGCGCGCAAGTTATTTATCCGACGTGCGCGAGTTAATTATCCGGCGCGCTAGTTATTACCCGGCGCGCGCCAGATATTCTTTTTTTTATTTTCCACCAACAGACAGGTGGGGTTTAACGTCTACTCGACACAAACTAGGTCATTTCGGGGCTAACATATGGTTACATTTTATTTTAACAATTTTCTTGTGTTGTGCGTAGGGGTAATTAGCAATAGGAGCAAACAAGAACACACGAAAGAAAACGGTTGAACAGGTGACCCGACCCTGCTTTTGCCATGCACAAGGCAGGAATCAAAACTACGTCACTTGATTCAATGCCAAACCTTATTTGGCTACCCAACGTGGTTCAGTTAATAAGACGTTGGCCTGCTATCTTGCTGTTCCCATGTTCCATCCCTGCGTTGGCCGAGAAAGTTCATCGGGATTTTCCGGTGTGGTCCCTCCTTGTCAATCACTGGTGCAGGAGGAACCACGCCGGAAAATCCCGATGAATTTTCTCGTTAAGGATTATTTTATGGGCACGCCAATGTGTACACAGGAGCTTGTTTTTGTCCCATCAACATAACTAGACACCCTACTTTGCCAGATCCTTTGTCCGGCACTACCGACAGGGAAAAAACACGCTGACAAATCCCGGGGAACTTTCTTGACCAACACCAGGATTAGGGTATATAATCATAGTAATGAGAAAAATATGGCCGACATCACGACACCGCGACACCACGACAACCCCACATTTTAACCCTACAATATGCCATTTTTACGTCGGGTGAAAATGTCGCATTGTCGGATTGTCGCCTTATAAAGGGCAACACTAAGACATCACGACATGATACCAATCATTCACCATACATTAATGAATCAGCTTCTGCGAATAACGTAATTTCATGAACTGATACGTTCAGACCCGTACCTAGCCCAAACATGTTAGGGGGGCAAGGGCTGCTGGGGGCGCCGATGGGGCTTCTGGGTGCGCGGATGTACCTGCAGTTGACGGTCCACAGAGAAGGGTCTAGCCCCAGAAAAGTTAAGAAAATATGGTTTGCACCTGAAAATGTCAGAAATATCAGTTTGCGATATTGGCGTATTATGATATTTTAATATGAACATTATAAAAATTTGAAGGAAGGAATACGACATCAGCGTACCTATAATAATTTATGAGACAACCGAAAAGTTTGGAATCCGGTTAGAGTGCGACTTGTTTGAATTTTGATTATTATCACTCCTGGCGCGGGCTTGAATCAATCTCATCACCATCGGGAATTTAACCTGAAATCTCCAGTTGGCTTTCTTATGGTAGATTTCTTCTGGCGTCGGTCGGTGCGTCGGTATGTGGTTGGTTTCTTGGTTGATGTGTAATACAGCCAGGCCGTTTAGTCGCGTTTCCGTCATTGTAGATATCTGCCATGTCTTCAGTCGCCGCAAACAAGAAAATGATCTCTCGCACGCCCGGCTTCTTTTTCGGGGCCATGTCTTCACACTGGAATCTGATACACAGTTTAGTATCGACGTTATACAACATCGATGCTGTATGTATCGGGAACCGTTATATACTTGACAGTAATAAAATACAAGTTTGATTCCTGCTACTTTACACTTCACGACAGATTCTTGGCAAAAAAAAACGCGAATTCTAAAAATTCCCTAAAATATCGTCGGGAACGGGTAAGGACCCATAATTGGGTGCTAAAATAAGTCTACTAAGTTTCATAATATCTGAAATACTAATACGAATGGGATGCTGAATCTATACTTGAAACAAGGCGCCTAGGTTTGCGGCAGTATCTGACACTTTAAAAAAAGATCGAGCGCAACAATGCCAGATCTATTGTATAGTGCGATAAACGGCAACAAATACGGCTTGTTCCTTGAACGAGTTCAATATCTAGAATAATTTTTGTAATGAATTCACTAATTTTTTTATTGCGAGAGGACGTTGTAGTAAATCCAAAGAATATACGAAGGATGCCAGTGAAATATCAATAACTGGTGAGATTCACTAATAATTCGAGTAGCAGACCTTTAAACAACCCTTGCTGACCTATAATATCTATCTGAGCAAGCGACGTCAAGTCCACAAACACAAGATAAAATGAATTGTCTGACCATGATCATGCGGGGGCGCGCTGTTTAACCAAGGAGCGCACAACCAATCTCGCTCCACATTATTTATTATGTGCGGACCGACAAACATACATTGTCATTATAATGCGCCCCTCCAATCATGTCAATATTGCCGCCCCTCCGGGATAAGCCACACCACAGATCACACACAGTTTTGGACGCCCCCTCAAGTTACGTGTTAATCGTGTGATTCATTATGAGGCGCCCACCATATATATTATATAACGACATGAATAGAAGTGACATTGGTTAGGCGTCCCATCAATCTTGTAGTGCGCGCCCCACCAAAGTCACACGGCTTTATAGAGCGCCCATACTGATATGGACACGTTAGTCGTTGGCTTCGTATTGCGTCCAATGGAAAGGGCGCCTTTGGCACCCATTAGGGGAGCAGAGTTTTCCCGCAATAGATAAAGACATTATCCATTATATGCGGCCCAACAATCATATTGTCATTATAAGGCGCCCCACCATTCATGTCATTATGGAAGGTCCTCTGGGATTAGGTTCACCACAGATCACGGCGTTTTTGACGCCCCATCATGTTGTGGTGTTCATCGTGTGACTCATTATGAGGCGCCCCACTGTTTGAGGGGCGCCTCGCATTATAACGACATGATTTGTGACGCTCCCATAAAACCAAGTGACATTGCATTGTGTACCCCAACCAATGTCATTCGGCTTTATGAGGCGCCCATATTGATATGGGCATGTAAGTCGCTGGCCTCGTATTGTGTTCAATGGAAAGGGCGCCGATTTTTTACGGGTCTGGCGTTGCTGTTAATCTTTTAACAGAATGGCCTTATTCTTATCCGACATTACCTCCATACTGCACCTTTCATCTCTTTTGGTCGGAAGAAGAATATAAGCGACAGTAAAGATGACTATTCTTACATTGAAGACCATGCTGATGAATGTTGTCGTATTGCAATATGCTTATGGTGTCATGAAAAACATTGTATTTGCATACACTTCCTGGATTATGGCCCATGTTTGTACGAACAATCACATTTAGTTTGTGGACCCTCTAGAAGTAACAGTTGTTATTTGACTGTAAAAACCGTTCAACAATATCAGGTCACAATATTAAAACGATATTTAGGAAACTTGAAATATAGGTCTATCTCCCAAAGACCTCGGTTTTGTTACCTTCGATATTGGCATAAATCGGACTATAACTTAATAGATAATCTTTGATTGTACGAAAAATCACGTTTTTAGCTTAAGTTCACTCTAGAGGTCACAATTTTCATCCTTTCCAAATTCGCGCATACCGAATTGTAAATTCCTGGATTATAGCCCCTGGTTATACGAAAAATCGCGTTTGTAGCTTTTGCAGGTTACAATTTTTATCCGATTTAAAAGGCGTTCGAATACATTCACCGTTATCACGTTTCCTGAAAATCAGACCGAGCTGCCTAAAAAAGTGGTCCAAGGTTAGATCTAAATATCACGGCCACCTACAGATTTCGCCAATCCCAACCCAAGCTCTAGCCCAAATAGGATGCAGTAAATAGGAGAGTTACGTTCCTTCAACCGTAAGAACTTCGTCTTATTTTCATATAAGGTAAAAATTAAAGAAAGGAGAGTAAATTTTATCGGGACATATTCTCACTTTGGTCGGGGTGAGTCATTTTATCGGGACATATTCTCTCTTGGACAACAGACCTATCGGGTCATTGTCTCACTTGGGTCGGTGTGAGTCATTTTATCGGGACATATTCTCTCTGTACCAACTGCACTCCTGGGACACTAAACTTTCGCCAGTATCGTATTTATGCCGGACCAGCCCCGACAAGACCCAACTGTTTCCGACAAGAATATAGGCAATATTCATCTGTATGGCATTTTTCATTCGCACTGGTCACGAAAGCTTTAAACACTGATTTATCATTGGTAATAGTCATGTTTGTGGGCACGTGGGAGCTCTCTATAGATACGTCCTATGTCTTCTAATTTCTTTCGATTCAGTATCGGAAGTGGTTCGAGTTGCGGTCAGGTCGATGGCCCGTTGATTGTTCTTCGTGTGTGCTATGTTAGGATAACCCAGGGCTATGGTCCTTCCCTAAACTCAAGTAATGGATATTGAGCATAACCGAATTGGTTTGGGAGCTACGTTTAGGAAAGTCGCGTACAAAATTTCTGCTATCCTAGATGAGTGGGCAGAGGTGTCCGATACTCTGAACCTTGATTCCTAAGATAGTGTTATGTATTTGGCCGATTTCTCTCTAAAAAAAGGGGGCCGTACTTGATTTGAAGGTGTCCAAATATGGCTGAAAGATGGGCGATTGTCTGGGTTACCTGTCCCGAAAATTTGGTACCTACCGCCCCCGTAATAGGGTCGGATGTATCGTCCATCCACCTGACAATAGGTCGAAAATTGACGAAGTCATCTTTGGCATGTTAGTACCACCTAGAAAAGGCTCATTGATCAGCCACTGTGTGTAGTACGTCAAAATAATTTAGAGGGTGGTTGATAGGGGCCCGATTGCAGATGCTTTCTCCGACGCAATTCGATTTTAACATAATAATGTGTTCGATATGAACCCGACTCCACAATTCAACCATTCATTAATATTTTTATCTGAATTTTAGTAACCTCGGAAAAATGGCCGGGGCTCGACAGTCAGGGGTCGGAACCGGGAGATGGTATTTATGGAATTCTGCAATGTGGACGTATATTGTCGTTGCCCCCGTCCGTCTGTCCACAATTGTTTGTGAACACACTACAGGTCACAATTTTTATTCGATTTCAATGAAACTTGAAATATAGGTTAATCACCATAAAATCTCGGTTCCTTTCGATATTGGCATACATCGGACCGTTACTTCATTATGGCCCCTGATTGTGCGACAAATCGCGTTTTAAGCTTGTGAAAACAGTAGAGGTCACAATGTTGAACCGATTTTAATGAAACTTGAAATGCATGTTTATAACCCAAAGATCTTAGTTCCTTTCGATATTTGTGCATATCGGATCGAAAACTTCCTGAATTATGGCCCCTGATTGTACGAGAAATCGCCATTCGTAGCTTGTGGTCTCTCTGGAGGTTACAATTATCATCCGATTATATCACCGTTGCACCGTAATGAAGGTTGAGTACGAATTTCGTGAAAATCCGACCAAAACTGCCGGACAAAATTGCCGCCATTTTTACGCGAATAGTGTAAAAAAAATATGGTATATCAAGATTGTGAACACTGTAGAGGTCACAATTTTAATCTGATTTTAATGAAAATTTAAATGCATGTTTATAACCTAACGATCTTGGTTCCTTTCGATATTTGTGCATATCGGAGCGTAACTTCCTGAATTATCACTGGAAAATTGGTGTGGTTTAACTTGGTGTATATAGCCCTAATTTCTCTTCTGTGTTGAACTATTCATAACTATTCATGTGTAAGGCCCCTGATAATACAAAAAAATCACCAATTTTAGCTTGTCCCTCTGAAGGTCACAGTTATTATCCGATTTTAAAAACCGTTTGAATATATCCCCGTCACACCGTAATAAAGGTTGGGTTCGAACATCGGACGAACATTGCCAGACAAAATGTCAGCCGATTGTACGCGACTATTACACATCAACCAAGAAACTGACCACGCACCGACCGACGCCCGAAGAAATCTACCATAAGAAAGTCAACTGGAGATTTCAGGTTAAATTCCCGATGGTGGTGAGATTGATTCAAGCCCGCGCCAGGAGGGATAATAATCAAAATTCAAACAAGTCGCACTCTAACCGGATTCCAAACTTTTCGGTTGTCTCATAAATTATTATAGGTACGCTGATGTCGTATTCCTTCCTTCAAATTTTTATAATGTTCATATTAAAATATCATAATACGCCAATATCGCAAACTGATATTTCTGACATTTTCAGGTGCAAACCATATTTTCTTAACTTTTCTGGGGCTAGAACCTTCTCCGTGGACCGTCAACTGCAGGTACATCGGCGCCCCAAGAAGCTCGATCGGCGCCCCCAGCAGCCCTTTTCCCCTTTACATTTTTGGGCTAGGTACGGGTCTGAACGTATCAGTTCATGAAATTACGTTATTCGCAGAAGCTGATTCATTAATGTATGGTGACTGATTGGTATCATGTCGTGATGTCTTAGTGTTGCCCTTTATAAGGCGACAATGCGACATTTTCACCCGACGTAAAAATGGCATATTGTAGGGTTAAAATGTCGTGTTGTCGTGTTTTCCAGGCGAGGGGGGGGGGGGAGAGGCAGCTGCAACCCCCCCCCCCCCCCCCACCTCCCAGGTACGGGTCTGGCGTTGCTGTTAATCTTTTAACAGAATGGCCTTATTCTTATCCGACATTACCTCCATACTGCACCTTTCATCTCTTTTGGTCGGAAGAAGAATATAAGCGACAGTAAAGATGACTATACTTACATTGAAGACCATGCTGATGAATTTTGCAGTATTGCAATATGCTTATGGTGTCATGAAAAACATTGTATTTGCATACACTTCCTGGATTATGGCCCATGTTTGTACGAACAATCACATTTAGTTTGTGGACCCTCTAGAAGTAACAGTTGTTATTTGACTGTAAAAACCGTTCAACAATATCAGGTCACAATATTAAAACGATATTTAGGAAACTTGAAATATAGGTCTATCTCCCAAAGACCTCGGTTTTGTTACCTTCGATATTGGCATTAATCGGACTATAACTTAATAGATAATCTTTGATTGTACGAAAATTCACGTTTTTAGCTTAAGTTCACTCTAGAGGTCACAATTTTCATCCTTTCCAAATTCGCGCATATCGAATTGTAAATTCCTGGATTATAGCCCCTGGTTATACGAAAAATCACGTTTGTAGCTTTTGCAGGTTACAATTTTTATCCGATTTAAAAGGCGTTCGAATACATTCACCGTTATCACGTTTCCAGAAAATCAGGGCTATATGCACCAAGTTAAACCATATCAATTTTCCAGGGTAAGGCCCCTGATAATACAAAAAAATCACCAATTTTAGCTTGTCCCTCTGAAGGTCACAGTTATTATCCGATTTTAAAAACCGTTTGAATATATCCCCGTCACACCGTAATAAAGGTTGGGTTCGAACATCGGACGAACATTGCCAGACAAAATGTCAGCCGATTGTACGCGACTATTACACATCAACCAAGAAACTGACCACGCACCGACCGACGCCCGAAGAAATCTACCATAAGAAAGTCAACTGGAGATTTCAGGTTAAATTCCCGATGGTGGTGAGATTGATTCAAGCCCGCGCCAGGAGTGATAATAATCAAAATTCAAACAAGTCGCACTCTAACCGGATTCCAAACTTTTCGGTTGTCTCATAAATTATTATAGGTACGCTGATGTCGTATTCCTTCCTTCAAATTTTTATAATGTTCATATTAAAATATCATAATACGCCAATATCGCAAACTGATATTTCTGACATTTTCAGGTGCAAACCATATTTTCTTAACTTTTCTGGGGCTAGAACCTTCTCCGTGGACCGTCAACTGCAGGTACATCGGCGCCCCAAGAAGCTCGATCGGCGCCCCCAGCAGCCCTTTTCCCCTTTATATTTTTGGGCTAGGTACGGGTCTGAACGTATCAGTTCATGAAATTACGTTATTCGCAGAAGCTGATTCATTAATGTATGGTGACTGATTGGTATCATGTCGTGATGTCTTAGTGTTGCCCTTTATAATGCGACATTTTCACCCGACGTAAAAATGGCATATTGTAGGGTTAAAATGTCGTGTTGTCGTGTTTTCCAGGCGAGGGGGGGGGGAGGCAGCTGCAACCCCCCCCCCCCACCTCCCAGGTACGGGTCTGGCGTTGCTGTTAATCTTTTAACAGAATGGCCTTATTCTTATCCGACATTACCTTCATACTGCACCTTTCATCTCTTTTGGTCGGAAGAAGAATATAAGCGACAGTAAAGATGACTATACTTACATTGAAGACCATGCTGATGAATGTTGCAGTATTGCAATATGCTTATGGTGTCATGAAAAACATTGTATTTGCATACACTTCCTGGATTATGGCCCATGTTTGTACGAACAATCACATTTAGTTTGTGGACCCTCTAGAAGTAACAGTTGTTATTTGACTGTAAAAACCGTTCAACAATATCAGGTCACAATATTAAAACGATATTTAGGAAACTTGAAATATAGGTCTATCTCCCAAAGACCTCGGTTTTGTTACCTTCGATATTGGCATTAATCGGACTATAACTTAATAGATAATCTTTGATTGTACGAAAATTCACGTTTTTAGCTTAAGTTCACTCTAGAGGTCACAATTTTCATCCTTTCCAAATTCGCGCATATCGAATTGTAAATTTCTGGATTATAGCCCCTGGTTATACGAAAAATCACGTTTGTAGCTTTTGCAGGTTACAATTTTTATCCGATTTAAAAGGCGTTCGAATACATTCACCGTTATCACGTTTCCAGAAAATCAGACCGAGCTGCCTAAAAAAGTGGTCGGCACCATAAACGCATGTCCAAGGTTAGATCTAAATATCACGGCCACCTACAGATTTCGCCAATCCCAACCCAAGCTCTAGCCCAAATAGGAGAATAGGAGAGTTACGTTCCTTCAACCGTAAGAACTTCGTCTTATTTTCACAGGGTTCCCGCGGTCCTTGAAAATCCTTGAATATCCTTAAATTTAAAATTACATTTTCAAGGTCTTGAATATCCTTGAATTTCGAGGAAATAGGAAAATATCCTTGAATTTCAGTTAAGATCCTTAATTTTGTTGGTAATACTAGGAAGTTGATCTGAAAATCCCGTTTAGATTATAAGTTATGCTGGTTATACTAAACAATAACTGACGTATCCCTGTCAATCAACTGATCTAAATAAACAGCCGTGTTTTGTCACGTAATAACAAGATAAGTCAATGACATTTACCGTTAGGCAACCAAATACTCTCACGTGACTCCATTGTCCAATTAACATACTAGAAGCCACTACACTGACTGATCAAAATCGGTATTAGTAATTACATTAAACAAAGCATAATAACGAAAAGGGAAATAACTCTGTTTTAAAAATGGCGGGAGTTTTCCCCGGTGTGCCGAAAGTCGATCTGTAATAATAAAAAACAGTTTACGTCTTCAATTCCTTTTAAATATGAGATTATAACGATAGTTGGTAATGTTTTGGTTGTTTTTAAGATGAAAAAATGGTAACTTTAGGCTAAAAATGTCATTGAAAATCCTGGAATTTGACGTATATTTATCCTTGAATATCCTTGAAAAAATGTTTGACGAAGCCGCGGGAACCCTGTTTCATATAAGGTAAAAAATTAAAGAAAGGAGAGTAAATTTTATCGGGACATATTCTCACTTTGGTCGGGGTGAGTCATTTTATCGGGACATATTCTCTCTTGGACAACAGACCTATCGGGTCATTATCTCACTTTGGTCGGGGTGAGTCATTTTATCGGGACATATTCTCTCTTGGACAACAGACCTATCGGGTCATTATCTCACTTTGGTCGGGGTGAGTCATTTTATCGGGACATATTCTCTCTTGGACAACAGACCTATCGGGTCATTGTCTCACTTGGGTCGGTGTGAGTCATTTTATCGGGACATATTCTCTCTGTACCAACTGCACTCCTGGGACACTAAACGTTCGCCAGTATCGTATTTATGCCGGACCAGCCCCGACAAGACCCAACTGTTTCCGACATTCCGACAAGAATATAGGCAATATTCATCTGTATGGCATTTTTCATTCGCACTGGTCACGAAAGCTTTAAACACTGATTTATCATTGGTAATAGTCATGTTTGTGAGCACGTTGGAGCCCTCTATAGATACGTCCTATTGCCATATCATGTCTTCTAATTTCTTTCGATTCAGTATCGGAAGTGGTTCGAGTTGCGGTCAGGTCGATGGCCCGTTGATTGTTCTTCGTGTGTGCTATGTTAGGATAACCCAGGGCTATGGTCCTTCCCTAAACTCAAGTAATGGATATTGAGCATAACCGAATTGGTTTGGGAGCTACGTTTAGGAAAGTCGCGTACAAAATTTCTGCTATCCTAGATGAGTGGGCAGAGGTGTCCGATACTCTGAACCTTAAATCCTAAGATAGTGTTATGTATTTGGCCGATTTCTCTCTAAAAAAAAGGGGGCCGTACTTGATTTGAATGTGTCCAAATATGGCTGAAAGGTGGGCGATTGTCTGGGTTACCTGTCCCGAAAATTTGGTACCTACCGCCCCCGTAATAGGGTCGGATGTATCGTCCATCCACCTGACAATAGGTCGAAAATTGACGAAGTCATCTTTGGCATGTTAGTACCACCTAGAAAAGGCTCATTGATCAGCCACTGTGTGTAGTACGTCAAAATAATTTGGAGGGTGGTTGATAGGGGCCCGATTGCAGATGCTTTCTCCGACGCAATTCGATTTTAACATAATAATGTGTTCGATATGAACCCGACTCCACAATTCAACCATTCATTAATATTTTTATCTGAATTTTAGTAACCTCGGAAAAATGGCCGGGGCTCGACAGTCAGGGGTCGGAACCGGGAGATGGAATTCTGCAAAATGTCATATGTGGACGTATATTGTCGTTGCCCCCGTCCGTCTGTCCACAATTGTTTGTGAACACACTACAGGTCACAATTTTTATCCGATTTCAATGAAACTTGAAATATAGGTTGATCACCATAAAATATTGGCATACATCGGACCGTTACTTCATTATGGCCCCTGATTGTGCGACAAATCGCGTTTTAAGCTTGTGAAAACAGTAGAGGCCACATGTTGAACCGATTTTAATGAAACTTGAAATGCATGTTTATAACCCAAAGATCTTAGTTCCTTTCGATATTTGTGCATATCGGATCGTAACTTCCTGAATTAGGCCCCTGATTGTACGAGAAATCGCCATTCGTAGCTTGTGGTCTCTCTGGAGGTTACAATTATCATCCGATTATATCACCGTTGCACCGTAATGAAGGTTGAGTACGAATTTCGTGAAAATCCGACCAAAACTGCCGGACAAAATTGCCGCCATTTTTACGCGAATAGTGTAAAAAAAATATGGTATATCAAGATTGTGAACCCTGTAGAGGTCACAATTTTAATCTGATTATAATGAAAATTTAAATGCATGTTTATAACCTAACGATCTTGGTTCCTTTCGATATTTGTGCATATCGGAGCGTAACTTCCTGAATTATCACTGGAAAAGTGGTGTGGTTTAACTTGATGTATATAGTCGTAATTTCTCTTCTGTGTTGAACTATTCATAACTATTCATGTAGTTTAACAAACTAAACACTAGTTAATTAGACACTTGGTAATCAAAATTAAACACTGTGATTTAAGTTGTACACAAGCACAAGTTGAACACTATTAGCCAAAATTAAACTACATGAATAGTTATGAATAGTTCAACACAGAAGAGAAATTAGGGCTATATGCACCAAGTTAAACCATACCAATTTTCCAGTGTAAGGCCCCTGATAATACAAAAAAATCACCAATTTTAGCTTGTCCCTCTGAAGGTCACAGTTATTATCCGATTTTAAAAACCGTTTGAATATATCCCCGTCACACCGTAATAAAGGTTGGGTTCGAACATCGGACGAACATTGCCAGACAAAATGTCAGCCGATTGTACGCGACTATTACACATCAACCAAGAAACTGACAACATACCGACGCACCGACCGACGCCAGAAGAAATCTACCATAAGAAAGCCAACTGGAGATTTCAGGTTAAATTCCCGATGGTGATGAGATCGATTCAAGCCCGCGCCAGGAGTGATAATAATCAAAATTCAAACAAGTCGCAACCTAACCGGATTCCAAACTTTTCGGTTTTCTCATAACATCGGACGAACATTGCCAGACAAAATGTCAGCCGATTGTACGCGACTAAACGGCCTGGCTGTATTACACATCAACCAAGAAACCGACCACATAGCGACGCACCGACCGACGCCAGAAGAAATCTACCATAAGAAAGCCAACTGGAGATTTCGGGTTAAATTCCCGATGGTGATAAGATTGATTCAAGCCCGCGCCTGGAGTGATAATAATCAAAATTCAAACAAGTCGCACTCTAACCGGATTCCAAACTTTTCGGTTGTCTCATAAATTATTATAGGTACGCTGATGTCGTATTCCTTCCTTCAAATTTTTATAATGGTCATATTAAAATATCATAATACGCCAATATCGCAAACTGATATTTCTGACATTTTCAGGTGCAAACCATATTTTCTTAACTTTTCTGGGGCTAGAACCTTCTCCGTGGACCGTCAACTGCAGGTACATCGGCGCCCCTAGAAGCTCGATCGGCGCCCCCAGCAGCCCTTGTCCCCGTTACATTTTTGGGCTAGGTACGGGTCTGAACGTATCAGTTCATGAAATTACGTTATTCGCAGAAGCTGATTCATTAATGTATGGTGAATGATTGGTATCATGTCGTGATGTCTTAGTGTTGCCCTTTATAAGGCGACAATCCGACAATGCGACATTCTCACCCGACGTAAAAATGGCATATTGTAGGGTTAAAATGTCGTGTTGTCGTGTTTTCCAGGCGAGGGGGGGGGGAGGCAGCTGCACCCCCCCCCCCCCCGGTACGGGACTGGCGTTGCTGTTAATCTTTTAACAGAATGGCCTTATTCTTATCCGACATTACCTCCATACTGCACCTTTCATCTCTTTTGGTCGGAAGAAGAATATAAGCGACAGTAAAGATGACTATTCTTACATTGAAGACCATGCTGATGAATGTTGCAGTATTGCAATATGCTTATGGTGTCATGAAAAACATTGTATTTGCATACACTTCCTGGATTATGGCCCATGTTTGTACGAACAATTACATTTAGTTTGTGGACCCTCTAGAAGTAACAGTTGTTATTTGACTGTAAAAATCGTTCAGCAATATCAGGTCACAATATTAAAACGATATTTAGGAAACTTGAAATATAGGTCTATCTCCTAAAGACCTCGGTTTTGTTGCCTTCGATATTGGCATAAATCGGACTATAACTTAATAGATAATCTTTGATTGTACGAAAAATCACGTTTTTAGCTTAAGTTCACTCTAGAGGTCACAATTTTCATCCTTTCCAAATTCGCGCATATCGAATTGTAAATTCCTGGATTATAGCCCCTGGTTATACGAAAAATCGCGTTTGTGGCTTTTGCAGGTTACAATTTTTATCCGATTTAAAAGGCGTTCGAATACATTCACCGTTATCACGTTTCCTGAAAATCAGAACGAGCTGCCTAAAAAAGTGGTCGGCCCCATAAACGCATGTCCAAGGTTAGATCTAAATATCACGGCCACCTACAGATTTCGCCAAACCCAACCCAAGCTCTAGCCCAAATAGGATGCAGTAAATAGGAGAGTTACGTTCCTTCAATCGAAAGAACTTCGTCTTATTTTCATATAAGGTAAAAATTAAAGAAAGGAGAGTAAATTTTATCGGGACATATTCTCACTTTGGTCGGGGTGAGTCATTTTATCGGGACATATTCTCTCTTGGACAACAGACCTATCGGGTCATTATCTCACTTTGGTCGGGATGAGTCATTTTATCGGGACATATTCTCTCTTGGACAACAGACCTATCGGGTCATTATCTCACTTTGGTCGGGGTGAGTCATTTTATCGGGACATATTCTCTCTTGGACAACAGACCTATCGGGTCATTGTCTCACTTGGGTCGGTGTGAGTCATTTTATCGGGACATATTCTCTCTGTACCAACTGCACCCCTGGGACACTAAACTTTCGCCAGTATCGTATTTATGCCGGACCAGCCCCGACAAGACCCAACTGTTTCCGACAAGAATATAGGCAATATTCATCTGTATGGCATTTTTCATTCGCACTGGTCACGAAAGCTTTAAACACTGATTTGTCATTGGTAATAGTCATGTTTGTGAGCACGTGGGAGCCCTCTATAGATACGTCCTATTGCCATATCATGTCTTCTAATTTCTTTCGATTCAGTATCGGAAGTGGTTCGAGTTGCGGTCAGGTCGATGGCCCGTTGATTGTTCTTCGTGTGTGCTATGTTAGGATAACCCAGGGCTATGGTCCTTCCCTAAACTCAAAATGGATATTGAGCTGGGAGCTACGTTTAGGAAAATCGCGTACAAAATTTCTGCTATCCTAGATGAGTGGGCAGAGGTGTCCGATACTCTGAACCTTGATTCCTAAAATAGTGTTATGTATTTGGCCGATTTCTCTCTAAAAAAAAGGGGGCCGTACTTGATTTGAAGGTGTCCAAATATGGCTGAAAGATGGGCGATTGTCTGGGTTACCTGTCCCGAAAATTTGGTACCTACCGCCCCCGTAATAGGGTCGGATGTATCGTCCATCCACCTGACAATAGGTCGAAAATTGACGAAGTCATCTTTGGCATGTTAGTACCACCTAGAAAAGGCTCATTGATCAGCCACTGTGTGTAGTACGTCAAAATAATTTAGAGGGTGGTTGATAGGGGCCCGATTGCAGATGCTTTCTCCGACGCAATTCGATTTTAACATAATAATGTGTTCGATATGAACCCGACTCCACAATTCAACCATTCATTAATATTTTTATCTGAATTTTAGTAACCTCGGAAAAATGGCCAGGGCTCGACAGTAAGGGGTCGGAACCGGGAGATGGTATTTATGGAATTCTGCAAAATGTCATATGTGGACGTATATTGTCGTTGCCCCCGTCCGTCTGTCCACAATTGTTTGTGAACACACTACAGGTCACAATTTTTATCCGATTTCAATGAAACTTGAAATATAGGTTGATCATCATAAGATCTCGGTTCATTTCGATATTGGCATACATCGGACCGTTACTTCATTATGGCCCCTGATTGTGCGACAAATCGCGTTTTAAGCTTGTGAAAACAGTAGAGGTCACATGTTGAACCGATTTTAATGAAACTTGAAATGCATGTTTATAACCCAAAGATCTTAGTTCCTTTCGATATTTGTGCATATCGGATCGTAACTTCCTGAATTATGGCCCCTGATTGTACGAGAAATCGCCATTCGTAGCTTGTGGTCTCTCTGGAGGTTACAATTATCATCCGATTATATCACCGTTGCACCGTAATGAAGGTTGAGTACGAATTTCGTGAAAATCCGACCAAAACTGCCGGACAAAATTGCCGCCATTTTTACGCGAATAGTGTAAAAACAATATGGTATATCAAGATTGTGAACCCTGTAGAGGTCACAATTTTAATCTGATTATAATGAAAATTTAAATGCATGTTTATAACCTAACGATCTTGGTTCCTTTCGATATTTGTGCATATCGGAGCGTAACTTCCTGAATTATCACTGGAAAATTGGTGTGGTTTAACTTGGTGTATATAGCCCTAATTTCTCTTCTGTGTTGAACTATTCATAACTGTCATGTAGTTTAACAAACTAAACACTAGTTAATTAGACACTTGGTAATCAAAATTAAACACTGTGATTTAAGTTGTACACAAGCACAAGTTGAACACTATTAGCCAAAATTAAACTACATGAATAGTTAAGAATAGTTCAACACAGAAGAGAAATTAGGGCTATATGCACCAAGTTAAACCATACCAATTTTCCAGTGTAAGGCCCCTGATAATACAAAAAAATCACCAATTTTAGCTTGTCCCTCTGAAGGTCACAGTTATTATCCGATTTTAAAAACCGTTTGAATATATCCCTGTCACACCGTAATAAAGGTTGGGTTCGAACATCGGACGAACATTGCCAGACAAAATGTCAGCCGATTGTACGCGAATATTACACATCAACCAAGAAACTGACCACATACCGACGCACCGACCGACGCCCGAAGAAATCTACCATAAGAAAGTCAACTGGAGATTTCAGGTTAAATTCCCGATGGTGATGAGATTGATTCAAGCCCGCGCCCAAACTGATCCCGCAGTGAATATTCGCTTGGCCGCTACAATCACTGATAAGCATGACACCGACGAGGCTTAATGAGTACGGCATATTAACTTTTTTACTCCGACAAATTAAATTCTCAAACATTTTTTTGAGGTAAAATAAAAATAAATAAAAATGTTTGAAGTATTTGTAGTTAAAAAATATTTCCTATTTAGTGTAAATGGGTATTAAAATGAGTAAGATAAGCTGGCACTGCCAGGCAGGATACGCCCACATTTTTAAGAGATGGATAGAGAACAAGCAATACCGAAAGTGATTTTTCCTACATCATTAAATACTGTATTTCATACTGTATTGGGAGCAGCCATTTTGTTGGTCAGTTCCAGTCCGATGTTCATGAAATTCGAAGCCGACAATGATTATGGTGTGACGGTACACAACCTAGAAATGTTACTTCTCGTCAAAATCGGATAAGAATTGTGACCTGTATAGAGTCGACAACCATGATATACCATATTTTTACACTATTCGTGTACAAACGGCGACCATTTCGTCCGGCAAATTTGGTACGATTTTCACGAAAGTGATCTTTCCTACAATCAAAGGCCATAATTCATTAAGTTACATTTTGATATGCGCAAATATCGAAAAGAATAAAGATCTTTAGGTTATAAACAAGCATTTCAGGTTTCATCAAAATCGAATTAAAATTGTGACCTCTACAGGGTCCACAACTTTGATATACCATATTTTTACACTGTTTGCGTACAAACGGCGGCCATTTTGTCTGGCAATTATGGTCTGATTGTCTTGAAATTCGAACTCAACCTTCCGTAGGGTGTAACGGTGATAGAGTCTATCGTTTTTTTAAATCGGATAATAATTGTGACCTCCAGAGGGACCATAGGCGATTTTTCGGACAATCAGGGGCCATAATTCAGGAAGTTACGATCCGATATGCACAAATAACGAAAGGAACCAAGATCTTTGGGTTATAACCATGCATTTCAAGTTTCACCAGAAGCGAATTAAAATTGTGACCTCTACAGGATCCACAACCATGATATACAATTTTTTAACAGTATTCACGTACAAACGACGGCCATTTTGTCTGGCAATTTTGGTCCGATTTTCCCGAAATTCGAACTCAACCTTCCTTAGGGTGTAACGGTGATATAATCAACCGTTTTTTTCAATGGGATAATAATTGTGACCTCCAGAGGGACCACAAGCTAAAAAGGGTGATTTTTCGGACAATCAGGGGCCATAATTCAGGAAATTACATTCCGATAGCCGCAAATATCGAAAGGAACCAAGATCTTTGGGTTACAAACATGCATGGCAAGTTTCATCAAAATCGGTTCAAAATTGTGACCTCTATAGGGTCCACAAGCTAAAAACGTGATTTTTCGTACAATCAGGGGCCATAATCCATGAAGTTTTGATCCGATACATGCCAATATCGAAAGCAGCCGAGATCTTTTGGGGATAAACCTATATTTCAAGTTTCGTCAAAATCGGATAAGAATTGTGACCTGTAGAGAGTCCACAAACAAATTGTGGACGGACGTCCGGAAGGGCGGACAGGGGCGACGACAATATACGTCCACATAAAAATGTGGGCGTATAAAAATGCATCATTTTGCCCGAAGCAGTTAGGTGTTAAGTAAACATTGCACGAGCCGTTGAGCCAATGACTACGAGGCGTGAAGTCAACGCACGTGTTTTCGATTGTCATCCGTTACAGGGATAATTCGTAAGTAATTCTCTGTGAAACAGGTTGGCCCGCGCCAGGAGTGATAATAATCAAAATTCAAACAAGTCGCACTCTAACCGGATTCCAAACTTTTCGGTTTTCTCATAACATCGGACGAACATTGCCAGACAAATTGTCAGCCGATTGTACGCGACTAAACGGCCTGGCTGTATTACACATCAACCAAGAAACCGATCACATAGCGACGCACCGACCGACGCCAGAAGAAATCTACCATAAGAAAGCCAACTGGAGATTTCGGGTTAAATTCCCGATGGTGATGAGATTGATTCAAGCCCGCGCCAGGAGTGATAATAATCATTCAAACAAGTCGCACTCTAACCGGATTCCAAACTTTTCGGTTGTCTCATAAATTATTAAAGGATACTCTGATGTCGTATTCCTTCCTTCAAATTTTTATAATGTTCATATTAAAATATCATAATACGCCAATATCGCAAACTGATATTTCTGACATTTTCAGGTGCAAACCATATTTTCTTAACTTTTCTGGGGCTAGAACCTTCTCCTGCAGGTACATCGGCGCACCTAGAAGCTCGATCGGCGCCCCCGATGGTGACTGATTGGTATCATATCGTGATGTCTTAGTGTTGCCTTTTATAAGGCGACAATGCGATATTTTCACCCGACGTAAAAATGGCATATTGTAGGGTTAAAATGTCGTGTTTTCCAGGCGAGGGGGGGGGGGCAGCTGCACCCCCCCCCTCTCAGGTACGGGTCTGGCGTTGCTGTTAATCTTTTAACAGAATGGCCTTATTCTTATCCAACATTACCTCCATACTGCACCTTTCATCTCTTTTGGTCGGAAGAAGAATATAAGCGACAGTAAAGATGACTATTCTTACATTGAAGACCATGCTGATGAATGTTGCAGTATTGCAATATGCTTATGGTTTCATGAAAAACATTGTATTTGCATACACTTCCTGGATTATGGCCCATGTTTGTACGAACAATCACATTTAGTTTGTGGACCCTCTAGAAGTAACAGTTGTTATTTGACTGTAAAAACCGTTCAACAATATCAGGTCACAATATTAAAACGATATTTAGGAAACTTGAAATATAGGTCTATCTCCCAAAGACCTCGGTTTTGTTACCTTCGATATTGGCATAAATCGGGCTATAACTTAATAGATAATCTTTGATTGTACGAAAAATCACGTTTTTAGCCTTAGTTCACTCTAGAGGTCACAATTTTCATCCTTTCCAAATTCGCGCATACCGAATTGTAAATTCCTGGATTATAGCCCCTGGTTATACGAAAAATCGCATTTGTAGCTTTTGCAGGTTACAATTTTTATCCGATTTAAAAGGCGTTCGAATACATTCACCGTTATCACGTTTCCTGAAAATCAGAACGAGCTGCCTAAAAAAGTGGTCGGCCCCATAAACGCATGTCCAAGGTTAGATCTAAATATCACGGCCACCTACAGATTTCGCCAATCACAACCCAAGCTCTAGCCCAAATAGGACGCAGTAAATAGGAGAGTTACGTTCCTTCAACCGTAAGAACTTCGTCTTATTTTCATATAAGGTAAAAATTAAAGAATGGAGAGTAAATTTTATCGGGTCATTATCTCACTTTGGTCGGGGTGAGTCATTTTATCGGGACATATTCTCTCTTGGACAACAGACCTATCGGGTCATTATCTCACTTTGGTCGGTGTGAGTCATTTTATCGGGACATATTCTCTCTTGGACAACAGACCTATCGGGTCATTATCTCACTTTGGTCGGGGTGAGTCATTTTATCGGGACATATTCTCTCTTGGACAACAGACCTATCGGGTCATTGTCTCACTTGGGTCGGTGTGAGTCATTTTATCGGGACATATTCTCTCTGTACCAACTGCACTCCTGGGACACTAAACTTTCGCCAGTATCGTATTTATGCCGGACCAGCCCCGACAAGACCCAACTGTTTCCGACAAGAATATAGGCAATATTCATCTGTATGGCATTTTTCATTCGCACTGGTCTTTAAACACTGATTTATCATTGGTAATAGTCATGTTTGTGAGCACGTGGGAGCCCTCTATATATACGTCCTATTGCGATATCATGTCTTCTAATTTCTTTCGATTCAGTATCGGAAGTGGTTCGAGTTGCGGTCAGATCGATGGCCCGTTGATTGTTCTTCGTGTGTGCTATGTTGGGATAACCCAGGGCTATGGTCCTTCCCTAAACTCAAGTAATGGATATTGAGCATAACCGAATTGGTTTGGGAACTACGTTTAGGAAAGTCGCGTACAAAATTTCTGCTATCCTAGATGAGTGGGCAGAGGTGTCCGATACTCTGAACCTTGATTCCTAAGATAGTGTTATGTATTTGGCCGATTTCTCTCTAAAAAAGGGGGCCGTACTTGATTTGAAGGTGTCCAAATATGGCTGAAAGATGGGCGATTGTCTGGGTTACCTGTCCCGAAAATTTGGTACCTACTGCCCCCGTAAAAGGGTCGGATGTATCGTCCATCCACCTGACAATAGGTCGAAAATTGACGAAGTCATCTTTGGCATGTGAGTACCACCTAGAAAAGGCTCATTGATCAGCCACTGTGTGTAGTACGTCAAAATAATTTGGAGGGTGGGTGATAGGGGCCCGATTGCAGATGCTTTCTCCGATGCAATTCGATTTTAACATAATAATGTGTTCGATATAAACCCGACTCCACAATTCAACCATTCATTAATATTTTTATCTGAATTTTAGTAACCTCGGAAAAATGGCCGGGACTCGACAGTCAGGGGTCGGAACCGGGAGATGGTATTTATGGAATTCTGCAAAAGGTCATATGTGGACGTATATTGTCGTCGCCCCAGTCCGTCTGTCCACAATTGTTTGTGAACACACTACAGGTCACAATTTTTATGCGATTTCAATGAAACTTGAAATATAGGTTGATCACCATAAGATCTCGTTTCCTTTCGATATTGGCATACATCGGACCGTTACTTCATTATGGCCCCTGATTGTGCGACAAATCGCGTTTTAAGCTTGTGAACCGATTTTAATGAAACTTGAAATGCATGTTTATAACCCAAAGATCTTAGTTCCTTTCGATATTTGTGCATATCGGATCGTAACTTCCTGAATTATGGCCCCTGATTGTACGAGAAATCGCCATTCGTAGCTTGTGGTCTCTCTGGAGGTTACAATTATCATCCGATTATATCACCGTTGCACCGTAATGAAGGTTGAGTACGAATTTCGTGAAAATCCGACCAAAACTGCCGGACAAAATGGCCGCCACTTTTACGCGAATAGTATAAAAAAGATATGGTATATCAAGATTGTGGACCCTGTAGAGGTCACAATTTTAATCAGATTTTATTGAAACTTTAAATGCATGTTTATAACCTAACGATCTTGGTTCCTTTCGATATTTGTGCATATCGGAGCGTAACTTCCTGAATTATCACTGGAAAATTGGTGTGGTTTAACTTGGTGTATATAGCCCTAATTTCAACACAGAAGAGAAATTAGGGCTATATGCACCAAGTTAAACCATATCAATTTTCCAGGGTAAGGCCCCTGATAATACAAAAAAATCACCAATTTTAGCTTGTCCCTCTTAAGGTCACAGTTATTATCCGATTTTAAAAACCGTTTGAATATATCCCTGTCACACCGTAATAAAGGTTGGAACATCGGACGAACATTGCCAGACAAAATGTCAGCCGATTGTACGCGACTATTACACATCAACCAAGAAACTGAACACATACCGACGCACCGACCGACGCCCGAAGAAATCTACCATAAGAAAGCCAAGTGGAGATTTCAGGTTAAATTCCCGATGGTGATGAGATTGATTCAAGCCAGCGCCAGGAGTGATAATAATCAAAATTCAAACAAGTAGCACTCTAACCGGATTCCAAACTTTTCTGTTTTCTCATAACATCGGACGAACATTGCCAGACAAAATGTCAGCCGATTGTAGGCGACTAAACGGCCTGGCTGTATTACACATCAACCAAGAAACCGAAAACATAGCGACGCACCGACCGACGCCAGAAGAAATCTACCATAAGAAAGCCAACTGGAGATTTCGGGTTAAATTCCCGATGGTGATGAGATTGATTTAAGCCCGCGCCAGGAGTGATAATAATCAAAATTCAAACAAGTCGCACTCTAACCGGATTCCAAACTTTTCGGTTGTCTCATAAATTATTATAGGTACGCTGATGTCGTATTCCTTCCTTCAAATTTTTATAATGTTCATATTAAAATATCATAATACGCCAATATCGCAAACTGATATTTCTGACATTTTCAGGTGCAAACCATATTTTCTTAACTTTTCTGGGGCTAGAACCTTCTCCGTGGACCGTCAACTGCAGGTACATCGGCGCCCCCAGACGCTCGATCGGCGCCCCCAGCAGCCCTTGTCCCCCTTACATTTTTGGTCTAGGTACGGGTCTGAACGTATCAGTTCACGAAATTACGTTATTCGCAGAAGCTGATTCATTAATGTATGGTGGCTGATTGGTATCATGTCGTGATGTCTTAGTGTTGCCCTTTATAAGGCGACAATCCGACAATGCGACATTTTCACCCGACGTAAAAATGGCATATTGTAGGGTTAAAATGTCGTGTTGTCGTGGTGTCGCTGTGTCGTGATGTCGGCCATATTTTCCTCAGTACTATGATTATATACCCTAATCGTGGTGTTGGTGAAGAAAGTTCCCCGGGATTTGGCAGCGTGGTTTCTCCCTATCGGTAGTGCAGGACAAAGGATCTGGCAAAGTACGGTGCTTAGTTGTGTAGATGGGACAAAAAACAAGCTCCTGTGTACATATTGGCGTGCCCATAAAAGAATCCTTAACAGTTGAATTTCGATGAAGAAATGACACTTCCATTGAAAATTTCCGTCATAGCACTATACATAGCGTATGCCTATAGGTGCAGAAACGTAGTGAAATTGAATGAAATGAAATTGTGTTTAACGTCCTAGTGTTCTCCTCTGGTTGGGCTAATGAAGACTGACAGTGTGCTATTAGGAAAACTTTACCCGGATAGCGGCGCTACGACCTACTTTTATATTGAATTCCAACTATCAGAGGGTATTTTACGTGATCGCTAACATGTACACGTGTGATAGTGTGGAATTTTGGTGTTTTAGTCTACACTGCACTTCACACATATCAGCTTAATAAACAATAACAAACTTTCACTTTCATCTGATCTTTGAACCCTTGTATTCATAGTCACTGGGTGCTTAGCTTCTGGACAGGTCTTTGTAACATCATTGACTATCACCTCATCATCTCCTTGGATACTTTTTCTAACAAACCCGACTTCCTGGGTTACAGGGGTAACAATCAAAATTAGTCAAGGATTTTGAGTGTGTCAGATGTATAAGATTACCTTCTAAATCTTAAAACTTGTATTTGGCGCTCAAAGTTTATAAGTTATTACATTTACGGAAGATACTTTTGGTCAAGTCTTCATTGATCTAATTAAGGATACCTTCTAGCACCATATATAGTGGTGTTTCAACACAGAGATCTTTAAAATAAAGATTTAAATAGCCTCGTCTTGTGATTAAATTAGACCCGGTTACATGGTATATGTTTTTTTCTTGATTAAACTACTGGACCGGACCATGTACTATAGAACATACACGATACACGTAGCAGCATAGACACACTAACATTGCCTTCTTAAAAAATTAATCCTGTTTTTCGGTTCGTTTTATTATCAAATACCGACGTAGTTTCCCCTCAAATATCAAAGCAGATTGGGGCGGCAGAAGCTGGGCCTCATCTAAGTCCCTTTGGCCTTTGGGTCTTGTTTTTTTCTCTTATTCTATTGTCTGCTCTCTGGATTTTCTCGACTGTAAATTGGCTGCTCTTCTTGTATAATTTTATTAGCCTTTTCAAATGAAACTTCGATTTAAAAATATTTTCGAACGCTCTGGACAAGTAAAATAGGATGCAATGGATAATTTACACAACAGGTAGGACACTTAAACATCTGGTACTTAGATAGGGATATTATTATGTTCTGGAGCTTTCAAGCCAGCGAGAGTGTTATTGTCCCTTTAATAGTCAGTTTTGGGGGGTTTTTTTATCAAAGGTAAGTTTCATATTTACTCAAATATTGTTTTTCATCAAATTAAAAATGTTTGGCCGTTATAAATGGTTTGGCCGTAATGACCTAAGTATTGGCCGTTTTAACTAAACCTAGTATTGGCCGTTATCGTTTAGAGCCGTTATGACTAACGTAACAAGAACTCTCTTGGGTCAAACACGAAAAGGTGTTTTTTGGGTTTAATCTCACTGTGGTTCATTCTCACCCAGCACAAAACTTAAATAATCAGGTTAGCGTGACTATAATAAGGTGTTAATTGGAATTTCTAAAGAAGGATTAGCTGTAGTCTGTTTCACATCGGGCACTGTTTATTTCATTAGGTTCAACCTTATCGTTGATAATGTTTTATTCAACATTTATTATAGTAAAACATGTTTATTTTAACACTTTTAATGTAAATGGAAAAACTTAATATAAAAAATGAATAACTAAATAGCACTATGAAATGAGCATCAACATTAAAAATATATATTTCATATGGGCAAGTAAATTGCCATTTCATAACGTGTCTTTGTAGCCGTTCTTTTTGGTATTCGAAACCAGCATGCATTAATATACGACCACCTTTAGATGTTGGTAAGAACCGCACCTGAACATTTACATTTGCCATTTTGACATATCAACTGAAGATGTCACTCCCTTAAATAGGTTTTAATTGAACCAAATCGATTCATTACTTTGTAAAAAATCACTCATTAAACACAGTTCACATGACACTTATTAAACGGTTAATCCATATCTAATTGGTTTATTCCCGCGAAGGCGCAGTTATTGACCGTAACGGATTAAAAAGGGTCTTTTAAGACGCCTTAACGGGAATCCAGCCCTAAGGATTAAAATGGATTAAAAACGTAACAATGGTGTTATAGATTGTTATGATAAGAATTTACACTTTCATAATCCCCACTGTAACTAATTAACCAACATTTTAGCATCAGATAAGCAATAATAACTATACTATAATATAACAAAAATTAATTAAATTTCGTCAAATAAATAAAAAAGATAATACTATAACAAAAATTAAATTTAACTTCGCCAATAAAAACAACTATAATATAACAAACATTAAGGGGATTTTATATCTTTAAAAATGACACTGATTGTGTGAGTGAGCGAATCATTGCTGATATTGTTTTTCATTAAATTAAAAATGTTTGGCCGTTATGACCAAAGTATTGGCCCTTTTGACTAAATACAATAGTTCAATTGGATAACGGGGGACGATTGTCCCCTAAAAGGCTAAGATATATAGAAGAGTAGAAGAATCTATTAATGATCTAAAAATCGAACTGTTAAATGGAGTCAAAAGTGCAATTAAATATACTGACGTCATATCACATTTAGTAGGGTCATGGTTTGTGTTTGATACATGTATTTGTTGTTACTTTTATGTAATTTATTGTGAATAAATTTGTTAATTAGTTTAAACCTAGTAGTTTAAACAAAGGGACTATACTTTTAACACCATTGTGTTCGATAATCCCCTTGCTGGATTAATCCCCCCATGAGAACAATAGCAGGGGGCACAGTGAGATGTTCCCGTTTTTGATCGTTTCTACATAATGCTCATTTTTAGACCTCGGTAATGCTCATTTTTATACCTAGTAGTTTAAACAAACGGACTATACTTTTATTAACACCATTGTATTCGATAACCCCCTTGCTTGATTAATCCCCCCATGAGGGAGAGAAAAATGGGTTTAACGTCCATTCGACACAACTATAGGTAATTTCGGGACTAACACATGGTTTTTAATTTTATTTCAATAATTCGCTTGCGCATAGGGGTCTTTAGCAGTGGGAGGAAACCGTAGTGCCCGGAGGAAACCCAAGAGGTTGAAAAGGCTCCCCTATCTCCATGCCACATTACGCTTACACCAGGGATCGAAACCACAGCCGCAAGCAAGAGGTGGCCGGCCAGCTAGAGGTCGAAGAGCGGCACTCAGGACCACTAGGTTATCCTAACCTCCCCAATCCCCCCATGAGAACAGTAGCTGGGGGCACAGTGAGATGTTCCCGTTTTTGATCGTTTCTACATAATGCTCATTTTTAGACTCCAGTACTTATCGGGACTGGGTAAATGTCCCGATAGTTACACGATGTCCCGAGAGTGAAGGTCTCAGGCCCATGTTATTTCCCGACTGATATGGTTTATTCTATTTGGTGATTGGAATCAAATATCATAATTTTAAAAACATTACAAACCATTTTAAAACCATTTTGTGATATCCAAATGGTCGTATAGTATGTGTTCATTCTATTAGTTGATTGGCATCAAATATCAAAATTTTGAACAAATAACAAATACAACTCAATTTGAATAAATTATTTGTTTCGAAGGCTATAAATACAGTTTTTGCCCAAATTACGTCATTTCTGGTGACATTGATAGAAAACTTTACCGATAATAAAAAAAATTTGAGAATGTGCACTAGGTCATTTCGGGACTAACATATGTTTTAATTTTATTTCAATAGTTTTCTTGCGCGTTTATATGGTCTTTAGCAGTGGGAGGAAACCGGAGGACCCAGAGAAAACCCACGAGGTTGGACAGGCGACCCTACTCCTTGACACGTACAACCGGGGATTTGAAACCACGCCAGTTGACTCAATGAGAGACTTTATGATACAGCGCGCGCACGCTAACCATTCAGCCCCCCCCCCCCCGCCCCTGCACTGTGGGGATATGAACTTTGTTTTATAAAAATCGGGCATTAAATAATTAATCTAGAACCAATAAACTGAATTAGCCAATAGCGGCCAAGAAAAAATAACGAGACAAAAAATGTTCACATTTTTGCTCAAAATAGACGACCCTTAACCCTGGGCAAAATGTCATAAAAAAAATATATTCAATAATAAAAAAGTTTTTTGTCAAAATTTGAAATTTAAAATCGTCTAATGTCTCCGAAGATTCGTCGAATATCAAAAAAAACTAAAGAACCGTGCCTATCTGTCTTGTCTCTGGCTATGTCAAAATGTATCAAATGTAAATTCCTGGATTATAGCCCCTGGTTATACGAAAAATCGCATTTGTAGCTTTTGCAGGTTACAATTTTTATCCGATTTAAAAGGCGTTCGAATACATTCACCGTTATCACGTTTCCTGAAAATCAGAACGAGCTGCCTAAAAAAGTGGTCGGCCCCATAAACGCATGTCCAAGGTTAGATCTAAATATCACGGCCACCTACAGATTTCGCCAATCACAACCCAAGCTCTAGCCCAAATAGGACGCAGTAAATAGGAGAGTTACGTTCCTTCAACCGTAAGAACTTCGTCTTATTTTCATATAAGGTAAAAATTAAAGAATGGAGAGTAAATTTTATCGGGTCATTATCTCACTTTGGTCGGGGTGAGTCATTTTATCGGGACATATTCTCTCTTGGACAACAGACCTATCGGGTCATTATCTCACTTTGGTCGGTGTGAGTCATTTTATCGGGACATATTCTCTCTTGGACAACAGACCTATCGGGTCATTATCTCACTTTGGTCGGGGTGAGTCATTTTATCGGGACATATTCTCTCTTGGACAACAGACCTATCGGGTCATTGTCTCACTTGGGTCGGTGTGAGTCATTTTATCGGGACATATTCTCTCTGTACCAACTGCACTCCTGGGACACTAAACTTTCGCCAGTATCGTATTTATGCCGGACCAGCCCCGACAAGACCCAACTGTTTCCGACAAGAATATAGGCAATATTCATCTGTATGGCATTTTTCATTCGCACTGGTCTTTAAACACTGATTTATCATTGGTAATAGTCATGTTTGTGAGCACGTGGGAGCCCTCTATATATACGTCCTATTGCGATATCATGTCTTCTAATTTCTTTCGATTCAGTATCGGAAGTGGTTCGAGTTGCGGTCAGATCGATGGCCCGTTGATTGTTCTTCGTGTGTGCTATGTTGGGATAACCCAGGGCTATGGTCCTTCCCTAAACTCAAGTAATGGATATTGAGCATAACCGAATTGGTTTGGGAACTACGTTTAGGAAAGTCGCGTACAAAATTTCTGCTATCCTAGATGAGTGGGCAGAGGTGTCCGATACTCTGAACCTTGATTCCTAAGATAGTGTTATGTATTTGGCCGATTTCTCTCTAAAAAAGGGGGCCGTACTTGATTTGAAGGTGTCCAAATATGGCTGAAAGATGGGCGATTGTCTGGGTTACCTGTCCCGAAAATTTGGTACCTACTGCCCCCGTAAAAGGGTCGGATGTATCGTCCATCCACCTGACAATAGGTCGAAAATTGACGAAGTCATCTTTGGCATGTGAGTACCACCTAGAAAAGGCTCATTGATCAGCCACTGTGTGTAGTACGTCAAAATAATTTGGAGGGTGGGTGATAGGGGCCCGATTGCAGATGCTTTCTCCGATGCAATTCGATTTTAACATAATAATGTGTTCGATATAAACCCGACTCCACAATTCAACCATTCATTAATATTTTTATCTGAATTTTAGTAACCTCGGAAAAATGGCCGGGACTCGACAGTCAGGGGTCGGAACCGGGAGATGGTATTTATGGAATTCTGCAAAAGGTCATATGTGGACGTATATTGTCGTCGCCCCAGTCCGTCTGTCCACAATTGTTTGTGAACACACTACAGGTCACAATTTTTATGCGATTTCAATGAAACTTGAAATATAGGTTGATCACCATAAGATCTCGTTTCCTTTCGATATTGGCATACATCGGACCGTTACTTCATTATGGCCCCTGATTGTGCGACAAATCGCGTTTTAAGCTTGTGAACCGATTTTAATGAAACTTGAAATGCATGTTTATAACCCAAAGATCTTAGTTCCTTTCGATATTTGTGCATATCGGATCGTAACTTCCTGAATTATGGCCCCTGATTGTACGAGAAATCGCCATTCGTAGCTTGTGGTCTCTCTGGAGGTTACAATTATCATCCGATTATATCACCGTTGCACCGTAATGAAGGTTGAGTACGAATTTCGTGAAAATCCGACCAAAACTGCCGGACAAAATGGCCGCCACTTTTACGCGAATAGTATAAAAAAGATATGGTATATCAAGATTGTGGACCCTGTAGAGGTCACAATTTTAATCAGATTTTATTGAAACTTTAAATGCATGTTTATAACCTAACGATCTTGGTTCCTTTCGATATTTGTGCATATCGGAGCGTAACTTCCTGAATTATCACTGGAAAATTGGTGTGGTTTAACTTGGTGTATATAGCCCTAATTTCAACACAGAAGAGAAATTAGGGCTATATGCACCAAGTTAAACCATATCAATTTTCCAGGGTAAGGCCCCTGATAATACAAAAAAATCACCAATTTTAGCTTGTCCCTCTTAAGGTCACAGTTATTATCCGATTTTAAAAACCGTTTGAATATATCCCTGTCACACCGTAATAAAGGTTGGAACATCGGACGAACATTGCCAGACAAAATGTCAGCCGATTGTACGCGACTATTACACATCAACCAAGAAACTGAACACATACCGACGCACCGACCGACGCCCGAAGAAATCTACCATAAGAAAGCCAAGTGGAGATTTCAGGTTAAATTCCCGATGGTGATGAGATTGATTCAAGCCAGCGCCAGGAGTGATAATAATCAAAATTCAAACAAGTAGCACTCTAACCGGATTCCAAACTTTTCTGTTTTCTCATAACATCGGACGAACATTGCCAGACAAAATGTCAGCCGATTGTAGGCGACTAAACGGCCTGGCTGTATTACACATCAACCAAGAAACCGAAAACATAGCGACGCACCGACCGACGCCAGAAGAAATCTACCATAAGAAAGCCAACTGGAGATTTCGGGTTAAATTCCCGATGGTGATGAGATTGATTTAAGCCCGCGCCAGGAGTGATAATAATCAAAATTCAAACAAGTCGCACTCTAACCGGATTCCAAACTTTTCGGTTGTCTCATAAATTATTATAGGTACGCTGATGTCGTATTCCTTCCTTCAAATTTTTATAATGTTCATATTAAAATATCATAATACGCCAATATCGCAAACTGATATTTCTGACATTTTCAGGTGCAAACCATATTTTCTTAACTTTTCTGGGGCTAGAACCTTCTCCGTGGACCGTCAACTGCAGGTACATCGGCGCCCCCAGACGCTCGATCGGCGCCCCCAGCAGCCCTTGTCCCCCTTACATTTTTGGTCTAGGTACGGGTCTGAACGTATCAGTTCACGAAATTACGTTATTCGCAGAAGCTGATTCATTAATGTATGGTGGCTGATTGGTATCATGTCGTGATGTCTTAGTGTTGCCCTTTATAAGGCGACAATCCGACAATGCGACATTTTCACCCGACGTAAAAATGGCATATTGTAGGGTTAAAATGTCGTGTTGTCGTGGTGTCGCTGTGTCGTGATGTCGGCCATATTTTCCTCAGTACTATGATTATATACCCTAATCGTGGTGTTGGTGAAGAAAGTTCCCCGGGATTTGGCAGCGTGGTTTCTCCCTATCGGTAGTGCAGGACAAAGGATCTGGCAAAGTACGGTGCTTAGTTGTGTAGATGGGACAAAAAACAAGCTCCTGTGTACATATTGGCGTGCCCATAAAAGAATCCTTAACAGTTGAATTTCGATGAAGAAATGACACTTCCATTGAAAATTTCCGTCATAGCACTATACATAGCGTATGCCTATAGGTGCAGAAACGTAGTGAAATTGAATGAAATGAAATTGTGTTTAACGTCCTAGTGTTCTCCTCTGGTTGGGCTAATGAAGACTGACAGTGTGCTATTAGGAAAACTTTACCCGGATAGCGGCGCTACGACCTACTTTTATATTGAATTCCAACTATCAGAGGGTATTTTACGTGATCGCTAACATGTACACGTGTGATAGTGTGGAATTTTGGTGTTTTAGTCTACACTGCACTTCACACATATCAGCTTAATAAACAATAACAAACTTTCACTTTCATCTGATCTTTGAACCCTTGTATTCATAGTCACTGGGTGCTTAGCTTCTGGACAGGTCTTTGTAACATCATTGACTATCACCTCATCATCTCCTTGGATACTTTTTCTAACAAACCCGACTTCCTGGGTTACAGGGGTAACAATCAAAATTAGTCAAGGATTTTGAGTGTGTCAGATGTATAAGATTACCTTCTAAATCTTAAAACTTGTATTTGGCGCTCAAAGTTTATAAGTTATTACATTTACGGAAGATACTTTTGGTCAAGTCTTCATTGATCTAATTAAGGATACCTTCTAGCACCATATATAGTGGTGTTTCAACACAGAGATCTTTAAAATAAAGATTTAAATAGCCTCGTCTTGTGATTAAATTAGACCCGGTTACATGGTATATGTTTTTTTCTTGATTAAACTACTGGACCGGACCATGTACTATAGAACATACACGATACACGTAGCAGCATAGACACACTAACATTGCCTTCTTAAAAAATTAATCCTGTTTTTCGGTTCGTTTTATTATCAAATACCGACGTAGTTTCCCCTCAAATATCAAAGCAGATTGGGGCGGCAGAAGCTGGGCCTCATCTAAGTCCCTTTGGCCTTTGGGTCTTGTTTTTTTCTCTTATTCTATTGTCTGCTCTCTGGATTTTCTCGACTGTAAATTGGCTGCTCTTCTTGTATAATTTTATTAGCCTTTTCAAATGAAACTTCGATTTAAAAATATTTTCGAACGCTCTGGACAAGTAAAATAGGATGCAATGGATAATTTACACAACAGGTAGGACACTTAAACATCTGGTACTTAGATAGGGATATTATTATGTTCTGGAGCTTTCAAGCCAGCGAGAGTGTTATTGTCCCTTTAATAGTCAGTTTTGGGGGGTTTTTTTATCAAAGGTAAGTTTCATATTTACTCAAATATTGTTTTTCATCAAATTAAAAATGTTTGGCCGTTATAAATGGTTTGGCCGTAATGACCTAAGTATTGGCCGTTTTAACTAAACCTAGTATTGGCCGTTATCGTTTAGAGCCGTTATGACTAACGTAACAAGAACTCTCTTGGGTCAAACACGAAAAGGTGTTTTTTGGGTTTAATCTCACTGTGGTTCATTCTCACCCAGCACAAAACTTAAATAATCAGGTTAGCGTGACTATAATAAGGTGTTAATTGGAATTTCTAAAGAAGGATTAGCTGTAGTCTGTTTCACATCGGGCACTGTTTATTTCATTAGGTTCAACCTTATCGTTGATAATGTTTTATTCAACATTTATTATAGTAAAACATGTTTATTTTAACACTTTTAATGTAAATGGAAAAACTTAATATAAAAAATGAATAACTAAATAGCACTATGAAATGAGCATCAACATTAAAAATATATATTTCATATGGGCAAGTAAATTGCCATTTCATAACGTGTCTTTGTAGCCGTTCTTTTTGGTATTCGAAACCAGCATGCATTAATATACGACCACCTTTAGATGTTGGTAAGAACCGCACCTGAACATTTACATTTGCCATTTTGACATATCAACTGAAGATGTCACTCCCTTAAATAGGTTTTAATTGAACCAAATCGATTCATTACTTTGTAAAAAATCACTCATTAAACACAGTTCACATGACACTTATTAAACGGTTAATCCATATCTAATTGGTTTATTCCCGCGAAGGCGCAGTTATTGACCGTAACGGATTAAAAAGGGTCTTTTAAGACGCCTTAACGGGAATCCAGCCCTAAGGATTAAAATGGATTAAAAACGTAACAATGGTGTTATAGATTGTTATGATAAGAATTTACACTTTCATAATCCCCACTGTAACTAATTAACCAACATTTTAGCATCAGATAAGCAATAATAACTATACTATAATATAACAAAAATTAATTAAATTTCGTCAAATAAATAAAAAAGATAATACTATAACAAAAATTAAATTTAACTTCGCCAATAAAAACAACTATAATATAACAAACATTAAGGGGATTTTATATCTTTAAAAATGACACTGATTGTGTGAGTGAGCGAATCATTGCTGATATTGTTTTTCATTAAATTAAAAATGTTTGGCCGTTATGACCAAAGTATTGGCCCTTTTGACTAAATACAATAGTTCAATTGGATAACGGGGGACGATTGTCCCCTAAAAGGCTAAGATATATAGAAGAGTAGAAGAATCTATTAATGATCTAAAAATCGAACTGTTAAATGGAGTCAAAAGTGCAATTAAATATACTGACGTCATATCACATTTAGTAGGGTCATGGTTTGTGTTTGATACATGTATTTGTTGTTACTTTTATGTAATTTATTGTGAATAAATTTGTTAATTAGTTTAAACCTAGTAGTTTAAACAAAGGGACTATACTTTTAACACCATTGTGTTCGATAATCCCCTTGCTGGATTAATCCCCCCATGAGAACAATAGCAGGGGGCACAGTGAGATGTTCCCGTTTTTGATCGTTTCTACATAATGCTCATTTTTAGACCTCGGTAATGCTCATTTTTATACCTAGTAGTTTAAACAAACGGACTATACTTTTATTAACACCATTGTATTCGATAACCCCCTTGCTTGATTAATCCCCCCATGAGGGAGAGAAAAATGGGTTTAACGTCCATTCGACACAACTATAGGTAATTTCGGGACTAACACATGGTTTTTAATTTTATTTCAATAATTCGCTTGCGCATAGGGGTCTTTAGCAGTGGGAGGAAACCGTAGTGCCCGGAGGAAACCCAAGAGGTTGAAAAGGCTCCCCTTTCTCCATGCCACATTACGCTTACACCAGGGATCGAAACCACAGCCGCAAGCAAGAGGTGGCCGGCCAGCTAGAGGTCGAAGAGCGGCACTCAGGACCACTAGGTTATCCTAACCTCCCCAATCCCCCCATGAGAACAGTAGCTGGGGGCACAGTGAGATGTTCCCGTTTTTGATCGTTTCTACATAATGCTCATTTTTAGACTCCAGTACTTATCGGGACTGGGTAAATGTCCCGATAGTTACACGATGTCCCGAGAGTGAAGGTCTCAGGCCCATGTTATTTCCCGACTGATATGGTTTATTCTATTTGGTGATTGGAATCAAATATCATAATTTTAAAAACATTACAAACCATTTTAAAACCATTTTGTGATATCCAAATGGTCGTATAGTATGTGTTCATTCTATTAGTTGATTGGCATCAAATATCAAAATTTTGAACAAATAACAAATACAACTCAATTTGAATAAATTATTTGTTTCGAAGGCTATAAATACAGTTTTTGCCCAAATTACGTCATTTCTGGTGACATTGATAGAAAACTTTACCGATAATAAAAAAAATTTGAGAATGTGCACTAGGTCATTTCGGGACTAACATATGTTTTAATTTTATTTCAATAGTTTTCTTGCGCGTTTATATGGTCTTTAGCAGTGGGAGGAAACCGGAGGACCCAGAGAAAACCCACGAGGTTGGACAGGCGACCCTACTCCTTGACACGTACAACCGGGGATTTGAAACCACGCCAGTTGACTCAATGAGAGACTTTATGGTACAGCGCGCGCACGCTAACCATTCAGCCCCCCCCCCCGCCCCTGCACTGTGGGGATATGAACTTTGTTTTATAAAAATCGGGCATTAAATAATTAATCTAGAACCAATAAACTGAATTAGCCAATAGCGGCCAAGAAAAAATAACGAGACAAAAAATGTTCACATTTTTGCTCAAAATAGACGACCCTTAACCCTGGGCAAAATGTCATAAAAAAAATATATTCAATAATAAAAAAGTTTTTTGTCAAAATTTGAAATTTAAAATCGTCTAATGTCTCCGAAGATTCGTCGAATATCAAAAAAAACTAAAGAACCGTGCCTATCTGTCTTGTCTCTGGCTATGTCAAAATGTATCAAATGTTAAAATCAGACCGAGCTGCCTAAAAAAGTGGTTGGCCCCATAAACGCATGCCCAAGATTAGATCTAAATATCACGGCCACCTACAGATTTCGCCAATCCCAACCCCAGCTCTAGTCCAAATATGATGCAGTAAATAGGAGAGATGCGTTCCTTCAACCGTAAGAACTCCTTCTTATTTTCATATAAGGTAAAAAAATTAAGGAAGAGGAAAGTACATTTTATTGGGACAAATTCAGTCGTGGACAACAGACCTATCGGGTCCTGTCTCACTTTGATCGGGGTGAGTCATTTTATCGGGACATAATATTCTCTCTGTACCAACTGCACTCCTGGGACCTTAAACTCTTGCCAGTACCGTATTTAGGCAATCTATAGGCAATATTCATCTGTATGGCATTTTTCATTCGCACTGGTCACGAAAGCTTTAAACACTGATTTATCATTGGTAATAGTCATGTTTGTGAGCACGTGGGAGCCCTCTATAGATACGTCTAATTGCCATATCATGTCTTCTAATTTCTTTCGATTCAGTATCGGAAGTGGTTCGAGTTGCGGTCAGGTCGATGGCCCGTTGATTGTTCTTCCTGTGTGTTATGTTAGGATAACCCGGGGCTATGGTCCTTCATAAACTCAAGTAATGGATATTGAGCATAACCGAATTGGTTAGGGAGCTACGTGTTTAGGTTGTTTCGAAAATCGCGTACAAAATTTCTGCTATCCTAGATGAATGGACAGCACAGGGGCGTTTTAAGATTTATCATATTTACTCAAATATATTGTTTTTCATTAAATTAAAAATTTTAAACCATTTTGTGATATCCAAATGGTCGTATGTGTTCATTCTATTAGTTGATTGGCATCAAATATCAAAATTTTGAACAAATAACAAATACAACTCAATTTGAATAAATTATTTTTTTCGAAGGCTATAAATACAGTTTTTGCCCAAATTACGTCATTTCTGGTGACATTGATAGAAAACTTTACCGATAATAAAAAAAAATGAGAATTTGCACTGTGGAGAGACACAAACTAGGTCATTTCGGGACTAACATATGTTTTAATTTTATTTCAATAATTCGCTTTTGCGTTTATAGGGTCTTAAGCAATGGGAGGAAACCAGAGGACCCAGAGAAAACCCACGAGGTTGGACAGGCGACCCTACTCCTTGACACGTACGACCGGGGATTTGAAACAGGCTTTATGATACAGCGCGCGCACGCTAACCATTCAGCTTCCCCCCCCCCCCAAAAAAAAATGTTCACATTTTTGCTCAAAATAGACGACCCTTAAACCCTGGGCAAAATTAATGCCACAAAAAATATATTCAATAATAAAAAAGTTTTTTGAAATTTAAAAACGTCTAATATCTCCGAAGATTCGTCGAATATCAAAAAATCTAAAGAACCGTGCCTATCTGTCTTGTCTCTGGCTATGTCAAAATGTATCAAATGTTAAAATCCAACGATTATTGTTAATATTGCAGCAATATTTCAAAAAACGACAACCCCCGAGAAAAAGCCCATAACTAGCTCCTATTGGTAGTAGGTCAATAAAAGTTGAAGGGTGAATGATAGAGGCCCGGTTGGCGCGAAAATGTCGTATTGTCTGGTACAAATGTCGTGATATCGGGTTGTCGGCCATGCTCCTCACAATATATCGTATGATAAATGTACACTGATCCTGGTTAACGTCCTTATGTTCTGCTCCGACTGGGCTAATGAGGGAACATTGTCCTGTAAAGGCGCTACGGCCTACACTTCCATTCAATTCCAACTGTGTGGGGGCATTTTACGTTCACAGCGATATGTACGTGGGACGTCGGTTTTTTGTCCCACCCAAACGACTATAAGTTATCCCTTGCCAGACCCTCCTATGTCAAAGAGGAATTATGAAGGGTGAATACCATTAAAAGACTAAACCTTTACGGGGCCGCCGGAAGCAATTATTGATGGGGGGGGGCTACCATCCGAGGTCCTTAGGCGAGTGTCTAGGGGCCGCTTAGGCTCTTGGGGGCCTAGATCGTCGGAGACACCTTCTGGGTGATTTCTGGCTAATAAACTACTCAACAATGAAGTGAAATTTATTTCTTTTTTAACGCCTTTATCATAAAAACACAGTCGATGGTGGTTTAATCATGTGATGCTGAACTTGACAAAACACAAATGAGATTAACCCGGACTACTAAATGTCACAAGTTTTATCCGATTTTGACGAAACTTACAATGTATGTTTATTACCGAAAGATCTCGGTTTCTTTTGATTTTGGCGCCTACTGGGAACCGTCATTTTTTTGGATTATGGCCCCGGTTTGTACGAACAATCACATTTAGTTTGTGGTCCCTCTAGAAGCTACAGTTGTTATTTGATTGTAAAAACCGTTCAACAATATCAGGTCACAATTTTAAACCGATATTTAGGAAACTTGAAATATTGGTCTATCTCCCAAAGCTCTCGGTTTTGTTACTTTCGATATTGGCATAAATTATCTTCATAGATTATCTGTGATTGTACGAAAAATCACGTTTTTAGCTTACGTTCACTCTAGAGGTCACATTTTTCATCCTATCCATATTCGCGCATATCGAATTGTAAATTCCTTGATTATAGACCCTAGTTATATTAAAAATCGTGTTTTTAGCTTTTGCAGGTTACAATTTTTATCCGATTTAAAAGGCGTTCGAATACATTCACCGTTATCACATTTCCTGAAAATCAGACCGAGCTGCCTTAAAAAGTGGTCGGCACCATAAACGCATGTCCAAGGTTAGATCTAAATAGCCCAAATATGATGCAGTAAATAGGAGCAATGCGTTCCTTCAACCGTAAGAACTCCTTCTTATTTTCATATAAGGTAAAAAATTAAGGAAAGTACATTTTATTGGGACAAATTCAGTCGTGGACAACAGACCTATCGGGTCATTGTCTCACTTTGATCGGGGTGAGTCATTTTATCGGGACATAATATTCTCTCTGTACCAACTGCACTCCTGGGACACTAAACTCTTGCCAGTACCGTATTTAGGCAAACTATAGGCAATATTCATCTGTATGGCATTTTTCATTCGCACTGGTCACGAAAGCTTTAAACACTGATTTATCATTGGTAATAGTCATGTTTGTGAGCACGTGGAAGCCATCCATAGATACGTCCTATGGTTATGTCATGTCTTCTTATTTCTTTCCATTCAGTTTCGTGTGGGGTTCGAGTTGCGATCAGGTCGATGGCCCGTTGATTGTTCTTCCTGTGTGTTATGTTAGGATAACCCGGGGCTATGGTCCTTCCATAAACTCAAGTAATGGACATTGAGCATAACCGAATTGGTTAGGGAGCTACGTGTTTAGGTTGTTTCGAAAATTGCGTACAAAATTTCTGCTATCCTAGATGAGTGGACAGCACAGGGGCGTTTTAAGGTTTATCATATTTACTCAAATATATTGTTTTTCATTAAATTAAAAATGTTTGGCCGTTATGACCAAAGTATTGGCCGTTTTGACTAAATACAATAGTTCAGTTGGATAACCGGGGGCCATTGTCCCCTAAAAGGCGAAAATATATAGAAGAGTAGAAGAATCTATTAATGGAGTCAAAAGTGCAATTAAATATACTGACGTCATATCACATTTAGTAGGGTCATGGTTTATGTTTGATACATGTATTTGTTGTTACTTTTATGTAATTTATTGTGAATAAATTTGTTAATTAGTTTAAACCTAGTAGTTTAAACAAAGGGACTATACTTTTAACACCATTGTATTCGATAATCCCCTTGCTGGATTAATCCCCCCATGAGAACAATAGCAGGGGGCACAGTGAGATGTTCCCGTTTTTGATCGTTTCTACATAATGCTCATTTTTAGACCTCAGTCCCGAGAGTGAAGGCATCAAACCCACGTTTTTTCCCGACTGATATGGTTTATTCTATTTGGTGATTGGAATCAAATATCATAATTTTAAAAACATTACAAACCATTTTAAACCATTTTGTGATATCCAAATGGTCGTATAGTATGTGTTCATTCTATTAGTTGATTGGCATCAAATATCAAAATTTTGAACAAATAACAAATACAACTCAATTTGAATAAATTATTTTTTTCGAAGGCTATAAATACAGTTTTTGCCCAAATTACGTCATTTCTGGTGACATTGATAGAAAACTTTACCGATAATAAAAAAAATTGAGAGTTTGCACTGTGAAGTGTAAAGAGACACAAACTAGGTCATTTCGGGACTAACATATGTTTTAATTTTATTTCAATAATTCGCTTTTGCGTTTATAGGGTCTTTAGCAGTGGGAGGAAACCAGAGGACCCAGAGAAAACCACGAGGTTGGACAGGCGATCCTACTCCTTGACACGTACGACCGGGGATTTGAAACCACGCCAAATGACTCATAACAGGCTTTATGATACAGCGCGCGCATGCTAACCATTCAGCCCCCCGCCCCCTGCACTGTGGGAATATGAACTTTGTTTTATAAAAATCGGGCATTAAATAATTAATCTAGAACCAATAAACTGAATTAGCCAATAGCGGACAAGAAAAATTACCGAGACAAAAAATGTTCACATTTTTGCTCAAAATAGACCCTGGGCAAAATTAATGCCACAAAAAATATATTCAATAATAAAAAAGTTTTTTGTCAAAATTTGAAATTTAAAAACGTCAAATATCTCCGAAGATTCGTCGAATATCAAAAAATCTAAAGAACCGTGCCTATCTGTCTTGTCTCTGGCTATGTCAAAATGTATCAAATGTTAAAATCCAACGATTATTGTTAATATTGCGGCAATATTTAAAAAAACGACAACCCCCGAGAAAAGCCCATAACTAGCTCCTATTGGTAGTAGGTCAATAAAAGTTGAAGGGTGAATGATAGAGGCCCGGTTGGCGCGAAAATGTCGTATTGTCTGGTACAAATGTCGTGATATCGGGTTGTCGGCCATGCTCCTCACAATATATCGTATGATAAATGTACACTGATCCTGGTTAACGTCCTTATGTTCTGCTCCGACTGGGCTAATGAGGGAACATTGTCCTGTAAAGGCGCTACGGCCTACACTTCCATTCAATTCCAACTGTGTGGGGGCATTTTACGTTCACAGCGATATGTACGTGGGATGTCGGTTTTTTGTCCCACCCAAACGACTATAAGTTATCCCTTGCCAGACCCTCCTCTGTCAAAGAGGAATTATAAAGGGTGAATACCATTAAAAGACTAAACCTTTACGGGGCCGCCGGAAGCAATTATTGATGGGGGGTGGGGGCTACCATCCTAGGACCTTAGGCGAGTGTCTAGGGGCCGCTTAGGCTCTTGGGGGCCTAGATCGTCGGAGACACCTTCTGGGTGATTTCAGGCTAATAAACTACTCAACAATGAAGTGAAATTTATTTCTTTTTTAACGCCTTTATCATAAAAACACAGTCGATGGTGGTTTAATCATGTGATGCTGAACTTGACAAAACACAAATGAGATTAACCCGGACTACTAAATGTCACAAGTTTTATCCGATTTTGACGAAACTTACAATGTATGTTTATTACCGAAAGATCTCGGTTTTTTCGATTTTGGCTCATACTGGGAACCGTCACTTTTTTTGGATTATGGCCTCGGTTCGTATGGCCCCGGTTTGTACGAACAATCACATTTAGTTTGTGGTCCCTCTAGAAGCAACAGTTGTTATTTGATTGTAAAAACCGTTCAACAATATCAGGTCACAATTTTAAACCGATATTTAGGAAACTTGAAATATTGGTCTATCTCCCAAAGCCCTCGGTTTTGTTACTTTCGATATTGGCATAAATTATCTTCATAGATTATCTTTGATTGTACGAAAAATCACGTTTTTAGCTTACGTTCACTCTAGAGGTCACATTTTTCATCCTATCCATATTCGCGCATATCGAATTGTAAATTCCTTGATTATAGCCCCTGGTTATATCAAAAATCGTGTTTTTAGCTTTTGCAGGTTACAATTTTTATCCGATTTAAAAGTCGTTCGAATACATTCACCCATAAACGCATGTCCAAGGTTAGATCTAAATAGTCCAAACATGATACAGTAAATAGGAGCGATGCGTTCCTTCAACCGTAAGAACTCCTTCTTATTTTCATATAAGGTAAAAAATTAAGGAAAGTACATTTTATTGGGACAAATTCAGTCGTGGACAACAGACCTGTCGGGTCATTGTCTCACTTTTTTGTGGGCGAGTCATTTTATCGGGACATATTCTCTCTGTACCAACTGCACTCCTGGGACACTAAACTCTTGCCAGTACTGTATTTAGGCAAGCTATAGGCAATATTCATCTGTATGGCATTTTTCATTCGCACTGGTCATGAAAGCTTTAAACACTGATTTATCATTGGTAATAGTCATGTTTGTGAGCACGTGGGAGCCCTCTATAGATACGTCCTATTGCCATATCATGTCTTCTAATTTCTTTCCATTCAGTATCGTGTGGGGTTCGAGTTGCGGTCAGGTCGATGGCCCGTTGATTGTTCTTCCTGTGTGTTATGTTAGGATAACCGGGGGCTATGGTCCTTCCATAAACTCAAGTAATGGATATTGAGCATAACCGAATTGGTTAGGGAGCTACGTGTTTAGGTTGTTTCGAAAATCGCGTACAAAATTTCTGCTATCCTAGATGAGTGGACAGCACAGGGGCGTTTTAAGGTTTATTATGGCAGATGCTATACTATTTTGAGGGCCATATTTCGCGGGGAGGGGGGGGGGGTCGAGAAATTTTGCAAAATAGAAAAACATTTTGGTGCATTCTGTAATATCCTCGAGCCCGGTTTAATCTAAAGCCTGATGATTGCGAAACAAATCACGTGTTCGTACCCTGAGCTCAATCAAATAATAATTAATGGAATATGGTGGATTTCAAATAATATTTGAAGAAAGCTTATTAGAAAGTTTTCAGAAAAGGGTGATTTCTTGATTGATGATTTTCGTGCCAATGCAAATACTGCATTCTCATTCAGTAGTGGATTCGACAGTAACAGTGTATAGAAAACGATTGACTCGGGACCCCTTTCCCTTGGCAAGAGGGGCCCTTTTGTCAGACGTGTCAGCAAAAGTTAAATCAAAAGTATAAATTAAATCAAAAGTCAAAATTAAATCAAAAGCAAAATTAAAAATAAAAGTAAAATCAAAATGTAAATTAAAATCAAAACACAAATTGAAAGTAAAAGTAAAACCAAAATGTAAATTAAAATCAAAACACAAATGAAAACTAAAATCATTTTTAAAAGTAATTTAAAATGTTAAACAAAAATAAAAGTGAAAAGCAAAACAAAAATATTTGTTGGCCTATCGTTATCATTCAACATTTTTTTTTTCACGCAAAAGTAAAATGAAAAATTATTGGTCGGCCTATCGTTATCATTCAACGTCCTTGACCCCAATCGGTAACCGCCGGCGATTTCCGATTGCCTTGACTCGACGATTTGTTCTCCCGCTGCACATATAAAACTGAATCAGAACAGTATTTCCTTATGGGGTGTGAAACGTACAAAGATTTGAGAAAGCAATATATACTCTCCAAAAAAAGAAACGCACAACCCATTTTTCATCATTTTGTTATTTGAACCAGGTCTTTGTTTCGGTAAATCTTACTTGTTTTTAATGCCATTATGTAAGGATAAAAAAAATTCATTATTGATTTTAAAGGTAGGGTCACTAATTGTGACTGGTCATCCTTTTTGCCGAAATTTTTTATCGCTTGATTGCACCAAGAAACATGAATTTAACAACTTCGCGAGCTTTTCGCATGGAACCTAAATCTAAGGTCTTTAAAATCCCGGGGTTCTCGGTTTCCGAATCAGTTGCACATGTAAACACTCAAAGACCCGAGTGATGCCACATCCGAACGAAGACCAACGCAACAACGCTATCAGTGGATTACAAGCAGGTGACTCCAAGACAGATGTAGCCAGGCTGCTGAATGTTTCCCGTAGTTCCATTTCTCGCCTTTGGGATAGGTACCGACAGCGAAGTTCAACACGTGAAAGCCCTAGCTCAGGCCAAACAAGTGTGGTCCCACTTGTCCTGGGTCGTCACTTCCGGTAAACGCCCACATAAAACCGAATAACGAGGCAGACGTCCCCGTTAGAGCTTCTGTTTTGAAATACGCCAACACCATGAAATCCAACTTTAATGGGTTCAGGCACTGATGGTATGGTCACAGCAACACTGGAAAGCAGTTTGGTTCAGCGACGTGTCGCCGTTCTTGTTGCAACAAGGCGATAGTAGAGCGGTGATACACTGACGACGAAATGTAACGTTGCGTTTCTTTTTTGGGAGAGTATATATCCAAACTTAAACGTTACTGATTAAACCTTTTTCTTTTAATAATCTTTTCAATCCATCAAGCATCATAGCAGTATTGTTGCAGTATTTGTGATTTATATGTCAACCTAATATTAGGCTATATAACCCATATCTATTTTATGCGCCCATGTTGGGTTATTTTTTCAGGGGGGGGGGGGGTGTATTGTCCTTTTTATTATTTTCTATATAGGCATATTGTATGTATAGCTTGTATTGTCTGTCTGTAAATTGATGCCCGTGTATAACTTTTTCATCTTTAATGGCCGCCCAAAAAGTGCGTTCCGACGCAATCAAATTCTGGTATGTTCTTTTCTATTCGATATACATTTACACATTCGTTAGTGTAATGGTAGACGTTACTGATTCCCTCTACACTACCGCCGCTTTTGGATGGGTGGCCCTCGAGACGCACCTCTACCCAAGGTCAGGTTGTCACTATGAATTCTTTCGGAGAGAAGAAGCACTCCGACGCCCACGTGAGTTTTTTTGGAGAGAAGAAGCACTCCGACGCCCACTTTGGGCAAACAATGTGACAAGATACCCCGTCATGAACCGAACCCGCTAATCCAGGCAAAGAGAGAGAAATGTGGTTTAACGTCCACTCAAAACAAACTAGGTCATTTCGGTACTGACATATGGTTTAATTTTATTTCAATAATTCGCTTGTGCGTAGGGGTCATTAGGTGGGTGGAAACCGGAGTACTCGGAGAAAACCCACGAGGTTGGACAGGCGACTACTCCTTACCACGTAGTTCTATTACAGCATGATGAGAGGTATCGTCCAAGATCACCATCAGTGCCAGTCTAGTGCCTAGGTCCTAGCCTATAAGTACAAATGCCCAAAGCGAGTAAAGTCGCTCGACAGTCGCTGAGCTATTAAAAAAAGTTTATGTCGAATCTTATTAAAAATCTTCGACTTGTAGTAATTTGTTTCACTGATGAATAAAAAGTTTATACCCGTTTACCACAGAATCAAATCATTTACAGATTTGCAATGTCCCCTCCCCACTACTCATTTCAACCATCATGCAGACGGACAGACAGAAAAAATATAAAAATTCCGAGAAAACCCATCAAAAATAATTATTAAATTCCAGTTTTTATCATGGTTCAAATCACATCAAATATACACTTTTGTGTTCTAGGATACACATAGATTCATAAAAACGCTATGGTACACCATTTTGACGTCTAAAAGTAGCAAAATAGATCGTAAAATGATAACGATGTTATACGGACTTTTTCCGTATGAAAGAAATTCGATGCGTGCTGCTGTATCCGTGTGCCGTAAAACGTATGAGAAATGCACACACATTGATGATGTCACAAGCAAAATCGATACGAATACGTGATACGGACCAGAAATTTATACCTGCCAAAAGTCTCTAGTGTTTGCCCAACGTGTGCCGTAACACGTATGAGAAATGCACACACATTGATGATGTCACAAGCAAAATCGATAGGGATACGTGATACGGACCAGGAATTTATACTTGCCAAAAGTCTATATAGTGTTTGCCCAACGTGGGCGTCAGAGTGTTTCTTCTCTCCGAAAATACTCATAGCGACAACCTGACCTTGGGTATAGCTGCGTCTCGAGGGCCACCCACCCAAAAGCGGCGGTAGTGTAGAGGGAATCAGTAACGTCTACCATTACACTAACGAATGTGTAAACGTGTGTATAGAATAGAAAAGAACCGAATTTGATTGCATCGGAACGCCTTTTAGGGAGACCATATACAATATGCTTAGGGGTGGATCCAGGATTTTTGCAGGACGGGGTTTGCCAGGTTTCTGTTACAGAAATCTGCTATCATCGTCTCTAAATTACATAGGCATACATACAAATTGAGCTTTTTAAACAGAGAAATCATTTTTATACTGATGTAGGATCACTTTGTGATGTAATTTCATTGATCCAAGGCATTATTTTTTTTATGTAGCTGAGCAGGGGGGACCCCCCCCCCTCTCTGGATCCGCGCCTGATGCAAAGATGAAAAAGTTATACACGTGTACCAATTTACAGACAGACAATACAAACTATACATACAATATATCGTATATTGAAAATAAAAACAGGACAAAAAAGAAAAAAAAAAAAACAACATGCGCGTATAAAATAGATACGGGTAATAGCCTAATATTAGGTGGACATATCAATCACAAATTCTGCAACAATTGGGGCTATGATGCTTGATGGATTGAAGAAATTATTAAAAGAAAAAGGTTTAATCGGTAACGTTTACGGTTGGATATAATATATTGCTTTTTCAAATCTTTATACGTTTCGCATCCCATAAGGAAATACTGTTCTGATTCAGTTTTTTTTGTACCCCGGGAGAATAAATCGTCGAGTCAAGGCGATCGGAAACAGCCGGCGGTTACCGCTTGGGGTCAAGGACGTTGAATGATAACGATAGGCCGACCAATAATTTTTCATTTTACTTTTGCGTGAAAACAAAAGTTGAATGATAACGATAGGCCGACAAATATTTTTGTTTTGCTTTTCACTTTTACTTTTGTTTTACATTTTAAATTTCTTTTAAAAATGATTTTAGTTTTCATTTTGCTTTTACTTTTAATTTGTGTTTTGATTTTAATTTACATTTTGATTTTACTTTAATTTTTGCTTTTGATTTAATTTTTACTTTTGATTTAACTACTTTTGCTTTTGATTTAATTTTAACTTTTGCTTTTGACTTAATTTTAACTTTTGCGTTTGATTTAATTTTTACCTTTGGTTATCTTTTGCTTTTGATTTAACTTTTGCTTTTAATTTACTTTTAATTTTGACTTTGCTTTCCATTTTGTTTAGGTTTTTAAAGAAATTTTGTTAAATCCTGAATGATAACGATAGGCCACCATAGACGTGGGGATCTTTTGTCTATTTAGCCCCCCCCCCCCTAACTAGGGTTACATTTTCATTTTTCTCATCGGGTTTAGCATTTTCCTCCTGTTTTATTTTTTCAATTTCTTTGGGGTTTTTCGCGAGGAGGCTAGCGCCTCCGCTATAAAATGCTTTTGCTCTAAAGGCATGTCCCAGGTTAGATCTAGATATCACGGCCACCTACAGATTTCGCCATGTCCTAACCCAAGATCGGGCCCTTACCCTAACCCGGGGCAACAATCATGTGCCCTTGCCCTGATTACATCATTAACATCCCATATTTAGGCATTGTTGCCTCTAATAACAATAAGGATGCAAATAAAATGACATAAGGATGCAAATTAGAGACATAAGGATGCAAATAAAATGACATTTCTATGTCATCCGAAGATGGTAATTCCCATTGGTTTGCTGTGGGGGGGGGGGGGGGGAGGAAAGCCAGATTCGAAGTTAAAATTTTATAGTCCCAATAAGAATTAATCTCTCAAGATGTCCTGATCAAATTAGTAACTCCTAGAGAGACGGTGTCCCACTTGGCCTGTTGGTCAAAAGAGACCCCTAGATATGACTGAAAGATGAGCGATAGACTGAAATACCTTCCCCGAAAATTTGGTACTTATTGCCTGTCTAAAAGGGGTCAGGCGTCGCGTCAATCCACATCAAACAGTGCGAAAATGGACAGGGTCATCTTTGCCATTCCGATGTGACAGAAAACGAGGTCGTGTGGGTGGCACATAAAAGAATCCTTGTAGGGCCTAGCACTGCTGAACAAGCAGAACAGTAGTACGTTAATCCCAATTTCATTTCATTTCCCAGCTCATCTGTCAAAGTCTTTTATAAAACAATTCATTCTCGTCTTAATATTACCAGGGACCGTACACATATATTTGTCATAAATTTATATTTGTATTAATAAAGTTTCTCCTGGAAGTTTTTTTTTTTTTTATTTTTTATGATGTTTTTGCCATATTTCATGACATTTCATGTTTTTATCATTATAAAATATTATGACTTTTTTTATATAACTGCACCGACAGTAAATTACTTATATCCAGTCAATGAAGTATATACATACCATAACATTAACTGAACACCGTCAAAAAAAACCCCTGAAAGTGCAGTAAACTGGGGGTCATAAAATGCCTGCGTGATTATCTTATTTAAAAACGGATTTATTAGTATAGAAACGACAAAATTTTATAAAAATATAAATGTAATTATATTGTACGGTCCCTGTAGTACAGGTATTATATCTGCCCTGATCCTCTGTACAATAAAATGCAACAAACTATGAACTAATAAAGGAAAAACATGTTCTTCATTTTATATTTTTATTGATGACAATGTACAGAATATAAAACAAGCGTTGAACCAACATTTAGCAGAAGATGGGTAGAAAAAGCTACCATACAAGTGCTTGCCATACAAGATACACCCACATTTGGATAAAAGACATGGGTGACATAAGCCTGGCTGTTGGCTTGTTTTATATAAGAAAACTTTACACAGTTGTCTGGGTTTTTTTTCCTTTTAATATCTTCTCTTTCATGGCAATGTTTGATGGCAGCAGGAAAAAGTTTACAGGCTTGTTCCGTCCACCGTCAACCCCAGGGATTTTTAAAGTTTACTGACTTATTACATCCACGCCAGGGACTTAAGTTTACTGGCTTATTCCATCCACGCCAGGGACTTACGTTTACTGACTTATTCCTTCCACGCCAGGGACTTACAAATCCCATATTTCCCATCGGACATTGTCACTGAAAGGATGATATCATCAAAAAGAATCAAGATCTTTGGGTTGTTAACATACATTTTAAGTTTCATCAACTTCAGATGAAAATTGTGACTTTTAGAATGTCCACAAGCTAAAAAGATATGTTGCCAGGCAACGAAACATACGCCCATAGCAGCTAAATTGTCCAGGCAGTCGCATATTTTTACTTTTTTTTCAGTAATACAACATTTATAATACAAAATCTGATTAAGAGTAACAACTCATTAGGTAATTATCAGAATTTGTTTGCTTTTTATATAGTTCTGCCCCATGCTAACGTTTAGGATAATATAAGCCTCTATAGTGTCAAAATGATCACGGGCCATAACTTTGGCAGCAATTATTGGAAATCGTTTAAAACCAAACGGCTTCTTCGTCTCATGAACTTAAATACTGTGTGTAAATCTAAAGTCAATCTGATATTAACTTTAGAATCTGGAGCTTAACATGATATTTCAAAGTGGTCAAGAGTATATCGGAAATAATTAAAGTCAATCGGATACGGAAAATCAATAGTCTTTTTCGAAATTTTTCACAAAATTCGAACTCAATCGTCCTTACTGTTGAACGGTTATATAATCAGACGTTTTTGTTTAATCAGATATAATTGTGACCTCCAGAGGGACCACAAGATAAAAAAAAGGGCGGTTTTTCGGACAATCAGGGGGCATAATTCAGGAAGTTACGTTCCCAAAGGCGCAAATGTAGAAAGGAACCAAGAATAAAAGTTACTGTGTCCCAGGGTATATACCAATGAACTTGCTTAGCTCTGCTTAGTCTTAGCGTAAAACGTTAATCATTGAATTCAGTAAAGACATTTACCTAATGAATATCTACACAATTATCCAAAGGAACCAGGACTTTGGGGATAGATTCCTATTTTTCAATATTTGTCAAAATCCGATCATAATTGTGACCATCCACAAACAAAATTTTAAAGGACAGATAGTAGTAACGACAATATACGCCCACATGAAAATGTGGGTGTATAAAAATATATAACAAGTGGTTACATTATAGGATTTCAAGTCCCTGGCGTGGAGGGAATAAGCCTGTAAACTTTTTCCTGCTGCCACCAGACATTGTCACTGTGTAAAATTTTCTTAAATGAAACAAATGTTGACACTTCACAGAGTCTCAAAGCAATCCATAAGCCTGATGAAGACTGTCAGAAAATCGACAATGAATGAATGAAATGGGGTTTAACGTCCTACACTTCTACACCCAACCTGGGCTAATTGAAGACGGGCATATGCCATACAGAGGGAAATTTTGCCCGAGCAGCAACTGAATTCCAACTGCCATGGGATCTTTTACGTGCACGCAAATGTGTACATGGGACCTCGATTTTCATCCCATCCAAACAACTAGGCAGCTGTCCTTGTCAGGCCGTCCGTCTGCATGAAAATCAACAAAGCAAGCAACCAAGGCTGATATCCTCCTTGCACAACAGCATAATTTTAGGGGCTCGAAAAAAATAAAGTTTCGCTGTTGGTCAATATTTCAGACTAAAAAGCAATTATAAAAGTAATCCAAAGCTAGAATTAAATTTGTGATGCAGTGATGACAAGTTTCACCTGTGCTACGTTTTCCTTGAAATGATGTCACTTTCGTTACCAATGGAGCTGTTAAACAGATTACCAAGCTCTACAGGGGGTACATGTCAGTTTCTAACACTTTCCCTTGCCAAGAAATAACCAAATTTGTAGATTGTCAAAAAACAAACTGTGGACAGACATGGGGCAACACCAATATACATGTACATGAGTGTATAACAAAATTCACAGCCAAAAGAGCATAAAATATAACATTAATAACATCAGAAAATACAGAGTGACAGTTGATGGGGTACATGTCAGTTTCTAACACTTTCCCTTGCCAAGAAATAACCAAATTTGTCAGGATCAGTTTTTATGATTTTTTCGTAATTTAACAAGCCAACAGTGAGGCTGATGTCCCTCTCCGAAATCCCAAAATAAATAGATCACACATATTAATTAATCGCACATTTATTTTTTTCAAACTATAGAGCAATCAAACTGTAGATTAAGTGTCATTCAAAAGTGTTTTATAATGAAAAATACTAAAACCGAAGAGAAATGAAAATGTACCCTAGTTAGGGGGACCCTTAAGACAGACAAAAGGGCCCCCACGCTTGACAAAAGGGCCCCTCTGGCCAAGCGAAAGGGCCCTCGTTTCTGAGTCAATCATTTCTATACACTGTTACTGTCGATTCCATTACTGAATGGGAATGCAGTCATTGTGTTGGCATAAAAATCATCAATCAAGATGAACCTAAGTTATCGTGTCCCAAAGTATCAACCAACCAAATTGCTTATCTCTGCCTACCCTAAGCAGAAAATGCTCATCTTCGAACTCCATCAAGGCATTAACCTAATAAGCATACACACCAAATTTGAACATTTTAACTCAATTAGAAGGAGAGTTATTGTGTTCCAAAGTCTCGCCAAATCAAATTGCTTATCGCTCTGCTTACCCTGAGCAGAAAATGCATTATCGATCTTAGTCAAGGCATTACTGTAATGAAACTACACACCATGTTTCATCACTCTCACTTAATTAGAACTAAAGTTATCGTGTCCCAAAGCATCAACCAATCAAATTGCTTATCTCTGCTTACCCTAAGCGGAAAATGCTCATCTTCGAACTCCATCAAGACATTGACCTAATAAGCATATAAACCAAGTTTGACCATTTTAACTCAATTAGAAGGAGAGTTATTGCGTTCCAAAGTCTCAACCAAAGAACTAAAGTTACATGTATCGTGTCCCAAAGCATCAACCAATCAAATTGCTTATCTCTGCTTACCCTAAGCGGAAAATGCTCATCTTCGAACTCCATCAAGACATTGACCTAATAAGCATATACACCAAGTTTGACCATTTTAACTCAATTAGAAGGAGAGTTATTGCGTTCCAAAGTCTCAACCAATCAAATTGCGTATCGCTCTGCTTACCCTGAGCAGAAAAATAGAACTTAGTCAAGGTATTACTGTAATGAAACTATACATCAAGTTTCATCACTCTCACTAAATTAGAACTAAAGTTATCGTGTCCCAAAGCATCAACCAATCAAATTGCTTATCTCTGCTTACCCTAAGCGGAAAATGCTCATCTTCGAATTACATCAAGGCATTGACCTAATAAACACATACACAAGTTTGAACATTGTAGCTCAATTAAGAAGAGAGTTATTGTATCCCAAAAAGTGTGACGGACAGACAGACGAACCCATTTTAATAGTCCCAACTTTCTACGAAAGGCGGGGGACAATAATGCTTGGTAAATCTGTGTATAATTTAGTCATCCAGTTTCTCAGAAAGTATTCAACAGAATTTACTGACATGTTCCTTTTTGCAATAGGCAAGTTTCATTACCAAATAATAATTAGAAAGCAAGTTATACACATTCTAATGTTAACTTCAAAATTATTTTACATGTCACAATATATCAGGAACTATTTTGCACATAGACATTTTTACCAACTCTACATTTGGTCATCTAGTCACTGCTAGTTAACTGCTAAAATCACCCATCTCTACCTACAAAAACATAAATATAAAAGTCATGATATCCAGTAATATAATGTTGTACGAGAAATTAAATGAACTTTTAATATCCCTTTTTATGCACTGCATCTACAGGGCATGGTCATGGTCTACTATTACATCTGATATTTAGCTGCCAATGTGTCTAAAATGCTCTGCCGAATGCATACAGGACTCAGTTTATCATCCATCCCAATGGACAAGAACTCTCTTCCATGCCAGGCCCACCTTACATGGGGGATCCCAGTCAGAAAAATAGGTTGCCAGGCAACGAAACATACGCCCACACAGCAGCTAAATCGTCCGGGCAGTCAACAAGAGTTGTCGCATATTAAGTAATTATCAGAAAATCATTAGAATTTGTTTGGTTTTTATAAAGTTCTGCTCCATGTTAATGTAAAGTATACGAATCATTTAATATTATGGAATAAGCTGTAACCTCCACTGGATACGAAACATTTAATATTATGGCGACTTTTCGTACAATCAGGGGCCATAATTCAGGAAGTTAAGATCAGATATGTCCAAATATCGACAGGAACCAAGATCTTTCAGTTTGATCAAAATCGAATTAAAATTGTGACCTCTACAGGGTACACAACCTTGATATACCATATTTTTACTCTATTCGTGTAAAAATGGCAGCCATTTTGTTCATCAATTTTGGTCCGATGTTCACAAAATTCAAACTGAAAATTCATTACAGTGTAATGGTGATATAATCAAATGTTTTTGAACTCCATAAAGGCAATTTTCCGTATAATCAGAGGCCATAATTCAGGAAATTACAATCCGATATGCGCAAATATCGCAAGGAACCAAGATCTTTAGGTTATAAAAATGTATTTCAAGTTTCATCAAAAACGTATTAAAATTGTGACCCCTATAGGATTCACAACCTTGATATACCATATTTTTACACCATTCGTGTACAAACGGCGGTCATTTTGTTTGTCAATTTTGGTCCGATTTTCATGAAATTCAAACTCAACCTAGGTTAACCTATAACGGTGATATAATCAAACGTTTTTTTAAATCAGGTAATAATTGTTACCTCCAGAGGGACCACAAGGTGATAAAGGCGATTTTTAGTACAATCAGGGGCCATAATTCAGGAAGTTACGATCCAATATGCGCAAATATCGAAAGGAACCAAGATCTTTATGTTATAAACATGTATTTCAAGTTTCATCAAAATCAGTTCAAAATTGTGACCTCTATAGGGTCCACAACCCTGATATAACATATTTTCACACTATTCGCGTACAAACAGAGGCCATTTTGTCCATCTATTTTGGTCCAATTTTCACGAAATTCCACATCATCTTTTATAAAAATGTAACGGTGATATAATCAAACGTTTTTTTAAATCTGATAATAATTTTGACCTAGCCACAAGCTAAAAGATAGGCTGGCACTACTAGGCAGGATACGCCCACATTTTTGAGAGATGGATAGAGAACAAGCAATACTGAAAGTGATTTTTCCTACATCATTAAGTCCTGTATTTCATACTGTATTGGGAGCAGCCATTTTGTTGGTCAGTTCCAGTCTGATATTCATGAAATTCGAAGCCGACAATGATTATGGTGTGACGGTACACAACCTAGAAATGTGACTTTTCATCAAAATCGGATAAGAATTTGTGACCTGTAAAGAGTCCACAACCATGATATACCATATTTTTACACTATTCGCGTACAAACGGCGACCATTTCGTCCGGCAATTTTGGTACGATTTTCACGAAATTCGAACTCAACCTTCCTTACGGTGCAACAGTAATATAATCAGAGTTTTTTTTTAAATCAGATAATAATTGTTCGAGAGATAGACAGAGAACAAGCAATACCGAAAGTGATTTTTCCTACAATCAAAGGCCATAATTCTTTAAGTTACAATTTGATATGCGCAAATATCGAAAAAATAAAGATCTTTAGGTTATAAACAAGCATTTCAGGTTTCATCAAAATCGAATTAAAATTGTCACCTCTACAGGGTCCACAACTTTGACATACCATATTTTTACACTGCTTGCGTACAAACGGCGGCCATTTTTCTAGCAATTATGGTCCAATTTTCTCGAAATTCGAACTCAGTCTTCCGTAGGGTGTAACAGTGATAGAGTCAAACGTTTTTTCAAATCAGATAATAATTGTGACCTCCAGAGGGACCATAGGCGATTTTTCGGACATCAGGGGCCATAATTCAGGAAGTTACTATCCGTTATGTGCAAATAACGAAAGGAACCAAGATCTTTGGGTTATAACCATGCATTTCAAGTTTCATCAAAATCGAATTAAAATGGTGACCTCTACAGGGTCCACAACCATGATATACAATTTTTTAACAGTATTCGGGTACAAACGGCGGCCATTTTGTATGGCAATTTTGGTCCGATTTTCCCGAAATTCGAACTCAACCTTCCTTACGGTGTAACGGTAATATATTCAACCGTTTTATTAAATCGGATAATAATTGTGATCACCAGTGGGACCACAAGCTAAAATAAGGCGATTTTGCGTATAATCAGGGGCCATAATTCAGGAAGTTACGTTCCGATATGCGCAAATATCGAAAGGAACCAAGATCTTTGGGTTATAACCATGAATTTCAAGTTTCATCAAAATCGAATAAAAGATAGGCTGGCACTGCCAGGCAGGATACGCCCACATTTTCGAGAGATGGATAGAGAACAAGCAATACCGAAAGTGATTTTTCCTACATCTTTAAGTCCTGTATTTCATACTGCATTGGGAGCAGCCATTTTGTTGGTCAGTTCCAGTCTGATATTCATGAAATTCGAAGCTGACAATGATTATGGTGTGACGGTACACAACCTAGAAATGTGTACAAACGGCGGCCAGTTTGTATGGCAATTATGGTCCGATTTTCTCGAAATTCGAACTCAACCTTCCAGAGGGTGTAACGGTGATAGAGTCAAATGTTTTTTTAAATCAGATAATAACTGTGACCTCCAGAGGGACCATAGGCGATTTTTCGGACAATCAGGGCCATAATTCAGGAAGTTACGATTTGATATGCGCAAATAACGAAAGGAACCAAGATCTTTGGGTTTTCATGCATTTCAAGTTTCATCAAAATCAAATTAAAATTATGACCTATACAGGGTCCACCAATCTAATTAAAATATAGATCTATATTTCGTTTCGTTTTTTATACTTTCGATGGCCTACACTCATGTAGATCTAACTAGTTATAGTGGACGCTCACGTTCTATGACGTCAGGTATCAAGCACGGGACATTTGACCCGATAACGTCAGTCATTCGATTAACCAATTAGCGATGGCCATGCTTTTCAAAATCCACTTGTGTTTTGTTATGATTTCTATCCGCTGGTGTTAGTATAGACGTCGTTGGCTGGTAATATCTACCCACAGTTCCACGCATGAAAAGGTCAAACGGTCGATTCGACAGACCATTTGATTGACTGACCCCTCATTTCAGGCAGAACACCAGTTAAATAACAAGTCCTCCAGATCCAAGAGTAGTGAAGACAAGTAAAAACGAAATTTTGAACTATAAAAAACGAAACGAAATTGGATATGTGTTTTAATCAGATTGAGGGTCCACAACCATGATATACGATTTTTTAACAGTATTCGGGTACAAACGGCGGCCATTTTGTATGGCAATTTTGGTCCGATTTTCCTGAAATTCGAACTCAACCTTCCTTACAGTGTAATGGTAATATAATCAAACGTTTTTTTAAATCGGATAATAATTGTGACCTCCAGAGGGATCACATGCTAAAAAAAGGCGATTTTGCGTATAATCAGGGGCCATAATTCAAGAAGTTACGATCCGATATGCGCAAATATCGAAAGGAACCAAGATCTTTGGGTTATAACCATGAATTTCAAGTTTCATCAAAATCGAATTAAAATTGTGACCTCTACAGGGTCCACAACACTGATATACCATTTTTTAACAGTATTCGCGTACAAACCGCGGCCATTTTGTATGGCAATTTTGGTCCGATTTTCCCGAAATTCGAACTCAACCTTCCTTACGGTGTAACGGTAATATAATGAAACGTTTTTTTAATTAAATCGGATAATAATTGTGACCTCCAGAGGCACCACAAGCTAAAAAAAAAGGCTATTTTGCGTATAATCAGGGGCCATAATTCAGGAAGTTACGATCCAATATGCGCAAATATCGAATGGAACCAAGATCTTTGGGTTATAACCATGAATTTCAAGTTTCATCAAAATCGAATTAAAATTGTGACCTCCACAGGGTCCACAACCTTGATATACCATTTTTTAATAGTAACGGCGGCCATTTTGGTCCGATTTTCCCCGAGATTCGAACTCAACCTTCCTTAGGGTGTAACGGTGATATAATCAAACGGTTTTTTAAATCGGATAATAATTGTGACCTACAGAGGGACCACAAGCTAAAAAGGGTGATTTTTTGGACAATCAGGGGCCATAATTCAGGAAATTACATTCCGATAGCCGCAAATATCGAAAGGAACCAAGATCTTTGGGTTACAAACATGCATGTCAAGTTTCATCAAAATCGGTTCAAAATTGTGACCTCTATAGGGTCCACAAGCTAAAAACATGATTTTTCGTACAATCAAGGGCCATAATCCATGAAGTTTTGATCCAATACATGCCAATATCGAAAGCAGCCGAGTTCTTTTGGGGATAAACCTATATTTCAAGTTTCGTCAAAATCGGATAAGAATTGTGACCTGTAGAGAGTCCACAAACAAATTGTGGACGGACGTCCGGACGGACAGGGGCGACAACATTATACGTCCACAAGCTAAAAACGTGATTTTTCGTACAATCAGGGGCCATAATCCATGAAGTTTTGATCCGATACATGCCAATATCGAAAGCAGACAAGATCTTTTGGGGATAAACCTATTATTTCAAGTTTCGTCAAAATCAGATAAGAATTGTCACCTGTAGAGAGTCCACAAACAAATTGTGGATGGACGGACTGGGGCGACGACAATATATGTCCATATGAAAATGTGGGCGTATAAAAACGTGATTTTTCGGAGAATCAGGGGCCATAATTCAGGAAGTTACCTTTGATGGCCGCAATTATCGAAAGGAACCAAGATCTTTGGGTTATAAACATCAATGTTAAGTTTCATCAAAATTGTGACCTCTATAGGGTCCACAAGCTAAAAACGTGACTTTTCCTACAATCAGGAGCCATAATGCATGAAGCTTCGATCCGATACATACCAATATCGAAAGCAGCCGAGATCTTTCAGGGATAAACCTATATTTCAAAATTCGTCAAAATCTGATAAGAATATTGTGACCTGTAGAGAGTCCACAAACGTTGACATCTTGACAGTGGCGATGGTATAATACGTCCACATGAAAATGTGGGCTCAGGGCTGAAACTGGGGATAAATTTTAGGGAGAAGTGACTTCTCCCTACAGACAAAATAGGGAGAAGTGAGGGAGACATTGGGAGACTTGAAGGACTTGATTCCATATTTCGTAAAATTGACTTCAATAATATTAAATTAATCACGCCCTTGCCATGTGTTAACAAATTACGATTTACCGCCATTACCGGACAAAGAAAATAAAAATATTTAGATTTTAATTGAAAGCTTTTAGTTAAAAAATCTAATGTTTTTCTTTGTTAAAATTATGTCTATCATCACATTATATTGTTAATTAATTTTAAAATAACACACTAGTGGATTAAATTGATCATAGAAAAACAAAAGAATGTATTATTATGTAAACAAAGATGTCGGCTGACACGATACAGAGTACTCAATCTTTTGACCTTTTGAACCCTACCGTCATTGTTCTTGGCCCAAATGAATTAAAGATAGGCTGGCACTGCCAGGCAGGATACGCCCACATTTTCGAGAGATGGATAGAGAACAAGCAATACCGAAAGTGATTTTTCCTATGTGCAAATATCGAAATGAATTAAGATCTTTGGGTTATAAAGGTTCATTTCAGTAGGCTTCAAATTCGACTGGGGATCATGTTGCTAAGTGGGTAAATGGGATAATAATTCTGACCCCAGAGAGGCCAAAAGCCAAAAAAAAGGTCATTTTTCGTACAATCAGGGGTCATAATTCAGGAAGTTACAATCCGATATGCACAAATATCGACAGGAACCAAGATCTTTGGGTTATAAACATCCATGTCAAGTTTCATCAAAATCGGTTAAAAATTGTGACCTGTATAGGGTTCACAACCTTAATATAACGTATTTTCACACTAATCGCGTACAAACGGCGGCCATTTTGTCTGTCAATTTTGGTCCGATTTTCACAAAATCTTACCTCAATCTTCATTACCATGTAACGGTGATATAATCAAACGTTTTTTTAAATCGGATAATAATTTTGACCTCCAGTGGGACCACAAGCTAAAAAGGGTGATTTTTCGTACAATCAGGGGCCATAATTCAGGAAGTTACGAATCAATGAGCGCAAATATCGAAAGGAACCAAGATCTTCGGGTTATAAACATGCATGTCAAGTTTCATCAAAATCGGTTCAAAATTGTGACCTCTATAGGGTCCACAACCTTGATATAGCATATTTTCACACTATTCGCGTACAAACGGCGGCCATTTTGTCCGTCAATTTTGGTTTGATTTTCACGAAATTCGAATAGAGCCTTCATTGATATAATCAAACGGTTTTTTAAATCGGATAATAATTTTGACCTCCAGAGGAACCACAAGCTAAAAAGGGCAATTTTTCGGACAATCAGGGGCCATAATTCAGGAAGTTACGATCCGATGGGTGCAAATATCGAAAGGAACCAAGATCTTTGGGTTATAAACATACATGTCAAGTTTCATCAAAATCGGTTCAAAATTGTGACCTCTTTAGGGTCCACAACCTTGTTATAACATATTTTCACACTATTCGCGTCCAAACGGCGGCCATTTTGTTTGTCAATTTTGGTCCGATTTTCACGAAATTTGAACTCAACCTTCATTACCATGTAACGGTGATATGATCGAACGGTTTTTTAAATCGGATAATAATTTTGACCTCCAGAGGGACCACAAGCTAAAAAGGGCGATTTTTCTGACAATCAGGGGCCATAATTCAGGAAGTTACGAACCGATGTCCGCAAATATCGAAAGGAACCAAGATCTTTGGGTTATAAACATACATGTCAAGTTTCATCAAAATCGGTTCAAAATTGTGACCTCTATAGGGTCCACAACCTTGATATAACATATTTTCACACTATTCGCGTACAAACGGCGGCCATTTTGTTTGTCAATTTTGGTCCGATTTTCACGAAATTTGAACTCAACCTTCATTACAATGTAACGGTGATATAATCGAACGGTTTTTTAAATCGGATAATAATTTTGACCTCCAGAGGGACCACAAGCTAAAAAGGGCGATTTTTCGGACAATCAGGGGCCATAATTCAGGAAGTTACGATCCGATGGCCGCAAATATCGAAAGGAACCAAGATTTGGGGGTTATAAACATGCATGTCAAGTTTCATCACAATCGGTTCAAAATTGTGACCTCTATAGGGTCCACAAGCTAAAAACATGATATTTCGTACAATCAGGGGCCATAATCCATGAAGTTCCGATCCGATACATGCCAATATCGAAAGGAACCGAGATCTTATGGGGATAAACCTATATTTCAAGTTTCGTCAAAATCAGATAAGAATTGTGACCTGTAGAGAGTCCACAAACAAATTGTGGACGGACGGACGTCCGGACGGACAGGGGCGACGACATAATACGTCCACATGAAAATGTGGGCGTATAAAAACACTAATAAGTTTGATATATTTTGTATCAACACACACTCAGTTTATAGTTATTTTTTTTATTTAAGGAAACAAGTATCTGAATTTGTTTGTTTAAAAATTACATCGTGATATAAAATTACGACAACTTCAAAGTTAAATTATGACAACACCAGAATGGACGGGAGAGTGTAAATTTAAACATGGCTGACATTTTTTGACTTCTTTCATGCATGCCTTTTACTGTCGGGACATTAGACATCTATCATTTCTAGAGAACTGGTAGGGCGAAGTTGACATCCCCCTGGTCAAGTTTTCAGGCGAAGTTTGGTGTTGTAGGGCGAGAATCTTGCCTCAGTCGCCCGTAAATTTCAGCCCTGTGTGGGCTTATGAAAATATGTTAGTCCCAAAATCGAATAAGAAAATTGTGACCTCCATAGGGGCCACAACATTGATATATCACATTTTTACTCCACAAGGTCAAAACTCTTATTCAGGAAATATGATCCGATATGCGCAAATATCGAAAGGAACCAAGATCTTTAGGTTATAGACTTCAATTTCATGTTTCATCAAAATCAGAAACCAGTGGCTGCCAGGCAGGATACGCCCACATACAAGCTAAAAAGAATGTGATTTTTCCTTCAATCATGGGCCATAATTCATGAAGTTAAAAATCGATATGCGCAAGTAGCGAAAGGAACCAAGATCTTTATGTTATAAACATGCATTTAAACTTTCATCAAAATCATCAGATTAAAATTGTGACCTCTACAGGGTCCACAACCTTGATATACCATACACTACTGAGCTGTCGGAACAGAATCGTCGACCCTCGCGGAAAAACACTGTATTTCACGGTGGAATCTTGGAGAATCGCTAGCGAAACGGCACCTCACCAAATCATTGCGAAATAGGGTGTTTCAAAGTGTATTCTGGTGTTTCACGGTGGAACACGGTAAATCGCTTGAGTGCCGATTCTTACCGATGTTAGCATGTTGACGAAAGATAAACTGGCATTGCCAGGCAGGATACGCCCACATTTTTGAGAGATGGATAGAGAACATGCAATACCGAAAGTGATTTTTCCTACATCATTAAGTCCTGTACCGGTATTTCATACTGTATTGGGAGCAGCCATTTTGTCGGTCAGTTCCAGTCTGATTTTCATGAAATTCGAAGCCGACAATGATTATGGTGTGACGGTACACAACCTAGAAATGTGACTTTTCGGCAAAATCGGATAAGAATTGTGACCTGTAGAGAGTCCACAACCATGATATACCATATTTTTACACTATTCGCGTACAAACGGCGACCTTTTCGTCCGGCAATTTTGGTACGATTTTCACGAAATTCGAACTCAATATTCCTTACGGTGCAACAGTAATATTATCAGAGGTTTTTTTTAAATAGGATAATAATTGTTTGAGAGATAGAGAACAAGCAATACAGAAAGTGATTTTTCCTACAATCAAAGGCCATAATTCATTATAACCCCTGAGCCCAGTGAGATTTAATCGAAATATTGAGTCCAAAAGGTTTGAGGTTTGCAACACATATTTTACCCCTAGATCATTATGGAAAGGCAAGTCTTAAGTTTTGTAACCTGTGCGTTTACCTGGGAGCGCTCCCCCTAACCCCCTTAAATTTAATGGGGGTTAAAATTCAATGTCCATCCACAATTTTCTTGCAAGGATTTCATACTTAGCACTTTGAAACAGAGTGCATGACTTAAGATCATAAAATGTTGTGCTAATGCTACTTAAGAGCTTAATTAATTAGCATTAATTAGTGGCCGTAATTAAAATTTAGAGTCCATGACTGAAACAAAGCCTAAAAGCTAGCTAACCAAGTCATGAAACCAAAAATATCACTTAAGAGCGACAAAAGTTGAACAAACCTTGCTTAAGACTGGTTCAAAGGTGACAAAGGTCAAAGGTCACTAATTAGTGACTGTAATTAAAATTTAGAGTCCATAACTGAAACAAAGCCTAAAATCTGGCTTACCAAGCCAGTAAACCAAAATTATAACTTAAGAGCGACAAAAGTTGAACAAACCTTGCTTAACAATGCTACAAACGTGATAAAGGTTTTGTAAATTGGATAATAATTCGAACTGACCTTCATTCCGGTGTATCATTGATACATGTATAATCAAACGTTTTTTTAAATTGGATAATAATTTTGACCACCAGAGGGACCACGAGCTAAAAAGGGCAATTTTTCAGACAATCAGAGGCCATAATTCAGGAAGTTACGATCCAATGGGCGCAAAGATCTAAAGGAACCAAGATCTTTGGGTTATAACCATGCATTTCAAGTTTCATTCAAATCGTTAAAACTGTGACCGCCACCCTGTTCACAAGCTTAAAATGTGATATTTTGTACAATCAGGGGCCATAATCCATGAAGTAACGGTCCGATGTATGCCAATATCGAAAGGAACCTAGATCTTATGGTGATCAACCTATATTTCAAGTTTCATTGAAATCGGATAAAAATTGTGACCTGTCGTGTATTCACAAACAATTGTGTTCGGACAGAGGCGACGACAATATAGGTCCACATGAAAATGTGGGCGTATAAAAATGCGATTTTTCGGACAATCAGGGGCCATAATTCAGGAAGTTACGTTCCGATGGGCGCAATTATTGAAAGGATCCAAGATCTTTGAGTTATAAACATGCATTCTAAATCTCATCAAAATCGTTTCAAAATTGTGACCTCTATAGGGTCCACAAGCTAAAAGATAGGCTGGCACTGCCAGGCAGGATACGCCCACATTTTTGAGAGATTGATAGAGAACAAGCAATACCGAAAGTGATTTTTCCTACATCATTAAGCCCTGTATTTCATACTGTATTGGGAACAGCCATTTTGTTGGTCAGTTCCAGTCTGATATTAATGAAATTCGAAGCCGACAATGATTATGGTGTGACGGTACACAACCTAGAAATGTTACTTTTCGTCAAAATCGGATAAGAATTGTGACCTGTAGAGAGTCCACAACCATGATATACCATATTTTCACACTATTCGTGTACAAACGGCGACCATTTCGTCCGGCAATTTTGGTACGATTTTCACGAAATTCGAACTCAACCTTCCTTATGGTGCAACAGTAATACAATCAAAGGCCATAATTCATTAAGTTACAATTTGATATGCGCAAATATCGAAAAGAATAAAGATCTTTAGGTTATAAACCAGCATTTCAGGTTTCATCAAAATCGAATTAAAATTGTGACCTCTACATGGTCCACAACTTTGATATACCATACTTTTACAATGTTCGCGTAGAAACGTCGGCCATTTTTTCTGGCAATTATGGTCCGGTTTTCTCGAAATTCGAACTCAACCTTCCGTAGGGTGTAACGGTGATAGAGTCAAACGTTTTTTTAAATCGGATAATAATTGTGACCTCCAGAGGGACCATAGGCGATTTTTCGGACAATCAGAGGCCATAATTCAGGAAGTTACGATCGGATATGTGCAAATAACGAAAGGAACCAAGATCTTTGGGTTATAACCATGCATTTCAAGTTTCATCAAAATCAAATTAAAATTGTAACCTCCACAGGGTCCACAACCATGATATACAATTTTTTAACAGTATTCACGTACAAACGACGGCCAATTTGTCTGTCAATTTTGGTCCGATTTTCCCGAAATTCGAACTCAACCTTTCTTACGGTGTAACGGTAATACTATCAACCGCTTTATTAAATCGGATAATAATTGTGACCACCAGAGGGACCACAAGCTATAATATGGCGATTTTGCGTATAATCAGGGGACATAATTCAGGTAATTACGTTCTGATATGAGCAAATATCGAAAGGAACTAAGATCTTTGGGTTATTACCATGCATTTCAAGTTTCATCAAAATCGAATTAAAATTGTAACCTCTACAGGGTCCACAACCATGATATACAATTTTCTAACAGTATTCGCGTACAAACGGCGGCCATTTTGTCTGTCAATTTTGGTCCGATTTTCCCGAAATTGGAACTCAACCTTCCTTACGGTGTAGCGGTAATACTATCAATCGTTTTATTAAATCAGATAATAATTGTGACCACCAGAGGGACCACAAGCTAAAATATGGCGATTTTGCATATAATCAGGGGACATAATTCAGGTAATTACGTTCCGATATGAGCAAATATCGAAAGGAACTAAGATCTTTGGGTTATTACCATGAATTTCAAGTTTCATCAAAATCGAATTAAAAATGTGAATTCTACAGGGTCCACAACCTTGATATACCATTTTTTAACAGTATTCGAGTACAAACGGTGGCCATTTTGTATGGCAATTTTCGTCCGATTTTCCCAAAATTCGAACTCAACCTTCTCTTGGGTGTAACGGTGATATAATCAAACGTTTTTTTAAATCGGATAATAATTGTGACCTCCAGAGGTACCACAAGCTAAAAAGGGTGATTTTTCGGACAATCAGGGGCCATAATTCAGGAAATTACATTCTGATAGGCGCAAATATCGAAAGGAACCAAGATCTTTGGGTTATAAACATGTATGTCAAGTTTCATCAAAATCGGTTCAAAATTGTAACCTCTATAGGGTCCACAAAATAAAAGGTGATTTTTCGTACAATCAGGGGCCATAATCCATGAAGTTTTCATCCGATACATGCCAATATCGAAAGCAGTCGAGATCTTTTGGGGATGAACCTATATTTCAAGTTTCGTCAAAATCGGATAAGAATTGTGACCTGTAGAGAGTCCACAAACAAATTGTGGACGGACGTCTGTCCGGACGGACAGGGGCGACGACAATATACGTCCACATAAAAATGTGGGCGTATAAAAAGTGATTTTTTTGTACAATCAGGGGCCATAATCCAAAGTTTTGATCCAATACATACCAATATCGAAATCAGCCGAGATCTTTTGGGGATAAACCTATATTTCAAGTTTCGTCAAAATCGGATAAAAATTTGGTGACCTGTAGAGAGTCCACAAACAATGGTGGACATCTTGACAGTGGCAACGGCATAATACGTCTACATGACAATGTGGGCATATAATAATTGTGACCTGTAGAGTGTCCCCAAAGAAATTGTGGACGGACGGACAAACAGGGGAGATGACAACATACGTTCACATGAAAATGTGGGCGTATAAAAAGGGTTTACAATAATTTATCATACCTTCATGACAACAAAATATCTTTTCATCAATAATAGCAGCAATAGGTAAACAATTAAAACAATCTGTGAAAGTTTGAAAGTTTTCCATAATTTTACATTAAATCTTCTTTTACAAATGTACCTGAATTTAAAAATTCAAGAGTCATTAAATTTAATTGTCAATTTAAATCAATTACAAACTTATAGTTTGCTTAAATTTTAATTGTTAATCAATGAAATTTGGATTTCTTACAAAATACTTACATACAGTAACTAATGTTTTATTTCATTTTTGAGCATGCTTAGGCCTATTGTTATAATTCATACACAGATTTCTGTACCTTGACTGTTCCAAGGCGATCATAGCAAATGCCATTGTGATCGTTTCAATGCTACTATATAAAAGTGCATTAATATTGTATAGAAATGTTATTGACAAATTAGATAGTGTACAATGTTTATCTAAATTACTTACATTCATCATAAAATCCATAAATACGGTTAATACTAGCACACTCATCATTTCCTCGTAATAAAAACAAATTTTCTGGATATTTGATTTTACAGGCTAAGAGAAGACATATTGTTTCTAATGACTGCTTTCCTCTATCAACGTAATCTCCTAAAAACAAATAGTTGGATTCACAATATTATATACATGTATACATATATCACGTGATAGAACTTACGAAGCGAGGCCGCTGTTGAGCGAGACTTGATCACTCAGTTCCTATGTACATATCGAGTAATGATAGTGTTTATAAAGGGACTGGGTGATACAGACTTCTTTTGACCTTATTTCGGGCTACATGTACAATGTACTTCAAGTTGGCAAAGTTGAATATCGATAAGTGATAGCTTTTTAAGTTTGATTTGTTATTAATAACGCTGTAAAAGGACCAATTTAATTACATGTACATCGGAAGGTGAATAATGATCAAATAAAGTCTCATTGGCAATAAAAATGAGTATTGCGAGATGACAGCAGACAATATATCATAAACAAGTCATAACAAAGATGTCGTCTTCAGAGTCCTGCAAGTCTTCAGTACCTTGCAGGACTCGAAATTCGTTTTTTTGATCAAAGGCCAACGATAGGCCAAAGTGCAACCTTGATCGTAGGCCAAAAATTGAAAATCCTAGGCCAAGTCATAATTATTATATTATCAGCTTAATGTGTAATATTATGTTACAAATCTGTTTATTGTAGATATTTTTTCTCATTCAAACGGTTATTACAGACAAGACTATCACATCACGTTCAATATATTTATTATTTTTACAAAAATGATGCATCCTTACAGTTTTGGGGGAGGGGGATAAAACTCTTATTGTACCGTTTTTAGTACGATTTTTTTTTTAAAAAATAGGTTGCCAGGCAACGAAACATACGCCCACACAGCAGCCAAATCGTCCGGGCAGTCAACAAGAGTTGTCGCATATTAAGGAATTATCAGAAAATCATTTAGAATTTATATGGTTTTTATAATCAAATGGTTTTTTTTAAATCAGATAATAATTGTGATCTCCAGAGGGACCACAAGCTAAAAAGGGTGATTTTTCGTACAATCAGGGGAGATAATTCAGGAAGTAATGAACCGATGGGCGCAAATATCGAAAGGAACCAAGATCTTTGGGATATCAACATACATGTCAAGTTTCATCAAAATCGATTCCAAATTGTGACCTATATAGGGGCCACAACCTTAACATAAAATATTTTCACACTATTCGTGTACAAACGACGGCCATTTTGTCCGTCAATTCTAGTCCCATTTTCACGTAATTAAAACTCTCTCTTCATTACCATGTAACGGTGATATAGTCAAACGTTTTTTTAAATCGGATAATAATTTTGACCTCCAGAGGGAACAAAAGCTAACAAAAGAGATTTTTCGGCCATTCCGGAGACATAATTCAGGAAGTTATGATCAATGGGCGCAAATATCGAAAGGAACCAAGACCTTTGGGTTATAAACATACATGTCATGAAGTTCCGATCATGCCAATATCGAAAGGAACCGAGATCTTATGGGGATAAACCTATATTTCAAGTTTCGTCAAAATCGAATAAGAATTGTGACCTGTAGAGAGTCCACAAACAAATTGTGGACGGACAGGGGCGACCACATAATACGTCCACATGAAAATGTGGGCGTATAAAAAGGTGATTTTTCGGACAATCAGGGGCCATAATTTAGGAAATTACGTTCCAATAGGCACAAATAACGAATGAAACCAAGACCTTTGGGTTATAAACATTCATGTCAAGTTTCATCAAAATCGGTTCAAAATTGTGACCTCTATAAGGTCCACAACCTTGATATAACATAATTCGTGTTTTTGACGTCGAAGATTTTTTAGGCTTTTGAGTTACGGACTTAGGTCCTTTCAGTAAAGAAAATAGATTTGTAAAAAAAATTAATAAATAATCTACTTCTATCATTTACCACAAAAGATTTGATGGGAAAGATTTAAAAAAAAAAATATAAACAGGGCTAACAGTAGCAAGGCCTTGGCACAGAGTAAAAATAACCAGAGTGGAGACTTCTTCATTTGCATACGGAGGAGGTCGCTCATTGCATCTTGGGTTTCGTCTGTAATGTCACTAAACATGGCGGCTAAAGAAGATGTTTCGCAGTAGAACAAAAGAAAATGTAAACATCTGAGTGGTGGATATGGTACCCAGAGTAGGTCCTACGCAGGGTGTTTTAATTTTAGGTACTATTAAGGGATTAATACTGCCCGAGAAGTAGATCTATGCTCATATAGTCTCATGATAAACTAGGAAATATCGGGATTAACATGGTTAATTTTTATTTCAATAATTCACTTACAGTAATACAGGTATGTATGGGTCTTTTTTAGCAGTGAGGGGAAACTAGAGGACCCGGAGAAAACCCACGATGTTCGACAGACGACACTACTCCTTGTCACGTACAAGCGGGGAATCGAAACCGCTCCACCTGACTCAATGACATGTCATAGGTCTAATAAAAGTATTAATAATATCAATATTCTGTTATTTTAATTATACATGTAGGCCTTTTTTAATACTTTCACGTACGCAGGACAAGAAGTAGTTGCGCTCCGATGTAACCAAACCCATTCCTTGCATTCTTTACCATCGCTTAATTTAATTGCTATCTAGTATTTTCGTAATTTTAGAATTACATTTTAAAGGATCAAATTTTAAATAGTAAGCTTTACCCATTAAGTCTGCACAAGCTGCACATGTTCTTTTTACATTCCATAATATAAAAAAAGGCCCATGCTACCATTTAAAGGAATAATCCCAGTTACATTTTGGGGCTTAAAATTGCTTAATTTTGTATTAAAGGCCTTTAATAACTTATAACTTAGCCCCTAGTAACTACCTCAAGCGTTGTGATACGTTTTCAAAAAATTTCCAATTGTCGGTATTGCTCTGTGTTTGAAGACCGGCGTCTTGGTTGCATCCTAAAAAGTGCCTGGATAATACGCGTCTACATGCTGAGTGCCGCAAGCTCTCTATTTATGAAGTGTACAATAGGTATCGCATGTAGTCGCATTTATCAAGTTCAACTATTTAAAAAAGTCTAGTGTCCGGATATTTGATTGTGGTGCGATTTTGACGTTCACGTCCAAACGACTGAATATTTTGAACTGAACTTTTCAGACAAGGTAAATACACAATTCCTCTGTATTTTGGCGTTAAAATTTCATACGTATACGAACTTGTAATTTTCAGATTCTATGAAATTCGGGATTCGCACTTTAAAGAAATTGAAAAAGAATCGTGTGTGAGGGAACTAACTATATTTTCTGAAGAATTGGATTCTGGCATATGATATAATGAACAAGCCTAATTGTTTCTAAGATTCTGTATCGAAATATGCGATTCTGTATAGGCCTACAAGTGGTAAACAAAGTGTTAAGTTTATTTTATCGGTAATACACCTTTCCAAATTTCCTAACAAAAATACTGTTTTGCTCAATTATCAGTTGCAATAAACTTTAAATAAAACAGTAAGCCTAATACTGTTATGCTATTCAAAATCACATTTTCCCTTTTAATAGTTTTAATGTAGGCCTTAATCCGACCACCTATAAATTCAATAATAGAACACTGTATAAATTAAATTTTCTATTTCTAAATAATTCCATTATAGTACACAGTATAAATTAAAGTTTCTATTTCTAAATAACCAGTTGACAAAAATATCACAAAAATAAAAGTCTGAACACAGATCAGACCTAATGCCATGGATATCTAGACCACACAAAGGCGGTCAAAACATTACATGGCACCCAGAGCAATATGCAAAATATTCAATTTCAAGTTGTTTTTGGTTTTGTAAAAAGAGAAACTAATCAACTCAAATATGTTTATTGAAAAATGTAATACCGTACTATTGAAAATAAAATATTTAATTATTTTTTTTCATTTTTTAAAAATTAAAGCCAACATTAATTAAAAGAACAAAAATCATAAAAGAAGACAGGGAGTCAACATTGGAGCCAAAGCCATTTTATCTTGGAAAACAACCAACGGCTCAAATCTGTTTATTGGAAAATGTTCTGGGCTATTTAAAAAATTCAATTTTAATATTCTTAAATTATTCTTAAATTATTATTTAATATTATTTTAATGAAAGCATACTTAATTAAGTAATACGCTCTAGAAGACAGGGGTACTTTTCTTTGGGAGAATAAATAAATCATGTTGAGTAAAATAGGCCTTGTCCAAAAATTAAAAAGGGCATGGTTCTTCGACATTTTCAAATGGGTCATTTTAAGGGTTATGGGAATGTATATTTCAAATCTAGGAATCGAAACAAGTATTTGGTGGATTAGTTTTAAAGTTTATTAAAAAAAAATAAAATAAAATCAACAATAGTTTACGGCCTTATAAACCAATTCATAAACCGCCACAATTGCCGTCTTTCACTTCATTACTTCATTTCATATTCATATGCAGGTTTTAAAAATATTAATCATGTTTCATAAATTCCCGAAACACACACACAAATAACATAATTGTATGTGATAATTCTCAGTAATTTTTTTTACCGAAAATACTATAAAACTACGAAATTAAAGAGATTTATTTCATCGATATAGGTATCGTAACGTTGAGCGTACTGTCAGTGTGTGTTAGGCCGCATTCTAAGGGCACAAATTCTTGCTGCAAAAACATTTTCGTTCCCCTTAATGTGGTCTAGAAGATATTTTATCGGTGTATAGTTAATATAGTAATTAGCGTTTTCTGAAATGTTCTACAAAATATTTAATAGTTCTTTGATGGTATTCGTCTTTGAAATCCGGACTATTTTTTGATAGTAAAATTCATAGTGCGCAAGGTTACTGGACAGAGTTCAAAGTTGTTCGTCGCGTCACGTGTTTTTTTTTACCATTATCGACCAATCGTGTCATTGTCTTCATTCGCGTAACTCGGTTGTTGATAAACACGAAATGGCGACCCCCTTGCAGCGATAGAATATATGTATACGGCCTACTGATACTACATGAAATGAGGACAAAATTATCCTGTATTGTTCACCTTGAGGGTGTTAAGAAGGATGGCGCTGAACCGTTCACAAAAGCAAGGTGGGACAAATGCCGTGAGGTGGCTAGAGAATGGTTAGAGTTGGATGGAAATGAACAATCCATCGCAGCATTTTTTAATACGAATGGGTTGATCACGAAAGATATTGAAGATACAGTCGATTGTGGTTATTTCACCCAACATGTTATCGACGTTTTACGGACAAAACAAGGCTGATAAAAGCAGTGAAAAGATGTCAGAAAAAAGCCCAAATAGAGAGTAAGAAGGCAGCCTCTACTGTCTGCCCAACTACAACTACTTATACTTGTAGGCCTAGTACTACTAACTAGTCGTACTTCATCTCCATTTTTAAAAACTAAGAGTAAGGGTGTTTCTCATTCACCACCAACCCCACCATTAATATCACCAAAGAAATTAAGGTCACATCATGGCACAGTACTACCTACTACTTTATCATCAGAGCTAAGGAAGTCAGTCTTACCAGATATTTGCATCAGTTGCAAGAAAAAATCAAAGTATTCTAAAGTTAAGGGCACACAAAAGAGGGACAATTTAGTCCAGTGCGAGACAAAAGCAGCAGGTTAGACAGTACATGTATGTATGATTTTATTTATTGTAATAACACTTTTGCTGTTTTGATCTGTCTGATGAAAAAAATAGCCTTAATCTAACTATAAAATAATAAATGTGTCACGGTAGTGTCTTATTTCAGATAAATCCTCCATTAAATTCTATTTTATATTTAGCCTGGGTAGTAAAAGAATTATTCAAGTCAAAGTCACAGCTCGAAAAGCCTAACTTTTGACTTCTGCAATCTGCTGGAGCCTGTATTTGTGGAGGGGGTAACATGTAATTGGTGTCAGAATTCATCAAGTTCATCAACTACATGTACATTAGGGTGCACACGAAAAACTTACCATCATAAATTCTTTTGGCCCTAGCGCAAAAGTGTGCAACTGTGGCCACAATGAATAAATCTGTTGTTTTTTTTAAAATCGGACATCATTTAGGGGGGCCACCCCAACTTTTAAGATTATGGGTTACCATTTTGGGGCATAATATTAGTTTTCACCACCGAAATGATACAGAATAATTATAAATTGAGCCAATGTTGAATATAACACCAGAATAACTATAAATCTTAGTAATCACATGTAAATAAATATTATAAGTCATTCTAATTATTTATTTAATGCCATTTATTTGAATATCGCAACCAAAATTCGAAATAACTACTGGACGAATTATTTTACACACTCAGCAGTGTATTATTTATTGCTTTAAATTTCACTAAGCAGTTATTGGGTTGTATTGCAATCACAATGTGGTCTGCATCCTCACTAGACTGCAAGAGTAGCCAGAGTAGCCTCCCTTGACAATGCCTTTACAGGAAGTGGAGCAACGGAATATTATGGGATAACAGTTTTAGCCTAGTCATAGTAAACATCCCCAGCAGGACAATACATGTACATCGATTCATTTAGTTGTTGATTGAATGTCATGGTTTTATAATTGCTTTTCATTAGTGTTCCATGATGGCATCAAATAGGGTCAAATTAATATATGGCCTGGGAAATGCAATAACTAGTGAAGATTCTCAAATTAGCGGAAGTCGACTTCCCACTTGTGAGCAAGTTTTAAGATGTTTTTTATACCACAGAGACAACCCACAACAAAAAAATCAAACTCAAAGACAGTGTGCAGAATTGGTTTTCAAGAAGGTACTACCATTTTATGAAAAAGCGAGTATCCCTGTCATCACTGAAAAGAAATCTATAGAGAAAATTATCAAGCTAGCAGAAAAGAATTACAAAGTTCGATCTATACCAGTCAAACGGAGAGATTTGGAAAGTACTCAAATAAAATTAGATCAGGAAATACAAGATATCAAAAAGACTTTTCAATTATGGCCAATCAATGCACATGAACTCATCAAAAATAAAGAGGATTTACTATTTCTTGAATCGATGAAGACTGATAGGGTAGCATCATTTGGCAAATTTGATAAGAAGCTGCAAGGATCTTTAAAGAGGAAAGAGCATAGAAAATCAAATGAAGAACAAAAAAGAGAAAAAGAACTCAAGAGACAACATTTATCATCATTTAGACCTGGAACAAGTGCTATTGTCTCAAACTCTGAAGATTCCACTGATAATGATAGTGATGATGAGTTTGAGTTGACTCTGACGACACCAAAACGACAGAAGTCTGACCACAAAGGAGCAAATTTATTCGTCCCAGCTAATATTCTACAGTCGCCAAAGCTAGCTGCAGTCGCGACTAGAATGAAAATGACTCCAACTCAACAAGCTGCTTATACAGCTGCATTGATCGGTGAAATTGGTGGTGATACTAACCAAGTTTATACTTCATATGCCTTCACTGACAAGCATCGAAGACTAGCAAACAATACCACAGCAACATCAGTGCGTCAATCATGGGATGTTCCTCCATACTTATCTCTCCACTGGGATTCTAAGCTACTGGAGAAATTAAATGATAAATATTCATTAGAAGAACGACTGACTGTAGCAGTTGGAACCCAGGACGAGATAAAATTGTTAGGAGTGCCTAAGTACCAACCTGGTACTGATGAAAATACTGGGGAGATTATTATGAGGAAAACTGCAGAGTTGGTAAAGCTGTGGAACTGTGGTAAATCTATTATAAACATGTGTTTTGACACTACTGCATCAAATACTGGGCATGTAACAGCAGCATGTGTTAGTATCCAGCAGTATTTACAAAAACCGCTTCTCTGGTCCGGTTGCCGTCACCATATTGGTGAAGTTATATTGTCACATGTTTATGACGATCTTAAAATCGAAGTCTCCAGGTCTCCAGAATCATCGTTGTTTGGACGATTCCGGAAAAACTATTCAGCTTTACCCCATTTTCCAATACAAACTATTGATCTTGCTGGTGTCTGTGACAATGAAGAGGGCTTGATGCTTGCAGATGAACTTCGGGCTGTGACTCTTCTCCAATGTAACAAGGACATTGATTTACGTCGAGATGACTATAAGGAACTGATTGAATTGTGTACTTTGTTTCTTAATGGTCACCTGGAGAAGGAAGTTACATTCAAGAAACCTGGAGCTATTCACAAGGCCAGATGGATGGCCAAACTCTTGTATGCCATAAAGATTTGTTTATTATCACTGCAAGTAAGCTCATTACCTTCTGGAACCATCACTACACAGCACCAATTAGAGAAATTACGGGAATTTGTACGCTTTGTGGTGTTGGCTTACATACCTTGGTGGCTTAAAAGTTCTATTCCAACAGACGCACCTTTCAATGATCTGGATTTGTTTCAGAAATTACAAGGATACTCAAAAGTCAATTTAGGCATATCAACTAGTGCTGTCAAGGCGTTCAAACGACATCTTTGGTACCTCACCTCAGAAATGGTCCCTGTAAGCCTGTTTAGTGGTAATGTGGAATTTTGTGATAAAGACTATCTATCTCAAAAACTATTAGAATGTAAACCAACTAAAAAGGATGAAAACTTATTACCAGAAAACAGATTTGGTACTGGACCAGGAAAACCTAAATTCCCTAACATGGACAATGTTAGTAAACTTGGCGACTTAATTGACAAGGATTCTTGGTATATTTTCAAACTTTTAGATATTGATCCATCATTTCTTGAACAACCTGCCTCGACTTGGCTTGAAAATGGATCTTATATTGAAGCCTGCGAAAAGATACGGTCATTGAACTGTGTTAACGACTGTGCTGAGCGAGGTGTGAAGTTGAGTGCAGACTTTTTGGAATGTGCCCGATTAGAGGATAATTATCAAAATATTCTTCAAGTCGTAGAGGACAATAGAAAGCTGCAACCAAACCTACGTAAACGCAGCAAGATAAATCAATAAAATGCATACATGACAAATATTGTTGGTTACTAAATAAATGTTACTTAAATTCCTTGTTTTTTTTCATTTTTGTCGAATTTTCTTAAATTTCAAGGTCAAGGTGGCCCCCCTAAATAAAGTCCGAATGTTCTGAAAATTGAATTCTGTTATCTGCTTATCAAAATGAACAAAATGACAGGTGGGCCGATGTGATTTGAATTATTTTTATAAAAAGTTGATTTTCGTGTGCACCCTAATGTACATGTGTATAGTACCCATTCGGATTGTTTCAAGAAATCTATTTATCGATGATTACACATACATTTGTAAGTGCGCCCCATATTGATGAGAGTTCTATCTGGTTCTTTCGCATTTGCAGACAATTACATTTTTCTATATTATAATGGAATTTGACAGCTTTTAATGGCAGTAAAGTGCTATTTGAATTCATATATCTATTGTTAGCTTGTGTATTTTACAGGTTCATTGCTTGAAGCAGCAAAGCAAAGGAAAGATGAAAGTATTCTGATTCACATTAGAGAACAGGATTGTGTAGCTATTGAAGTAAAATACCATCGAATATGCTATAAAAATTATTGTAGATTTCTATTTCAGAAATCTCCACATGACAGGTAGTCTTAATAATTTTTTTCTACATGTATCTTCTTATCTCCATTTCATTTTTGGAAGAATTTTTTTTCTTACACACCATATGGATAGTGACAAAGAAAGTGAAAATTGTAATGTGCATAGTGCTTGACCAATTACTGTGTTTCTTATATGATGGCAGAGAAAGTTCATCCAGATTTTCCAGCGTGGTTTCCGCTTCTCATTGATGCAGGAAGGAGGGCCTGACAACCCTTAGCAAAAAGTCCTATAGAATACCTGTGTAGTTTTCTAAAGAATTCTATAGAAAATCTATAGAGAGTTTTGTGGGGGGGTGGGTGTCCCATTTTCTGAATATTGGGGGCCTATAGGAGATGGGCCCCAAATATTCTACAGTTTCTGCAGCGCAAATCCTATAGTTTTTCCTACAGATTTATGGGAGAATTTTTATAGGAAAATATTGTAGTATTCTATAGTTTTTTATATAGGAGATGGGCCCCAAATATTCTACAGTTTCTGCAGCGCAATTCCTATAGTTTTTCCTACAGATTTATGGGAGAATTTTTATAGGAAAATATTGTAGTATTCTATAGTTTTTTATTGCACTTCCTGTAGGAAATTCTACAGTTATGTATAGGAATGAATACTGTAGTATTTTGTAGTTTGGAAATTTGGTCACTGCAGTTTTCTGTAAGAATAGATACTATAGAATTCTACAGATTTTTTTTATTAATTCTTATTTTGGGAATAAATATAGTTGACCAATGATTTCATCTCCAAACATAATGGCTGGACTGTACACATAATAATGAATTAGATATTGTATGGATGACTAAAGACCCTGTACCCAAATCCTTACTTGATGTTGTTCACTGTAACTGTAAAATAGGATGCAACAGTGGACGCTGTGTTTGTTTAAAGGGTAAAGTTTCATGTACTGATTTGTGTAAATGTTTCACATGTAAAA